>JAAIXI010000244.1:3786201-4386201 GCA_013403645.1 Heliconius nattereri | reverse complement strand
GCGCCTAATTATTATATATATTACAGCGAAAGGCACTTATATTTTACACTGATCCAAATGTACCATTTAAAATAGTTGCATAACATAAGGAATTAATTTAATATCCCGATAATTTTCAGCGCTAGTACACAAAATAATAGAATGATAATATTTCATTTTCATAGCTCATAATAAAAGCAGGCAGATAAAACTGTTAATTGGAACCTATGGTTAAGACACTTCGTTCCTCACTTTCCGCCCAATATTTGAGAAATTACGCGTTATACGACTGATCTCAACGCCGCCCTTTGTCTGTCATAGCAGGGAAATGAAAATAATTATAATCATTTCCTCAAATGGGGTTAAACCCACAAGCATCGCGTTTACAATCACACGCTGTCTCTCTCCGTCATTAACGGCCTAGAATCTGTATAAAAATATAATAATGTTGAAATAGTTGAAATTATAGTGCATTTATAATATTTGAGAGTGTAGACCACACTATTGTCTATTTTTCACAAAAAATATAAGTAAGAGTTTTTTTTTCAACCACACACTGTATCCCGCATATAATAGGGTAGGCAGGAGTCTAATGTTAAGACACTCCACTTCCCACTTTCCAACGAATTTTGGAGAAATTGCGTATTGATTGGTGGAACTTAACGCCACGGTTTCCCTCGACACCAAAACAAATGAAATATTAAATATTTCATTCCCTCGAAAGCGAATCGAACCCACGACTCACCCGCCTAAAAGAAATATATAACATTAAATTGGGGCTTTTAAAAATATACTTTATACACGATGTTTTACGTCATCAACTATATGCAAAATTTATTTTTGTACTCCTATAAACTATAACTTAAGGTAGTGTTTTATGTATTTTAACATTCCAAGTCTCGGATGATAGGTAAGTAGCCAATAGGCCCGTAGGGATTTTCGTCTTACTTTTATTAGTGAAAACTAATCACTTAGATTAAAAGGAATTTGTTTGTTTTCCATTGAATGTAATAACTTACTTAAGTCAAATTAATCCAATATTTAATTTTTATATCAGCAAAAATTTAATTTATCAGCTTAAGGAAGCCGAGCCTAATAATGAACCGTTTGGATTGATGGTCTTCTTCATTTATTATCTAATCATTTACATTTACTATGTGCAATATTTACATTTTAAATGTTTGAAACGATATATTGACAAATTCTAAGTTACTTTTAAAGAGCTAAGATAGGTAAAGTCTATTTAGATTAATGTTTGACCGGGTATTTTTGGGCAGATTCAGTTCAGAAAACCAATGTGTCAAATACTTTGCAGTAGTAAGTGGTTACGGGTTCACTAAGGTGGTATCTCAAACAGGTAAGTTGACGTATTTATTGTAACAATTGCTTTGGTGATTATTTGTTTAAGATCGGACGTCAGACATCTCCGATTTGTCTTCACTGCAACAGAGATTCTGATACTGCCCAACATTCCCTTGAATCGTGTACCACGTGGGACACGGAAAGGCAGGCTTTAGTGCAGGAAGTTGGACGTAATCTTTCCCTTCCTGTGCCTGTCCATAAGAAAAATGTTGCGCAGGGAATCAGCGTGGACAGCCATAGTCACCTTCTGGGAGACGGTCATGTCACGGAAGGAGGCTGCTGGACGAGAACGGGAGAGGGCCAATCGTCTTGGTCTCCCTGGTCCTCGATGAATTAGATTAGACCATTGGTGTGCAGTGTGGGGAATCTGCGCACCCTATTCTGGTCTATTGGTAAATTTAATTTTAAAATATAAGAGAGCCCCGTAGAGGAGCACGTCATCTGAGGAGGGCTACGGACGCGATTCTACCAATTTCCCGGGTCCTCCCATAGTGTCGAAGTCGGCAGCCGCAGGGGTTTTAGTGGGTAAAAATCCTACATAATCTGGTCCTCCCCAAGAATTGGATATCTTTTGAAGATTTCCCCTGCGGAAAAAAAAAAAAAAAATTGTAACAAGCTACTACCAACGCATTCTTAATTGCTTCGCATATTGAATTAACGTACGCGTAGTCCTAGGCGTAACTTTCGTATGACTAATTAAGTACATACATATTTTATAAAAAAAAAAATATTTTTTATAAGTAAAGCTCAAACAAAGCGACTCCATGACTCAGGACAGTATGTGTAATGTAACCACTGAAGACAATAAACGCGACAAAAGTGTTTCGCGTGATTGCGATTTATGAAATCGATGAATACGAGAGAATACGTGTGATTGTAAACAAAATTTTAGGATTCAACAACACGGTTTGTTATCATTTATCAAAATCCGATAAAATATGAAAGCACAATAAATACTTAAGTGGTTAATCAAACATCTTAATTGCATACGTAGAGAATTCGGCGTTATATTATTCGGTGTGGGGTAAGTGGCGTGACGACGGGACACCCGTGCCCGTGGGCGGGCTGCGCCGTGCGCGCCGCCGCCTCGCGCCAGTAGCTGCTCGCCGCCGCGCCGGACGCACGTGTCGCCTCCCGAGCCGCTCTCCCGTGCCGCTCTCCTGCACCGCAGCCGCCGCCGCCGGCACAACAAACCTCTGTACAGACTGTAGTGTCTCACGTAACTGCTGCTCAACTGGGAATCCGTCGCGCCTACTCACGCCTTACTCCCGTCTACAGTAAGTACCGTTTTTTATATTATTTTTTAATTTGATTTAAATTGATATAGATGCTGTGCTTATTTGTAATTGTTTTTGCTTTTTTTGCTGTTATATTTGTCACTGTCCATTTTACTGTTTTTTTTTTGTGTGCATTTCTATTTATTATTTTATGTTTCTTTTTCGTAATTAAATACATGATTTTTATGTTAAGTTTTTTATTTTATATATTTTTTAAGTTCATAAGTATGGTTTTTATTTGAAAAAATACACAAAATAAATTTACATAAATATAAGAGTGACTATATAATATGGATTATTTGTAATTCAAAATCTCGAAATATAAATATATACAGATATTTTTAATAAATTTTATGTTATCCTTAGTATTTTGTCGTGTCTCTCCTGAAGCGACTTAACTTTCTGACGTCGGACGTGACGTCACAGTAAGAATGTGGGGCCCGTGTTTCACGACGAAAGCATCGCTATTATTTTTAGTATAAGTAAACACTTATTAAATTTTAGATTAATTTATTTATATTTATTTAAAAAGTATTCTTTATATAGCGTTGATATATTAATAATTATAAAGATGCCGCCATATTAGTGAAATGAGTTCAATAAGATTTTGACAGCAACTTTGGCCTATTTTATACAGATATTCACTTTTTTCAAATAAATATTATTTTCTTTGAACTTTATTTTAGTACATCTATAATGAATTATATTTTCTATGGCTGGCTTGCTTAGAAACTGAATTATTTTTTTAAATTTGGACTCTTGTAGGAAAAGAGTATAAACCTTTTGATCCTGTAAAATAACCCATGAACTCTTGTACTTAATTGTTTGAAAATTTGTTGATCTTTTATTTGAAGAATATTTCCTTCCGCCTTAGAAAAACGCCGTCGAAATTTTTAACAAGTTAGGAAATTCCATTGCTACCTTTTACATAAACTCAATTTTAATAAAGACTACAATATTACCGCCTTATGAGACTTGGAGAAAAGTAATAAGAGATAAAGTAAGATATTACTTAAAAGCCGTTTCTGAAAAAATATTGAATTGTGAAAAAAATATTTCAGCTATTTCTGGTCAACAGATAATTTTAGTAATATTCATCTCAAACTATTGGTATAAAATGTCAGAACATTCAAATACTGTTCACACCAGACATATTTTTTAAATTATTTTAAAAGTGTTATACACTACATTTGGACTTGGACGGTTTTCAAAGAGGTGCGGGTTCAAATCCCGCTACGTTCAATTTTTTATACGTTTTCTTTATAAGAAATTAAAATTATAAACATTTTCTTTATTGAAATTAAAACAATTCTCATGAAAATATTATATATTTTGTTTCTCTAGTGTTTATATTTTTCTTGACCATACGTGGAAATCATACATATATGGATTGTTTGTATATTACTAACAAAAATTAAAAACTTTTCAAAATTCAATGTCTGTAGAAATATTTTTCTTTGGATGAACGAGAAAGTTGATCGTTGGCAGCAAGCAGTTGGCAAGCGATTCAAATGAAACCCAAACAATTTTATGTCATGAAACTTAAGATAAATAATATAGTTAAAACTTTAAACAGGTTAGTTTTCACTTTTTAGCGACTTCAACTTTTAGAATCGTAGGCCGCTATCTATGGTTATAACAATTCTATGTTTATATTTATTGTTAGTAGAAATCGCTTTTTTATTGCATGAAAGAAAAAACCTTTAACAACTAATATTTGAGTCTTAGAGGGCAAAAATAATTACAATGCACTATTTATTTAAAAAACTATATTAATTAAAAAGAAATCCTATTCATAAATTGACCTTTGTACTCTAAATAATTGTAATGTTATGTTGTTAGTATAAAAAAAATATTTCGATAACTAATTTCCTCGAAATTTTGTGTGTAATTCAAATAACCTCCTAAAGGATTCTTAATTAATATATAAGTCTATCTATGTAGGTAGGGGAAAGGTGTACGAGATGATCCCCAAATCCTAAGAGAGAATGCTCGTAGTTTACACGATATGGAAATTATTATGAATTTAAAACTGCTTAATTAAATGAAATTTATCGGACCACCTGTTGGGATACCCAAAAAATCGAGTCAAATCTATAAATTTACCGTTTTGATATTTTACAATTCCTAAAAGGAACACCGGGGCGTTCAAGTCTCCAGCGTGTGTACGATATGATCTGGCGATCTTTCTGCCTATATATATTTTAAAAACCGAATAAACCGATCTTGGCCACCATGTGTACGGAATACATCAAGTTCATAATTGCGGGTTTTCCGTTGAAAACATGAATACACTTACTAAAGGATATATAATGCTTAAAGCAGTTAACACAGTATAAATAATTTCGATGGTGGCTCTGATTTCGTATATAAGGTTTCCCTCATTAAAAAATTAAGCCACGATGAAAAATATATCAAAATTATAATATTTTTTTTCAATTCAACCACCCGTGAGATAAATTGCATAAAATTCTCGTTTTATAAAAGTAACCTTAATTTAAAATAAAGCTTTGCTGCGTTGCAAAACGTGTATGTTTGTTTTATATGAAAAATAAAAATTATTATTTTATATGAAACATTTTTAATGTAAATGTAAAATCATATCATGACAAAAATATAATTACAAGAAAATTTTAATATATTTCTTTAAATATTTATTCAAAATAATATAACCATTAAAATAATCTAACTATAGCTACGTTTTATTATTATTGAATATCAAGCGCGTTTCTTTTATTTTCCAGTTCACTGGTATGAAAGATATCCAAACGTCAAACATAAATATTATCAAATTAAATTATGATAGAAAATAAAGTTAATACGATGAGTATATTTGTATATTTCCCATATTGTAAATGTCAACGACAGGTTAAACAAATAATATGTATTTAATTTGTTGTATCGTTTCCGCTGCCCTGTTTCTAAATTTAATAATATAAAATCTTGAAATCTTAAATCTGAAAGGAATGTCTTAACTCTAGGTTCCCAGGTTCCATCTGCCTAACCTGCTATGTGCGGAATACAGCTTGAAACTAAAAAATTAAGAACTTTAAACAATGACAATAATTGTTTTATACAGCTTTACTCTGTATCCCGCTTAAAACTGGGCAGGCAGAGGGAACCAAAACAGTAAAAGAAAGTAAGTAACGAATACTATTAATAATTTCCAAATTATTTTCAACAATACTGTATTATTCCTTATCAAATTAAATTTACATATTTAATATGTGTATGTATGTGTGATACGTTCTGTGCTTTTTATAGATCAAAGTTGGCTTTTACGTAGTATGACGGCGTACGACGCGAGTAACTAATGTCTATATGGAAAATGCCTAACACTTTAAACATCTTTCACTAAGGTGGCATTTCATTATTTCTTATAGTTTAGCTGGGCTTTATGGTTGTTCATCAGATGTTTCTGTTCTCTTCTCATAAATCCCAAACTCGAAATTAATATCAAATATTTCAAGTCTACGGTCCCTTAAGCACAGTAAAAAGCAATCTTCTCCGTTAACGCAACCAAATGCTATGTATACATCGGTTTTGCTGTATTTTATATGAATTTCACCGCGCAATCAAGTAAGTCCCCATGGAATGGGAATTATGAAACTTGGCACGAATTGAAAAATAATCAAAAATAATAATATCAATATCTATAGGTATTTTATAGAAATAAATCATTCACAATTATTGCAAACTTATGTTTGTACTTCATTTAAAGAGTGCATACGCTCGTGAATTTAAGTTTGTCTACTTCTTTAAGTTAACAAACTCAATTGGTACGGAACCCTCGGTAGGCAAGTCCAGTTGACCCGTTTGTTTTAAACTTTGAATTTTTTGGCATTTATTTATAATATTGTATATGTATAAGGATTAAAATATATATGCATCTTTGCATTATGTTTTTAAAAAACATATACACTTATAAAATTATGAAGACCTTTCATAAATCGAAAATAATATTTTCATAAAAATATATAACTAAATTTGTATTTGTATGTAAAAAACTCTTTGGGTTGGACTAATTTTATAAAACATAAATTCATTAGCTCCTCGTATTATACGGGGCTCAAAAGGCCCAAAATTAACTTAATGAATATTAATTACAGATAAAGCAGTAATTCTTGCTCTATCTTTTTGTATATTCCTTGGGAAAGTCGGCATCAAAGCTTATTTTATAATATTAATAATAATATTTAAGATTCTAGGTCAGGTTAAAGAAATAATTTTGTTTTAGGAAAACACTTTCTAAATTTAAATAGCTTGCATGTGAATAACATATATCCTCTCTCGTCACACGATGTCAAAAAAGGTTCGTTAGTGATTCATTCACTACTGTACAATGGACTGGAATGTGAGAAAGACGAAGCTTTAGAATTTAAATGCAAATCATAATGAATTCCTTTTTCATTCATGTAGTTTTATATATTGAAAATAGTTGCATTAAAGAATCTAAAGGAAATAGAAATGATGTTGAAATGTAAGTCATATTAAAAAACACATATTTAAAAATTACGTTCTATTTATCTAGTTAAATAAAACATCACATATAAAAGATGACAACAAAATTACGTAATAGCTTATGTATATATTTTTATAATTTATATATTTTTTATATACAAAACTAAAATTTACCCTTTCCCAACCCTTTACGACTTAAAGTAAATTATAATATTTTGAAATATAAATATTTGTCATAAACTTCGAAACTTCAGTTAGAGATTTTCAGAGATGAAAAATCTTACATACCTATTAAAAAAATGTAATCTTTAAATAGAAACACCAACGTGTCTCTTTTATAGATGCTTTTTCTGTTACATTTAAAAATTGCATCGTTCAGCATTTTAACACATCATTTATTTTTTTTAACCTAATTTAATATAAAATTTCCTTAAATGTAAAGAGCTTAATCAAAAGTAACAACTTTTTATTCGCAGATTTAATAAGGTGATCCGAGACTCATTTCGCCTGTCTGATAATAAGTCTATTCAGACAAGAATAATAAAATTTGTTTTGAATAACAGTTTTAGTATCTTAGATTTCAGAAGCCTATTTTTATTTAAAACATCAAAATGTTATTGTGATTCTTTGGGAATTCAAATAATTATAATAATAAATATTCATTTGTGACATTTTTTACTTGCGTTATTAAGTGGAAACAATATCTAATACTTTACTGTTCATATGTCGTCATAAAAGGTAATGTATAGTGGAAGTGAGTTTTCATGTTCAACGGATAAAGTGAAAAGATCATTTTACCGTAGAAGGCCTTTACTATTTTAGATTTATTTTCTTGATGCAAAAAAGTTGTAAAATATACTCATTTATGTAAAAGTTATTTTAAAAATTATAATTATGTTGTTACCTGTGATATTTCCATAATCATTCAGCACGAATATAAGGCATAAGTAAACTCACGTGTCACTGCCCACACTGACCTGTACCTAAATGTCAGTATGCCTTAGCATACAATTTTCCCGTGGTTCAAGTACAGGAATATATAATGAGATTCAGATCAAATCTTGTTTTATCAAAATCGTTATAGTAAAATAAACCGCGATGTATGACTCTATAGTGATGTAATTTTCATACATATAACAACTGCAAATCCATCTTCCAATATTCAATTAAATCACTTCGGATTCGGAATTGTTTGTTGTAATTTTAAACTTTATTTACTTCAAGTAAATGTCATATTGTTTACAAAGTATTTAAAATTAAATTATTTCTTTCATTTATTTATTTTTAGGTTCTCGCTGTATCTCGCACATACCAGGATAGGCAAAGGGAACATGGGAAGCTAGTGTTAAAACACTCCGTCTCCATTAAGATTTTGTTAAATAGGCCGTAGATTAAATCCACAAATACGTTTAATTTCTTGGTAAATTATATTAAAAGATGGAATGATATTTCAGTTAATAATTTTATGTTCCTTTTATTCTTAATGCAATATTTGATACCGTTAAAATAAATTAGATGTAAAAGTGAAATGGAATGAAATTATTACACTGAAAGGCTTTTCGTTTATTGCGGAAGAAAATAAATGCGACCATAAAATGTATTCTTATATAATAAAACTAATTTGTTACAATGAACTCCTATTAAAGTAATATATTTTCTTGAAATCAAGGAAAATCCATATTTTTCATACTTTATTAGGAATTTTCGTACTACTGCTACTTACTACTACTTTAATTTTTATTCTTTATTTTTCCTGCGTAATGCAGGATAACGAGAAGTGACTAATTAATATCGTGAATGGTAAAAAAATATTTAATGTTATGTGTGTAACCCACCTTAATTTTCGCTGGATATCTTCGATTGTTATCTTTATTCGAGATAAAAGACGCTAAAAAAATAGAGTGGAGAAACCAAAATGTGTGGTGGTGGTAGATGTGTGTGCTGGGTATACGGATTAGAACATTTTTACCATTGAGAAATATTTGAAGTAACAAAATGATTGTATTTATGCTGAAAACTCTTAAAAAGCTTCCGAACAATGTACAACGTGGGCATTATACGCCTTCAGTGATGGTCTGGTGGAGTGTTAGATATGAAGGAGTGACTGAACCATATTTTTACCCCTACGATGCGAATGGAGATTTCGAATAAGCTTTACATATTTTGAAAGGTTTTATATTAATATACTGTATAAGCTGTTGTTTTTATTTGTAACAATTTTTATGGCAAGACTAAGTACATATTTTCAATTCCTAATTTTATTACTATGAACAAAGTTTGTGTATTTACTTGGCCACGTACCATAATTAACTCTGTATAGCAACGAAAATCTCTCTCTCTCTCGAAAATAGCAACGAAAAGCGGCTCTGTCGCTTTGAAAGTTGATAAGTAAGAAATATCTAGCTTGAAATTAATCCATAAATAAAGAACCTAACCGAACCGAAATTAATCTATCCTTTGTAATTTTATACTTAAAATGTAGTTATCCTCGTTAAGTATTTGCAATATGTTTCGTATCGCGTACTTTGTTATAGCGGCACGAGAAATACATCATCTGTGAAAATTTCACCTGTCTAGCTATTAAGGCTCATGAGATACAACTTGGTCAAAGACAGACAGACAGACGGACAGACGGACAGCGGAACAGCGTAGTCTTATCAATAGAATCCCGTTTTACGTATAGAACCCTAAAAATAAATACATTGAAAATGGCATATAAATAAAAATACTTACAATATAAATAGTAAGTAAATATTTCCTTTTTATATAAATACTACGAATTTTTCAGTTGAAGGCCATTACATATTTGGCATGGGTAGCGTTAAGGCTATTGTGTGAAGGTCGACATTTAATGATAATAATGCCTTAATTTATTACAAAGCGCACACTGCGCGAACTTGGGAAGTATTGTACTGAATCCAATGGCTTTAAATTCTATATTCTCTCGATGCCTTGACATTTATGCAGAAGAAATAAGGATTTTTCAACCAACTCAATAAATTACTTAACTTATTTTTATGGGTCACAGATAAAGTCAACCCGAAACCTAAAAGCGCTGTGGTCTCTAACGCAGTTTGGAAGCGTTAAGCCGAGAATTTACAGTTCCACTTGATTTGTGGTTTTTATACTACGCAAACAAGAGTATAGCGGCGGCGTGGCTGGTGGCGTTGTCGGGCGTCAAAGAGCGCAGGTAGCAAGGGGGCTCTCGGGGGCTCTCCGTCGAACGGATTTAAATGCTTTGTTAGTTGTCTCGTTATTGTTCTTGTATTCATAACCAAAATCACTATTCAAATGAAACGTCAAAGTGTCTATATTGGGAATTTAATTTGATATCCAGCTAAATTTAGTTTATCTGCTGTTATTGTTACATTCTGTATACTCTACATAATATATTCTAATACGCAAAATATATATGTATTAACGATTTAAAGATTGAGTCGACTTAAAAATAGTAAAGAAGTAATCAAAATACTACCTACCATTTTATTTTAAAAACACTAAGGCATGTAATAAAATTAGCATTATCCAAAGAAATGCCGCCAATTAGGTTAGCGGCGCGCTGTCTGTGTCGGGTGTCGACACGTCGGCTGTGGCCACTTCTACTATTTACATGTCTGGTTCAACCCATGCTTAGCTGTGAGGCACGTTTTAATTAATCAATGTAGACTTAACATGACAAATTAACTGCTATTATTTTCACACAAAAGCTTAAAATTGTTAATATTTATTTAAATAAACATCATATAGCCATATTTTATTAGGGTTCTATTTTTCCAAAATTCCTATATTATTAAGAAGCTAATGTTAGGGGAAATAATGAAATTTTCCAAACACATTACAGTAATAAAAATGAAAGGAAAAAGTGGTAAAGGTTGGCTTTATAAAATAACAGGCTCAAAGTTTTGCATGTAAGATGGTACGGAGCCAAGTGGGTTGCAGGCACAATAGGAGAGCTGGCATTGCTCATCATATCATTAACATTTCGAACGTCGCGACATATTGTATTTCATTCTTAATGGTATTGTGAGATACATTCATCCTTTGCAAGGTTTGCTATTTTAAGCTACTTTCGACAATCACTAAGAAATTTTATTTAAAGCTCGCATTCTTCATAATATTTCATATTTTATAAGGACAATGTGATATTGTATTATATTTTTGTATCTCATTCATTTTCTGTATTTAGCGGAATGTGCAAAGAAAACTTCGTTCTTTACCTTCCCAGTGGAAGGTCAGTAGAGAGTATATGCGTCAAAAATATTAATAAATTGCAACCAAAACACAAGTCAACGCTTTTCCTGGCTGGACCAGGCAAATTGACATAATGAAGTATAAATATTGCTCCAAATTCTACTCATTTACTATTTCTAGGATTTTTTTCATTAATTAATAATAATAATAAGAAATAATAACCAAAACAAATTCTAAATAGAGGAACACATTAGTGAAAATAGTCTTGAAAGTGTCCAAATTACAAACATACTGTACAAAAAGGTAATTTACGTAATTGAAAATCAATGGGGGAAGATATTTTGGGTAGTAATTTTTCAAATGTTATATTTCCATAGTGTATCAGCTAAAGATCGACTCGCGTGATCGCTCTAATTGAATAGAAGCTCGCCTTAGAGTAGCGGCGGTGACATACACGCCACGTACAAGAGCGTATGTACATACGCATACGTTATTGTATAGAGCGGTGACCGCTCGCTCTGATCTAGCAATTACTTCCACCGTCGGTGACTAACCTTTACCACGCTTTCACTCGGCATAAGTACTTGTAAGTCAAAAAGTGAGAAATATTTGGGCGCTCTATTTTGATTGAATATTTTATTAGACAGGCAGGCACAGGTGGGTTCGATTCCCATTCAAGAACATATAATTGTTTTTCTATATTTTTAATTCTTCCCTTCAGTGTGGAGGCAAAGCGCGGCAGAAAGAAGAATTCGGCAGAAAGTGGAGAACGAAGTGTCTTAACACTAGGTTCCCTCTGCCTACCCTGCTGTGTGCGGGATTCAGCGTTATTTAAAAGAAATTCGATAGCGTTCACTAATATTGTTATTTTGTTATTAAAGAGTAACTAAGAATTATACGTTATTATTATGTGTAACTACTAGTAGGATTTGTTTTTTATTGTTTTGAATGAAATATAGCTTTTATCCAAAACAATAAACAAAATAAATCCGACCAGAAGCCAGTAGTTCCACAGATTTAAGAGTTTAAACTAACAAACAAACTCTTTCGCTTTATTATACTAGTATAGATTTAAGTTGTTATCTAAATTAATTTATATCTTGTGTTTTTAAATAATTTATGGTATTTTTACGTTGTGTTGCATTTACCAGCAATTTATTTACTCATAATTAGCATACATACATTGCATATTTATTTCGTTAAACGGAATATATACTATTAAAGCAATTTGTCGTCACTTAATTAACTATGGTAACCATATCCCACTGTTTGTAACCGCTTCATAATTAACTACTGTATAATACTATATACAATAGGTTAATTATGTAAAAGCTTACGTTATGTACGAACTTACAATCTTCATTTTGGTATCAATGACGAATCGTATGAATACGTTCATATTATATTACATGTTTAAACATGGCAAAATATAGGCAAATATATTTATTTAAACTATTTCTGTTGCTTCCAATTTAACCCTAATCATTATCTTCCTAGTATCTAGCTTTTAAATAATATATATAGGTACAGATTCAGTTAAAGTTATTTCATTATTATATCACACAAATATTGTTTTAATGACAAAAAAGTGAACAAATTAAATGGTCATTTGAAAATAATTTTCCGTCTATGGCAGCGAATTATCACCAAATACTTTTCACGAAATTCACAGCTATTTTAGTATTTGAAGCGTTACGCTTATAATGAAATTGTGTTCAAATTGTATATAATTTATATATTTGGAGTAAGCCATAATAAATTCACATGGTGCCTGCCATACCAGTTCAATAACATCGCGAAGTCTCGCTGAGCGTCGGTCGAGTATGCGCAGATACTTTAGAGTTCAACTCAAGTCATATCTTGAGAGTCGATCTGGGGATAATTTAATTCCTCCATTCATGGAGGTGCGAATTTGCAAGTGCGTGTCGGAGTGCGCCGCCCGCCTCGCGCCTTCCCTCCCGCGGCCACTGACGTCAACGACCCACCGCACGCCACCCGATTATAAATATAGCCTTGCCGATAGCACGCCACAGGTTTTGGCCCTTAACTTACCTGTATTGTAAAAGCAGTCGAAAATATTGAACGTGGACGTTTAACGATATTTCGTTAGCCTACACCGCTATAGCTAAACTTAACTACGAAGCTCCGCGTTATACCTTTTTTAATTTTATGATTCAATACAAGCTTTCGGAAGCGTAATATGAGTAACAATTAAATATTTTTTAATAATATTTATGGTATATTACATATTTTATTCGAATTAATGGTTTAACATGTATGATGTACATATTACGTTAGCAATGACTATTGTATAATATGGTCAATACTTTTAATTTTATTTTAGGAATTGTTTATATACAAATGTTAGCTTCGTCTTCGTCAACACAAAATGGATTCCGCCATCGAACATGTAATTTTTTTAAATAATTATTTAACTTAATGATGTAAATTGATAATTATCATTTCCAATACCGAGTAAACAAGTATTTACAATGATACATTCAACGCTTTTGTAAAAAAATAATTTTTTTAGAAGAAATTAAGAAAAAAGAATATCGCTATTTTTCTACGAAACATTTTTTATAAAAAAAATTACCTAATCTTATATCAATTACTCATGTCATATTTGCAAATAATCAGCTATCTCTAAAACTTACAACCTATGGTGATTATTCAAATTAACTTTAAACATACCCACATAATATTTATATAATAAATAATCATTACTCACTATACCTAGGATCCGTGCTTAAATAATGGAATTTCCATACACTTGATAAATGAATGAATGAATGAATAGAATTTGGATCGTTCACCTTCTCTTCTGAGAATTGTTATTAAAGTTGATGGATAAATGTAGACCTATCAACGAAAATTTCATCGCCCCTAATTTAAGTATACATCAGCGTTGTGAAGTAAATTATACGCGGGTAATCAGTGAAGCCGTGTGTCACTGTTTAAGTAGTCTATCTATAATTTAATATGAATAATATTTTAATAAAGCCGTCGTGGCGCAGCGCCACAAGAGTTTGACTGTAACGCAATGGTGGTGGGTTCGATTCCCACTCGACGGAATAAATTAATATTTTCAATCCATTTGTTCTGGCACCAAGGCTCGGCGTTAAGTTCCGCCACTCAACACGCAATGCCTCGAATAATTTGGCGATTAGTAGAGTTAGAAACGGAGTATCGTATGATACTCGTTCCCCGTCCGTCCCTCTGCTTACCCTGCGTTGTACGGGATACAGCGTGATGCTGATTTTATTAATGTTTTAGTAAATTCTAATACGATACCTAATGAACAACATCCCTGTCGTATAGGACTTTATTCCTGCCTCATAAAAAGATCTCAAGTCATAAAACAGAATTAAAGTTTTTGCAGAAATCTCTTTTCTCTCTCAATTATATTTATATAAGATACCTATACATTAATAGTAAGTAATAAAGTTGGTATATTAAGCGCCTACTATGCTAAATATTAAACGCGATAGTGTGGAAAATCGATTTTCACTCGAGGAAATGAAATATTTAATATTTTCCTTTCTACGCGTGGAGGGCGTCTGGTGTGAAAGCGCGGCGTTGAGTTCCGCCACTGCACATGCAATGCCTTCAGAATTCGGCGGGAAGTAGGACGCGGAGTATCTTAATAATAGGCTCTCTCTACCTATCTTCCTACATGTGGGATACACCGTAAATCTGCAATAAAGTTAAACAAAATATTAATCTTATTATGACTTTACTTGAGACCCGTACCTATAAGTTAAACAGAAATAAGATTAAGACAAACTTTTATTCTTAAAATAAACGTAAGATCTAGTAGTGAACGTTAGGACTTAGACCACACTTTATTTGTTTTTATGGTAAAACTTTTATTATTTCCAGTAAGCTCAGCGCTTCATATACATATTCTGTATTTCACATCGATAACAAGTTCAGCATCTCTAGATTTCGACATAGATATATACAGATTTTTACCAACAGAAAAATAGGAGTCGGATTGGCTCTTATAGGATTTCGGTAGCAAAAAAATGTTGATCTTTAATAATTGTTATATAAATAAGTTAAATTTGTAGTTTCTGAACAAAAACACACAAATATATATGAATATTTTTTAGTTATATCACATGTCCTACAACCTAAATATAATTTTTATGCCCTCTATTTAAAAAAAACGCAGTTCACACAATACACACACATAAGAAAACCAAGATTCAAGACATTCCTTTTCCCGCCCGAAATCAATACATTGCTTGCTGAGTGGCTAAACTTATAACCACACTTTGAACTGCCACAGCAAGGAACTGAACATAACTAATTTAATCAGATATTATTTTAAAGTAAACAAGTTCTCTGGCCTTACCAACTAACTCACCAAGAATAGGCTTAGAATTAATTTGTATGCAGTAGAAGTAGGAGCGAGAGATATAACAGCGAATCTCTCTAGAACTTAGTTCGAATACTGCATTAGTAGAATAATTTCGAGTGGTTATCTATAGAGAGGAGTTCGAACTGTGGAGGGAAGCATTAATGTTTATATAAAAAAATATGCTTCACGCTGTATCCCGCATGCAGCAGGTTAGGCAGAGGGAACATAGTTTTAAGACACTCCGTTCTATAATTTCCACCGAATTTTGGAGGCATTGCGTGTTGAGTGGCGGATCTCAACGCCGTGCCTTGCCTTGACACAAGATATGTCATATCCTCGAGTGGGAATTGTATTTCACTTAAAATAAAAACAGTATTATTTGTTTCAGATTACAACCAGCGTAAAGAGAAACCAAAATAGCGGCAATTATCACACATAAATAAATCTGAATTAAAAACGGAAAATATTCGAATTTAATAGTGGAGCTTGAATAATGTGGTCGGGCACGCGCCCGGGGGGTGTGAGCGTGGGGCCGTGCGAAGGCGCCAAGTAGTATCTGATGCACGTGCGGTGGGGGGCGCGGCCCGCGACCATGCGCGTGTGCTGCGTGACCACAGTGCTGGCGGCGCTGGCGCTGCGCACCGCGGCCGAGCCCGCGCCGCGTCGCTTCCCCGCCGAGTGGCGCAGCAGCCGCGACCTGCAGCTGCGCTCGCGACCTCTCCATGACATCTTCGAGCCGGACTCGGCGCCATCAGACCCTGACTCCTTCATGCACCAGCCCCTGCACAAGGACCGCCGTCGAATGCGCAACAACAAGCGCACGCCGCACATCCCGGCCGAGCTCGCGAGCCAAATGATGCTGCGTGCCTCGCGCTCCGGCCGGCCCTACGATGTTCCACAAATAGGTAAGTTCGTTCTCAATATTTTCAATTAATTCAAATATAAATGATTTCATTATAGAAAATGGTATTAAGAAATTCGGTCATCTATGGAACTTGGGTTCATCTATTAGATTGCTCTCCTAAGAGAAGATCTTGACTAAGAAAGGACAGATGGACTTACTTTTTACTAAAAGCAAAGTAAATTAACTTTAATTACATTTAATTAAATTAAATTACATTTAATTAAATTAAATTACATTTAATTTCAAATATGGTTAACCAATTAAGCCTTTTGAGGAAGTTCTCAGTGAACGCAAACTGTCGGAAAAACGTAACAAACCTGTTGCATTTGACTGATAGCTCGGACGACGCGAGGATAAATAGGTGCTAATGATAATAACAACTTGAGCGTAAATCCTATAGTTCTTTAGATAGTGAACTTTGATATAATTATGTATGTAGATGTACGTACGCATTCGACGCCTTTATTACCATACTTATTAACATTTTGTTGATATAAGTTATGTTTAATTGTGTTTCTACGAACAACACACATGTGTTAATACACAAATGCGCTTAATTGCTTCGTGGTTATAATTCAGATGATGATTGCTCATGTGGTTAATTATTTGTACTTAATTTAAGGAAGATTAATTAATAATTAAAAAAAAATGACGGATTTTATAAATATTATATAAACACATGGAGAAAAATATTCAGTTAGATAATTTCGTAAGCGTTACGTAGGTGACGCAATTCAACGTCACGTTTTCTCTACCAGAGCCCAGAGTGGGAAAATAAAGATAATTTAGAGGTGGGGATCGAAGCTACAACCATCAATCACCTTTTAACGACAGTCAACAGTCAGACCATATTCCACTTGTTCACAGTGACTCCTTTAAAGGTATTTTATATTATACCTTTTAGTAATTTTTATACGGTACGATGTAGATGGTATTTGTTTATATAATGTTATTTTATACATATTCATATAATATATTTCTTTAATGATGATGATGATGATGATGTGGTGTCATTGATGTTTTATCACGGGTTCAAAATAACGTTAACATTTAAAACTTATTATGCTATTTTTATTTACTACGGTGATTAAGCTCTAAGTTTGAAGTTATTTTATAAATATCGAGTATATTTATAAAATAACTATATATATGTAGTTTTTTCCGCGTCACATAGCAGCGTAGGCAGAGGGACCCTGGGAATCTAGTTTTAAGTCCGTCCCCATTCCGATCCGACACTCTCCACTTTCCGCCGAATTCTGGAGGCAATGCGTGTTGAATAATGAACCTCAACGCCGCATATATATAAAAAAATATAGGTACATACATATATATATATATACAGTAAAAATCGTCATAAAAAATTGTAATACGAACTTACTTTAGACTATTTAATTAATCACCAAATTCATTATAAAAGGGCTTCAAATGAGACATTTTATCTTTTTACGTAACTACGCAGAAACAGTAGAATTATACTTTAGCAACAATTAAATTTTTTGTTCGTCATGTTAATATACAGTTAAGAGAAGCATTACAATTGTTTACTGGAACGAATTAGTTATATAAAACAGTTTTCCTTTAAACTTTCTAGTACAATAAATAACAATTAATTGACTCGTCAACTGTAAAAATATATTTACACGTTATATACGTACAAACACGTCCAACCTAATATATTAAACAGTTTTCTACGAAATGTGCAATTTATGATATTGCATGCGAATAGTAAAAAAACTAATTTTGTTACTTATTTCTTCTAAGAGAAGATAGAGTTGTCGAAGCCGTCAATTATTATGATGGATTAGATGTTTCTTTTTTCTTGGGTCACTTGTATCGCGTATCCTATTCCGCTTAATATTGAGAGGAATGTGAAATAAGTACAAATAAAATACATCTCCCATACAAATAACAAGAAAAAGAAGAAGATAAACGTTTCATATAATCTCATCTTATTTAATTTGTAGAGGCCGTCATGGCACAGGGCGACAATGGTGTGACTGTAACGCAACGGTTGTGTGTTCGATTCCCCTCCGAGGAAATCAAATATCTATTTGAATTTATATTTTCATTTCTTCGCTTTTGTATCGAGGCGTTGAGTTTCGCCACTCAACACGCAATGCCTCTAGAATTCGGCGGAAAGTGGGGAACGGAGTGGTTTAACACTAGGTTCCCTCTGCATACCCTGCTGTGTGCGGGATAAAATGTGAAGCTGATTTTATCTTATTTAAATCTCACACTTCAGTAACCCTAAGCTTGATTAAAAACATCTATGAAAGACTCTTATAATATTCTACAAACGGCAATCCCGGAGCAAGTGAGAAATTGTGGCGAGATCTTGACATTAACCGCGGGGAGTAGAGCAGTTAGTGCTACACCTACAGTTCATGTTTCTGCACAGCTTTTCAAAGAAAACATTGTATGTGAGTTAAGGATAAAACCACTTTTATTAGATATTTCAATTAATAAATTTTTAAAATACTTGATTGAAAACTATTAATGCTTAATTATATAATAAATTCACTATATTATTTTAGTTTTCTTGTTTTATTTAATGAAAGACTGTAAAATTGACATAAATATATATGTAACCGCATGATATAAATACAACTACAGTTTTCATTCATTCACAAACTAACCGCAATTTGATAAAGAATCCGCATATAGAATATGATATGTATTTTAAATTACTACAGGTCGAGTTTCATTAAATAAAAAAATATAGCATATAATATAAAATATATTAATTTAATTCATATTAAAGTATTAATAACTTATATTGATATCTATTAATTTCACTCTCATTAGATTATAGGATCTGCTTTCTTGGTCTTTTCCATCATTGAACATTGCAGCTTCCATGTCTCTCCTAATTACATTGGTCCACATTATCTGAGGTCAACTTCTTCAGGATCCGGAGATGTTTAGATGATTAGGAGGCTTCTCTTCGTGTATTTATACCATCAAACCCTGTCTTGCACAATGTCAGCGATGTTTTATAACTTTATCTCATTGAATATAATTTTTATTTTAATTTAATAAAACATATTGATTACTTTAATAAACTAAGAATACACTTTTTACTACACATAGGAAATGTTAAAATAAACCTATCGAGTTCAAGTCTAAGATTTACTAATATGAACATCCCAAGATTTCATTTCTCACCATGACCAGCTCCATGACCAGCTCGATGGTACCATATTTATGTTGTCACTTCTGATGTAAGTCAGAAATGATAGTACAAAAATATATGAAAAAGAAAGTTCGTAGGTACAAAGTTTCATGATGATAAAAGAATAAAATCTTAATAAAGTGCGTTTCGTAGCAACTTTATTACGCCTGCGTAGCGCTGTTGTAGTCTTGTAGCGCTTGATTTCATAAAACCCTACATCTTGACTATATTATATAATATTATACAAATATATGGTAAACAAGTTATTCTGTTATAAAGTAAAAAATATCAATATATAACTGGAATGATTCGATCGCAAACTATGAATTAAATATATGATTTAAATAGAATTTCGAAAATTGTTTATTTATTATTGCAATAAAGTTAATATGGTGGTTTGTGGCGCACGTGCGTAGCATGTATGTACGTGACGACCTGTATAAGCTTTGTACGTTATTTTTAGTATAATCCAAGTAAAATATTGTTATGGGCTACTTCTGATGTCATACGACGCAACACTACTCGTCCCAATGGATAAGCTTAACGGAGAATCTCGTCTACTTTATATCACTTTCAAACTATATTAAATTGTGTAAAATAAGCCTTCAAAATATAAAAAATCAATTTTAATTTATATAACCAAAAAGCTGAGTTTATTTTGAATTTATATTAGACGTGACTTTAAAAATTTGTATAAATGTCAATAGTACTCTCAAAATATCTATTTCTTAACCTTATAACCTTTACGGTTGCCAAAAAAATAAAGATATTCAAACAAATATTATTAATTTGAATTTAAAATAAACAATTATGAAATCGATCACTTATTTGATATCAAAAATACACTAATGTAAATATTAACTAATATCAAAAAGTTAAAACTATCTAGTAATTAGTATGTGACAAGTTAAAATAGCAATGTATGATGACTCTATTGCCAATAGCTGTCATAGAGATGGATATAACAGACACCTGATTCATTTAGCCATTTACTTTGGACCCGAGGCCTCGATTGTCATAGCTCCATTAGAGTCAAGCGACGTACGCGTAGGAACATATGGCCTGCTGCATGAATTCTGATTATGTGATCAATAGAGATTCAACTCAATTGTATTTACGGTCTGGCCTTATCTTCTTTTATTTTACTTTGATAAAGAAAGGAAATATTATTGACGTATATATTGTATCAGAAATAAGATAAAAGTCTGAAAACTCTCTAAGGAGTTTTTTAACCCGACTTTAGGATGTGTACACACTATTTATTTTACAAATTTATAATAAGTATATAATAGCAATTAATTAATTTTATTTGACATAGTGTCTATAAGATTACTTACTTATACAATTACATGTAGGTAGATGTAACTTGAAATGCCAAATTAAGTAAACAAAAGAATATGAGAAGCGTCTGAAGCTTAAAAATAGCAATATATAACTTTGCTTCATACAAAATTATAATATTGTATACCAAGTCATAATTAAAATACAAAATGTAATTATATGAAATTTATGTTAGACATCTTAGCGTTACAGCCGTTGCGGTAAGGAGTAAAACACAATTAACCTTTTCTCGAAACATTATGGTTAACGCTGAATGCCGTCCCGTAGCTGTAGTTCAGAAAAGCTGTAACTGCCCACACAGTGCCCTACAACCTTCAATCTACCGTAACAAACTAAAAGAAAAAGCAAATAAGTGAAATATAATTAATATATGGATCTAAATAATTGATTTGTAAGTTGTGTATTTTTTTTAAATCTCTTATATAGAGAAAGAGATATTTTTTGTTCCTTTCTTAGAATATGGTTATTGTGCCTATCAATAATGTTAATCATTGTAACAATTGTTTAATTGCAGCGTTAAGTTCTGCCACCCTTCACTAAATGCCTCGAGAATTCAGCGAAAATTGGGTTCCGAGCGTCTTAACATTAGGTTCCCTCTGCCTACGATATGCGACAGCGAATGAAAAAACATATATTATAAAATTTCATGTATACCTGTAAAATTTACCAGCGAAATAAAAATATATATATTTTTCAACTTTAATTTCATTATTATATTGACTAGCTAGCGGCTGATACGATTAATAAGGAAAAATTACTACTACTATACACAAAATATTTTTTATTTAAGCTTTTCAATTTTGTTTTGTTATTTTATTTGTTTTTGCTCGCAAAAAAAGTCGTATTTAATATAAACATGTTTAGTTATTAGACCCATATGTATGTGGCAGGTAGGTTTACTCTCAGTAAACACGATTTATACTCATCCCGCGGGAATTTTGGGAGAAAAAGCCTCTATCTTCCAATAAAAGTCCTACAAGTATCGGTTCAGCTATTCCGGAGATAAGCCCCGTCGAACAGAAAGATAGACAGTTAAACAAAAAAATAGTTTTTTAGTAGCTTTTACATAAAAAATGTACTTTAAAAAACACAGTTAATCGACCTCACAGACAGACATTTTATTTATATGTATGTATAGATAGCGATTAATAATGTTCAATTATAATGTTGAATTAATTAATGTGATAAAAAGGTTTTAAAAAAACTTGCTTATTTTTAAAAATATGCAAATAACTAAAATGATTCTTCAATTAATTATTCAATTACGCCAGGTTAGCTTTTAACTCGCTGTAAAAAAATAATTATACAATAGGTTCATAGTTATATAAGAAATTATCTACTCTGGTAGATAATTTCTTAAGATTAATAGTTACAAATGAACTCCCAATCTCCAGGGACCACAAGGAGCATTGGTCATAGTCTGTCTAGCCAGTGCATCCAATGTATGTATGTTTATATTTATGAGTCTATCTAACATCACTGAAATATAAATTTTATAAATTCTCTTTATATGTACTCTACAAATATTTATTTTATTATTCAATATATTCTGGTATTTCGGAGCGTGCCCTTGAAAATATTGGAAATGCTTTAAATACAATAATGAATGAGTGAAAGAGGACTTACGTACTTATATAGATTTACTATAGAGGCCTATGGTGGTGCAGTTGTGGGTTCAATTCTCACTCGAAGAAACGAAATATTTAATATTTTCATTTCCCCGGTCAGATGATGATCGCGGCATTGACTTTAACCACCAAACAAAATTCAACGGATTTATTCAGAATTATCTCAATGAAAACGATATGTCTTAACACTAAGGGAAGTTCCCAGGTTCCCTCTGCCAACTCAGCTAAGTGCGGATACAGTGTAAAACTGTATCCCGCACATAGGCAGACTTTTACGACAGTTAAACTTATTATGAACTTACTATTAGCCTGAATATTTTGCATGATAAGAATGCAAATATATATTTTTTATAGGGCTTAAAAGATTTAAACAGAATACAAAATTTAATACACTTATAATACGTACAAAAAAAACGTTTCTTCTTTTTTCTGATGAACCTTTCTATTACATTTTAACATTTTAATGTTCCTGTAATGTCGACCCTAATCTAATTAAATTAAAAAATAATTAATTTATTATAGCCAAATAAAGTTTAGCCAAGCTATGTGAGGTTACTGAAGGGTATTTTATATCGAGCTTATGACGTAACGGCTGACTATCGACAAGTTTGCTTTTATTTCGGTATCAGGTGTCCACCTTAATTTGAAAGAGTATCTTTCCATGGCCTCGCCGCAACAGGTGAGGAGCTCGGCGCAGGCGTGGCGCGCGCGTCGATACCGCGCCCCGCCCGCCGGCCCCTGCGACCCTCGCTCATTCACACCCGCACACACTCAAACACCTATCTATACACACATGTACCCACACAGCGAACACTACTACAAGAAAAGCTCTACAGAATTAAGATAGAACACCCTATTTATAAGTAAGGCCACTGGACATAAATGATAACAAACAGCTTGCGAACATGCTGTCACTGTGAATCTTTTACTTGAACGAATGGTATACACAAGATAACTTACGTAATTGCAAGTCGGAGATTTTGCGTAGGAATAGTGGCAAGGGAGTGGCCATCACGTTTAAGGTGTCCATCATAACTTGGAAACCAGAAACCATGGTAAAAGACCGATCGGCACGTATGCTTTGGCCTTTTACTCACTATAATTTGGCCGAATATTGGCAATAACCTACACAAGTGTGTATTAAATCATCACAAATTCTAAGTCCTGTATAACCCTATCAAGCATTTGGTATATTATATAAAATTATAATATCAAAGAACAGCTGCTTTATAAGTAGACTTTAAATAGTAAACAGGCTTATGAATATGAAAAAGAATAAAATCTATTAATATTTATTTGTGTATTTCAATTATTAATACTATTTAATGTATTTATTTAGAAGCTACATTAAATTAATAAAATCTTCTGGAATTTTATTATATCTAAGGAATGATCGGAATTTATTAAGTTTATTAATTACCATATGTCAAAAAAATATAATACTACAAACGATATTTCACCTTTAAATGCTTATATTTAAATTAAAAATATATTGTAACGACCTTCCTATATTAACGATTCGCTGAAATATTCGAGCATATTAAATTGTATTCATAGAAATTACTTAGTGTTCATTTTACTGAATATTTAACAAGTTGACCTTTCATGACAAATGTCACAAGTAAATAGTTCCAGGAAATGAAACAGTAACAAGACGTAACTGTGGTTAGTAATTAAAATATGAGCTTAGTTGAAAATTATTATTATTAATAACATCCCCACAGACTTAACTGTCCAACTAAAAGTATTTTTTACCACTATGCATTACATATGTGTGATGACAATTTTACTAATGTTATGGTTCAAAGTTCGTTTATTACTTTGAATGAAAATATGATTCAAAAATGAAACTTCAAAAATTTTATACAGATACATAAATATGAAAATAATTCTTTTTATTCGGTTAATACCGAATATAAACAACTTATTGAATGGGACTCGCTCACCTGGTTCTGTACCATTTTCAGGATTAGATGCAATTTGTCAAAATTGACAACTGTAAGTTTGCGGGTTTAAGCACTCATTTTGTATGAAATGAACTACAAATATAAGCTTGTAATATTTTTTATCTGTAATATAAATAAATATAAATAGCTCCAAAATTAATTTTATTTTAAATATTCCAATGGTTATCTTATGCAATACTGTCACATAGATACCGTGATACGTACGACATTAAAACAGAAATAAATTAGTACGTACTCAGCAGTGGATGACGTCGCCGCTTCCGCCGTAGCCATTTACAAAATTACACACTATTCAACCGATTTACTTCATTTCCATAAAATGAGAACCATGCAATCATGTGTTTTACTGCATATAAATAAAGAATATTATTAGATATCTATTTAATATTGAAATATAAGTAATAACTGATGTAGGAATTTTATATTATATTCAAATCTATATCGTACTAAAAAATTATAACTTTTCTATGTTTTTTGTAATAATTTTGGATATTCAGAAATATTATTAAAATAGACAAGTATATATTTAATTAACGACTGAAAGAAATGCATAATTCCTGATTAATAATAATATGATATTTTGATATTATTTTTCTATTTCACCGCTACGTCACGAACATCAAGAATACTTCCAATGAATGTGTTATGTATGCAGTCAGACCTGCACCATCCACATCAGCATCTTCATTTTCGTGTCACAAAACTCCTCTGTGTACCGAAATACTATGGGCCAGTAATCGCTGCTAGAAAAAGGAACCGGTCGAATGATGTATATCAACTCCTTGAGTTTGGACGATATTACGGTGATAAATGCCTCCAGACTCGTGCACAACGGACTCAAGGTATCTGAACTTTTCCCACCTAATGGCTGGTTCATGACATATGGATAGAGCTCGAGTCGGGTTCCCGAAAACTATGTACTTGGTCTTCGACACACTTACACTCCAACATTAGTGTAGAAAATAAATAGCATTTTTATATCCAAAATAAATCCCTCTATTTAAATTTATCAAGAAGCTCGACGTAAGAAGATAAGTGTTTTATATTGATTAAATAAACAATAATAAATTCTAAATGATAAACCAATATTCAATTTGAAAGTTCGTTGTTTTAAGGTAACCAATGTTACACTATTAAAATTGTACCATATCTGAAGGTTTGCCAAATTCTATGCCACTAAAATAGAACATTTCCTTTCAAGTAATGGCGGCAGTCGGACAAATAATCAGATAAATCATCAGATCCCAGGTTTTAATAAGACTGCCATTAAAGGTAAAAGATATAACTTTAAATTTTAAAGTAGATTGCTTTATTTTTTTAACGTCACATACATAATATACTTATTCTGTGTTAAAGAAAGTCTAAGAATATAGCACTCCTTTCGTTTCTTTCCTTCAATTTTAGACAGTATTATTTGTACAGTATTATTTAGGCATCATCTTAATTCCGCAATTTAGCTAATCAGATTACTTACTACTACTACATACTTTTTTATTCATTAATCAAAATTAATAATTTAAAAAAATATAAGTAAAAAAAATATCTTGGGTACCTTGGATTCCACCATTTATACTTGTTATTTTCTCCACATTCGTTCTAGCTACATTTATTTTATGTTGTTCAATTGTAAAAGTTTAAACAAGTTAACTAGAGTTTAGTCGAGTGTATGAATCACGCGACCACTTGTTACAGGCTATGAACGGCCATGTTTCTTCTGTTTTATTTAACACAAAACTGGCCCAGGCTTTGTCCATTAATTTACTTTACGAAACATAAGTATTAAAAGTAAACAGATATTCGCCGTGTACTCACGAAAGCCTTTCATCATTTGTATGCAAATCATTTTGAATGTAAAATTTTATTTTGCATTTTACCTTTAAAGATAATATATCACATTTATATTAATCCATTTGTCAGTTTCACATAGTAGGGTAGGCAGCGTGAACATAGTGTTAAGACACTCCATTCCCCACTTTCCGCCGAATTGTGGAAGCATTGCCTTGAGTATATATTTAGTTTATTTCAAAACTAACATATAATTTATAATTAGTATACTAATTGAATCTAGCACGCGATACTAATCAAGATGCTTAGACAACTCCCTTAACACACAAAGTCGCCTCTCAGGACTTTCGTAGTTAATCACTTAAATGTTGTCTTCCCTGTTTAAAGCATCAAAGGCGTTATTGTAGACTCGGATCTCTGTCTTTCACCGTGGCATAAATTTAATAATTACTGATTTGAGAATAAAAAAGTCTTATTTTTACTATCTACTAAATTTGAACAAAGTGACTATCACTATTATTTTTTGCTGTATTATTGATTCATATAGAAAGTTGTACAACATATTTATTAATATTTGTTACACATTAATTAGCCATTTTTTATATATAATACTTCTTTACTAGCTTGAATAACCTAATAAAACTAATTTTTGTTGTTTAACTAAGTTGACGTTTGGATTGCAAATTAGCATTATAACCAAAAGAGCATATAAGGCTTTGTAAGCTTTGTGTTGCATGTATCTAAAGATTTAAAACGGGCTGAAATCATCCCATTACTTAATGATCTGGTACGGTTAATCATCTCATCTCATGCAGAGAGCATCAGCATGCAGAGAGCATGCAGAGAGCATCATGCATGAGATCCCCTCATCAACATTTTAGAATGCATATTTCTGGAGAACCGCCGTAATCTCAGAGATCAAGTGTTGTTGTCTACGATAGTAAGCAGTATGATCGATTCCTCTCTTCTCGTAAGTAAACTTAATTTTGCATCTCATAGGTTACGTGCCTAAAATAAAGCAAATAAATTGCAAATAAAGCCTTGTTTCCAATTTCTTAATGTAATACAAAATAACATGCCTTTAATAATTTTATGTTCTTTTCTCAGTTATTTCAGGAACCGCTTAAAGAAACTTTTATAAATAAAATTCTTTATTTTGTGAGAGATTATTTGATGTACTGTCTGTGTCCAAAAAAAATATTGTTTTAAATAAAGGTATCACGCACATATATGGGTAGGCAGAGCGAACCTGGAAACCTAGTGTTAAGACACTCCGTTCCCATTAAGACACTTCAATTCTTTTCTTCTTATTCTTCTCTTTGAATTCTCGAGGCATTGCGTGTTGAGTGGCAAAAATCAACGCCGCCTTTCTCCTCGTTACCAGAGCGAGGAAATTAAAATATTAAATATTTAACAATTAAAATATTACATTTTTCACAACCGTCGCAGGTCGCACGCCTTCGCCACGACGAACTCAGGTGATTTGAAAGTTATACTTCTATTATTCAAGCCTATCTCTATGTGTAGAAAGTAAAGATTCTATGAGGTGTTATTTTAAATCATAAATATTATTAAAAAATCGTAGTAAGTAAAAGTATTGGTTCAGTCTAAATTATAAAAAGTCGAATAGAAGTCGAAATAATAAAAAATGTATTTTTCTTTTATTGCAAGCATTATTTTTAACATAATTGTTTCTTTTGTTTTAATGTACCTACTGATTAGAAATTGTTCTTTTTTTTTCTTTCAACTTCACGTATACAGCGTGTAGCATGGTAGGCAGAAGGAACTTAGTGTTAAGACACTCCACTCCCCACTTTCTATCAAATTGCGTGTTGAGTGGCGGAAATCAACGCCGCGTTTTGCCTCGACACCCGATCGAAGACATGAACATATAAAATAATTTATTTCCTCGAATGGAAAGCGAACCCAAAACCATATGTTGAAACATTGTTAATTTGAAAAAAAAACTAAATTAAAATCTAAACAGATAAAAATATAACATTTATTCTTCTCTGTAATAAATATAACATAATAGATATCCCAATATAAAATTTACATACACACAAGACCAAGAATTCTCCTGTAGAAATGATTGTGAAGGTTCCCTTTCACAAAAGCGACATGTCACGGCTATGTCGGACGCGCGCGATGAAATCTACCACAAAGATATTATCACTAGCAAGTATTAAGGCAGGTGTTACTTTGAATAGCTTGAAATAACACTAAGCTGATAAATATCATGGCGAGTTGCAACCGTTGAATCCATGATTCTATTCCATTGATGAAGCGCATTCTATTGTGCTGCTATAAATATCGTTATACCTCCACCAGGTTTTAAATAATAAAATAATAAAAGCAGGTTTTAAATAATAAATAGTAAAATAGGATATCATTGTAGGTATATTAAAATGTTGCAACTCAAGAATTGTAATTTTCCTACTTCCTACGCAAAAGTTGTAATATTGTAATAATTTATGCACATATAACAATGAAGTATTCATAAATAACGTGTTTTCTTATTCCAGAGAAATATTTTTATTAAGTACTTGCTATAAATATATTGTTAGAAATTTATTTTAAAAATAAACTTTAAGTTATCATAATATTCTGAATGTATCTCTAAACACGTCGCAGGAACTTGAAAGTCCTATTATTTGCAGAACCAAAGCGTATTTATTTCGCAACAATGCATTTAACAGTAATTAGTTATAATATTTTTCTATCCATCCATACCTATATTATAAAATCGAAATTAACTCTGTCTATCTGTCTGTCTTTTACGCAATCAGGGCCAAACCGCTAATTTCATTGTGATAAAATACTCATATACAGATACTTGAGGGTCTCGGGATGAACATAGGATACTTTTTTTTCTCATATTTGTAATATTTTCGATATATACCAATATATTAAAATACTTATTAATTTGACATGCAATTTATTCGGCCATGTTAATAACAACCGTCACTATGCGACCGTTGCTTGTAAAGTTTGTTGTTAGGAAACGTCGCCCAAAATGAACTTGCTTAACGCATCTCTCTATTATAAATTGAAAATAATTTCATAAATATATTTAATAAATATTCATATAGTTCAAGCGGGCGTAGCCGCGTTCGGGTCTACTAGTAGTGAAATAAAACAATAAAAATATACCGTAAGGCCGTCGTATCGCGTGTGACTATAAACGCGACGCTTTTGGGTTCCATTCCCAATCGGAGTAATGAACGTTTTAATATTTTCCTTTCCTTGCTCTTGTAGACTAGACAAAATTGAGCGAAAGTAGAGTTACACTGTTTTTGTTACACTACATGCGGGATACAACGTGAAGCTAAAGAAATGTTTCACATTTCGTGGCCAATTTTTTTTCTAAAGGAAAATAACTCAAAATAACTCCTCAGTTCCACCAGAGTACTGAATCAAAAACAATTTTCAATTATCTCCCTTTTTATTCAACAAAGAGAAATAGACATAATATTGCATTTTAATGAGCATAGAAATTTTACATGATACGAGCCTCTTACTCCAAGCTGGAGCTGAAGTAGCATTTCATACGTCACTTTGATCATTGATTTTCTGTGTCGGCACAGCGATGTTTTAGCTTTTGAAGAATCAATTGTTTTCACTAGCATGAAAATAAGTAATATAGTTTAGGGTCATTGCTCCGGTTTTTCTCTATTATAACGTTCAATTGACATGCCCTTTCTTACAATTGAATTATTAGTAATGGGGACTTAGATCCCCGTTAATTTTAATTTAAGTCCTACAAATTTTACTATGAGAGATACTAAAACTTGTTGGTTTCCATTTCAAATTTGTTGCAATTTGTTCATTATATTAGTTACACTTACAATTGCTGACAACTGGTTAAAAATAAGTAATACAATTTTTTTACATAATTCTATAAGAATACATAACATCAAAGATTATTCCTATACTCGTCATATATTTGAATTGAAGCTCAGTAACTATGAGTTAATATAATTGACAGAAAATTCGACAAGCTCTTACGATTCGACCTTTTTACTCTTTCCTTAAGGAAACTAAAGTATCACTCCAATTAAAACCGAATAGTTACCTAATGGAGGGTTAGGTTATTGCATTTTTCTATATTCAGTCGTTTTATTGATAATACTAGCGACCCCCGCGCGGCTTCACCCACTTGAAGTATACAAATATTAATTTAGAAAAGAGGTCGTATTTAAAAGAAAAATATATTTATCTATTTAGGTAGGCGGTAGGTAGGTAGGATTTAACTTAAATTAGCATTTTTAATATTGCAATAATACTTCAAGTTAAATCAGCACATATTAACTCATTTGAACTGATTGGAAAGGGCTTTGAGGTCGTTAGCGCGACCGCAGTATTTCATCCGAAATTCACTGTAATGAAAAGTCTTCCGAAAAACCAAACACGATTTATTTCGTCCGCTTCTCTCTAATTTTCAACCAAAATATGAACACGGAAATTATAACAATGTCTTTTTTGTAGTATCATCTCTGATATGGTGATAAAGGAAATATAGTGAAAATTCCCTCCGTTCTCCAATCCATATTGTGTGCCCTGGAAGAGTGCTTGATAACGGAACTCGACATCGCACCTTATCTAACAAGACCCTGGAATGTAAATGCTAATACTATCAATGTCTAAATATTTATAAATATTTAACGTGAAGGTGTAACAATCTAAAAAAAGACCACTTGGATTGAGTTGATGAAACATGTGGTAACAAAAACAAGTAAATTACCAAAATACAATCCAAAATACATACAAATTACTTTTAAAAAGCCAATTTTTAAAAATTAAAAAGCCAATTTTTAAAAGTAATTTATATGTAATTATTTCAATTGAAATGAAATAAATTATTTAGAAATATATATATTTAAAATTGAGAAGATAATTATAAGATATGCAATGCACATCTCACTCAACTCAAGTTTTCCAGACCACTGAAAAGTATATGAAATATGTCCTTAAAAAATAATTCCATTTAATGTTTATGTAAAGAACTTACTGCTCCTGAGAGCGTAAAAGATTTATGCAGAAAATACAACATAAATAAAAATGGAGCGTAAGGAAATAGAAGGAAATATATTTTCACCTCCGTCTCTAGTAGACCTCAGCCTATGTACATGAAAAGCAAATTTTATGAATAATGGATGAATGTAACATAGCATTTACTTTAAATATTTTGTACTTTTTCTTAGAATTCTTTAGAATTTTACAGTTGGATTTGAATTTTACAGTTTTAATCATGTGTGTCCATAGTTACTGTTAATTAATCTACTCTTAAGTAATTGTCTTTGGACATCTCATTATTGACTATAAACTCTATCTAATTCACATTATTCTTAATCATAAAACAGTATAAACATGGGCACTCCAAGTTTACAGCATTCCCTTCATTTATAATATTATTTTAATGAATTTAGTTTTTTTTATTATATTATTAAAATATATTTATAATAAATAATAAATATCTCTATTTCTTATAGTTGCGCTAGTCTAGCGGTCATTAGAACTCTACATTGGATGTGCCTGCCCCTTGAGTTTTGTAAGAGTCCCCCTGACAATCCATACGATTGATAGTAAAGAATTTTCTCACAGACGCACTCTGCGTGCTACAATAATGACTGGCCTCAAAGCAGCGAATGGAAAGCATCTCGAATATGTTTTATATATTTTTAATAGTTTTATAATAAATGTTACGTGTAAAGTAGAATACTGGAGCAAAGTTGACGTTGAGTTGCGTGTTGTATGACTCACGGAAGTCAGCAGGCACTGCACCGCCCTATAACCTTTAATCTATCGTATAGATTCTGTACTATACAAATATTATAGAGTACGGTAATCTCAGAAGCTACTGAATTGATAAAAATCTTTTGTGTTGGATAGTCCATTTGTCGAGGAAGGTTAGGTTGTTAAGGAAAATGTATATTAGAAAAAGATGAAATACTATATAAATAAACATAAATTCTACATGCGTATGTACAATTATAGGTGCATAAATGAAATGCTATATTTTACACACACGCAATTTTGAAATTGTTGTTCATTTTCACGGATCACGGCCTTATTGATTGGATTTGAAGAGCAAAGTTCACTCTTCCAGCGTAAACCGGTAAACATAATGCTTTTACTCAAGCATTATATTTATTAAACAAAACCTTTATAACTTTTACTTGCTATAAATGTTATACTTGCCAAGATATTTTATTCAATGCTAGCTGCTAAGTAAAAAAGTAAACAAACCTATATTTCTTAAAGGTTTACCTTTAAAAAGAAAGTAGGTCTTTTTTCGTTAATCACTTCCACCCTTAATAAACATAAAAAGTGAAGCGTTGTGCATGCAAGACAGTATTATTTACTTGAGACCAGTCGTGGCACAGCGGCAAAATGTCTGACTGTGAACAAATTGATGAATTCGGCGGAGAGTTGAGAACGGAGTGTCTTAACACTAAGTTCCCTCTGCCTACCCTGTTGTGTGTCGGATACAAGGTGAAGCTGATTTATTTATTTATTTTATTTACTATTGTTGTTGACATTATATTGGCAAGTTACTGTATATTTCTAATTAGAACTGTGCGCTTAATAAGCGTCTCTACACATCTTGCAATAAAAAAATATATTTATTTTAAAAAGTTATAAATAGATATTTACTTAATTTAATAAATATAGATAAACATCACTTTGAATGATATCTATAATATCTGTCTGTGTCTTGTGTAATAAAAATTCAAAATAAGTACGAACGATTTTTCGTTCTATCCCAAACGTTATAATGTCATTGAAGCTAAAAGTTTTGCGAGAGATAATTTTGTCTAAGTATAGACAGTGGCGCCTTATACTCCTACGTTATTCTCCTTAGGTCATTCAAGGACTAATCGGCTCGTAGTGTCTTTTTTTTATTGCTGAATTGAAAAAAACCCACGGACTTTTTTCCATACTTTTTTACAGCAATTATAGCGCACTTCGTTATTGTCTTGCACTTAAAATTATTCTCTAAATAATAAAAAAATCGGGAAGGGGTTCTTTAGCGGGGAACCGTAGCCATTGATAGCAAGAGTCCACTTTAATTCCACCTTTTTCTGTGATCCAAGGGACCGGAGACCTAAAAATTTCATATTAATTTTAGATTGATAAATCCACGCGATTTCAAAATAAATGCTCTTTACAGACGAATAGACTGACAACAAACTGATCCTATAAGGGTTCTGTTTTTTCCTATTAAGGTATGGAACCCTAAAAACTAAAAAGAATTATCATATGTACCTTTCGTACTAAATATATACAGTACAAATAACTATTCTCCAGTAGTATACAAAGCTGATCGAACAGTATTCAAAGTAAACACAAATGGTTTATGAACGAAGCTGTTTTTAGATAGCATTTCATATTAAAACAACTCTCGGAAACTATTTACTACATTATGCTAATGCGCTAGAATTGAGTGTAAATTTCTATTCAAAGCATTTAATACATTTTAGGTTTGTTGGTTTCAGTTAAAACATATAATAGTAATAATGATCAAAATCTACTGGTTGTAGGCTCGATATTGCTAATTATTACATAACATTACTTACTAATAATACTATAAAACTGACATTAAAACACAATTGAGGTTTATAAATGGCTCAAATCTTCTTAATATCATATATTAATATTATTTATATTGTACAGTAGGTATCCTACAGTCATTTTAATAAAAAAATACATGGAAAATGTCACATTCTGTCCTGTTGGATTCACGATGTCATTACACCGTGTAGTGAGAGAAGCACATGAAAACCTTCCGGGAAGTCATATACATATTATGATGTAGGAAAACCGAAAGAAAACAAAACTCGGATGAAAAAGGAATTTAATGTTCAATTCCAGCCATCGTGCGAAAATATATTCTTTCTGCTTACTGTAATAGAGATATCCCATCAAAAACATAAATGTGAAAAGAGAGCCAAGTTAAATGTTAAGTAATGCGACGTTCTCGACTTCACTGAATGTTCTTCAATTCACACAAGAATGGTAGATCTATATGAGTGCCGAGTTCTGTGTTCACTCGGGATAAAATTCAAGCTCTAACAATGTCATATCAAATCAAATATAATAATCAAATGTTTGCTTGACGCCTACTTAAAATTACTTAAATATATTCTGTCAGATTATTAATTTGGGAAAAAAACCATCTACTAAAAAAGTAATATAAAAATCGAACTACAGAGTAAAAAGAAATTTGAATTTAAATAGAAAGATATATATACACATCAAATTGAGTCCTATGTCCTATGAGATTTTCGACAGTTAAAAATACAATTCATTTTAAAATGTTGTATTCATACATCCTCTTTAAAAATACATTTATAAAATAAGCAATGTAAAATATGTACGTTATAAAGCAATTTATTATAAAAATATTATCCGAAATTATAAAAAAGAGTTATATTCTTATATAAGTCGTTATTTTATTTATTAAAATTATTCTACGGAGATTAATATACCTATACTAAGAAATTGGAATCAAATACTATATGATTTGCCAAATGGGGACTTTTGTTGCTTCCTGAATGTGCTTACTACAAACTACAATTATAATATGCGTGAAAAATTGTCGCCTACACGAAAAAGTTTTGTGTTATATGAAAAGTTACAATGTTTATTATGTTATCAGTATTACCATGTGTAAAAAGTTAGTAATTATGTTTATTAAAAGAAGAAAGTACTTACAAATGTTTATTTATACCTAAATCATTCCGTATCTTGTTTACTGAGCAGAGGTAATGAGCGTAGCTTCACTTATTTACGGCAATTATGAACAATTGAATAAAACATTGTAATGTTTTCGAAACAGGAAACCCACTCCAGTAACAAATTATCAATCAAAGTTGAAAACAAGAGGGAGGTGGGATCAGGGCGAACGACTAGTGGGGGATTACGAGGGTGCCCGGGGCGCCAGACTGGCTGGCGGCGGCTGCACACCGCGCGGTGCATCTCGCGCAGGTGCCCCCCATCCTCACCTAAGCCTAAACCAGGCTTATCCCTTAGAACACCTGTCTAAATGCCATTGTACTACACTACTAGTGATGGATCAAATTGGGACTGTACCAATAAACTAAATCCAGACAAAAAATCGATTCGTAGATTTTTTATAATATTTTTAGTAACACATACTGTATACATTTTATTTTAGTTATATTAGGTCTCACATTGTCTCTTAATATATACCTATTACATATAAATAATTGTGAACAACAAAGAGCGACATTTCACATCATATACCAGTATGTAGTCTTCTGTAAACAATAATGCGACCATATCTTAAGCATTATACTACGAGGGTGAGTTTTAAACTAACAAACATTCCGTAACCTAGTTAACGGAAAAAATAGTCTAAAAATAGCAACGAAAGGGAAACGACCTCATTCTAGGGAGCTACACCGCTCATTCACTGTTCTACGCACAGGATATAAAGCTGATTTCAGAGGTAATGATTCAAACTTATCTTGGCTTCGCACGTTATGTTTGAAATACTAATGAAAGCTTGACATAATAGCTTAAGATCGATACGATCTGTACTATTTTTAGTTAATTAATGCCAAGTCGGAGTAAATACTGCTGGTAGGCAAATTAGACCTAATTACTACAGTATTTTCAAAGCCATCTTGATAGAAAATACGAAAAACATACAATAATATAAACTTCTTCTTGTTCTACTCTATTCTTGTAAAATAAAAAATATATTTCTTATTAATTTCTAAATATAATTTATTTTTAATAATGTGAAGTTAGAAAACATACCAATATTTAATTATATTAATATATGAAACTACTCCGGATATTGCCTTTGATGCTTTAACAAACAATTGAAAATGTCAGAGGGTTAGGGCAGTTTACTTCGTATAAACAAAGTGACGTTAAAAATATTCATTTAGATAATGTGTATCAAGTTAAAATGAACATTACTGATAATGTCTCAGAGAGGTCGATAAGGAGAGGAACAATTTGTCACTGAAAAGTCTTTTCATCTACTATTTAATTATTGGTACGATGTTATAGACATACCTACATTTTTACTAAACAATCGCATACAGCGGGGCGTATACGGAGGAAAATCTACAAAATGGCTTTTCCGCTATACTCTTACTTAGAAAGAGCGCGGATAGAGTGGCATTTAGGACGCGTTAGTGGGATTTGAGTAGTGTTTTTCTGAACTGTTAATACATAATTTCTAATATTATAGTTTAAAAGTTATTAAATATTCTAGATATTACTAACGATGGATGTTAATCTATTACACACATACTTATATAGTATTGAAAACCCAAAAAAGCTCCAAATAGTCTCTTAAAGTGCGACAAGACAATAATAAATCGACTCAATATTTAAATTAAGAGGTTTTATTAACACAGATTTATATATAGATACATTAAAAAAAAACTGACAATAGGAAACAATGTAAAAGAAATCTATTTAACCATTGCAATTAATAACCTGTCTTAAAAAAAACTACATCTTGTTTTAAAATAAGTGTTGAATTATTAATTTCTCAATTTCTTAAGAAAACTATAGCTTATTTAAAAAAAAAAGACAAAAATTTTAAAAATACGAAGTAGTTTTTTTAAGAAATTAATTGAAAATTGTGGAAGAAAAAAAAAAAGACTAAGATATTTTGTTTAACAAATTAAAAGACATAAGGGTACAGGGTAACCATATTTGAGAAGCGACAAAACAATTATACTATGGGTTACTTCTAACATAACAAGGACATCAGAATGTTGGCGGGTCGCCAGCACTGCCCCGTGCTAGTATAAATTGTAAGAGTAGACTCACCACTCGCCACAGACCACCCACTCTTAGCCTCACGCAAATAATCATATGGAAAAGTGAAAATTAGTCACGTGATTTTTTTCGCATTTATAACTTATGTAAATACTATATTATATAGGTTATATGTAATTACTTGGCTTATAATTTAAATTACATTCAAGAAATTTTTATACATTTTATATATAATATTTACAATTTAATATTTACATTTATATATATAACATTTCACTAAACAACAGCTGCCGTTGACGCCGTCGTGGCATAGTAGCGCAACTTGTGGTAAGCGTCATGGCTGTCGGTTCGAGTTTCACTTGATGAAATGAATTATTTAATATATTCATTCCCTCGCTCTGGTAACATTTTCTAAATAAAACGAAATAACAGTAGAAATGTGAGATTTCTTCGGATTCTCTACCGAAAAAGTAAAAAAAAATATTTAATTAAAAAACTATTAAGCACTTAAATTGTAGCCTTCTTTGCATAGTATTTGCACAATACAAAATTTGCTAGTTTTGAAATAAAAACACCACTGTACAAGTTTCCTTCAAATTAATTATTTTTTAATCGAATAATTAAAAAAAATCTATGTCTTTATATTTTTTTCACGAGAAAAAACGCTTCCCATGCCGTATCGACATCCAATAGACGGAACTATAACTTAGTGATGTGGTCTTAGCAACATATTGTCTATTGCTTGGCATCTCCAACTTTTGGCATCGCATTTTAAATACAACACTAACTGCGCTGTCAGCTTAAGTACATGTTTCTATAAAGCACTAACTCATAACTTTCTTGAGAGAACCAATAGACTTGTTTACAAAAAAAATCTTATTTAATTTAATTGCTTGCCGTCTCTAAGAATTATATTACAAATGTCAATAAATGCTATTTTCATGGAAAGCTATTATTGGATGGGATCTAGTGACAAATTGCACCGATAGCTGTTCAGTAGTTGCGAAACGAGGAGACTGATAAATGACATGTAGTTAGCTAATAATAGAAGCAGTTCTGCTATGATTACATATTTTCTTGCTTTACAAATATTCCTAATATTCATAGAGCATATATGTAGAGGCCAGACGTGGCGCAGGTGTGACTGTAACCGCGAGTGGTTGTGGGTTCCATCCCCACTCGGGGAAATGAAATATTTATTTAAATTTATATTTCCATTTCTTCCCTCAGGTGTTGAGGCAAAACGCGGCGTTGAGGTCCGCCACTCAACACGCAATGCCTCCAGAATTCCGCAGATAGTGAAAATGGAGAACGGAGTGCTTAACGCTAGGATTCCCTTTGCCTAACGTGCTGTGTGCGGGATACAGCGTGAAACTGATGTTTTTTATATATAGAACATATATATATATATTTAGATATATGTATGTACCCCACTCAGCAACAAATAGACTTTATGAATGAAGGACTCATGGTAGGTCACACGTGACACAGTAAATGAAGAATATATTTATAAGCTCGACTAATCTATAACGTTATAAATACGTTATATTTATTATTAGACACAGATGCTTTATTAGTTATAGGCATATAGAAAGTTTAATCGGTTATTTAAATTCCCATGAGGTTATTTATATGGTGTATGAAAATAAATAATTAATCTGTTTTTATCGTGACCCTTCCATAAACGACATCGTTATAAATATCTCCAAGTGGTTTGGAGAGGTAAATAATTTAGTGCGACGCTTATCGATCGATACGAGGCGAACATTTTTATCTCATTTGTGTTTTTCACTTACAACCAAATACGCAAGTATATTTCCTTATAACTATATAATTAAATGTTATATAATTATTTGTATATATAAGTTATTTTCTTTACGATGAACTAAATATATACAACGGGAACAAAAGCTTAAATCTGGTTCACGGCGTAAAATTCAAAGAAAAGCTCAGCTACTTCATTGAGTTTTATATCGTCATTTCATTGGAGCAATAAAGTGCCAGTAATATGATTAATGTGGAAGCAATCTCCAACCGACACTCGCCCACTCACAAGCGATCCTTGTTCGTGACTCACATCTATGTAAAAATTCATGCTACCAGATATTTACAAAGAAAATATTGTACCACAAAAAAAGGCCAATTCATTGGAAGTTATATTATAAAGTCAATATCCATAATAATATCAAAGATGTATTGTCGTACTTTTATAAAATAAACTAAGAAAAGAACTAAACATCACAACTTTCACGTGAACAGAAACGTAAACTTCGCAGATGTATTATGTTTGAAACTTTTAAGTTATTTGTTATCTGAAGTTTATTATTCAGAGTACTATTATTCATATACCTAAGGAAATAAATCATGTGTAATCACATGTAATGTTGTTTTGTTAATAATAACGATACCAATATTTTATTAGATTTAATTTATAATCTATACGCAGTTTCGGGTAGAAAGCGTACAAAAGAGTATTTAGACAAGAAAAAACTAGTGTTTTTTAATGTCTAACCTGAGCCTACTATATGCCTACTGTCTACTATATGCAGAATAAAGCGGTAAGGTAATTTGTATCTTCTTTTCTAGTATTATACTTCGTAGTACGTCTACGAAATGTTTCGTAGCAACGTAGCTGATATGTTATTGGGAATAATCTTATCTAAGCTTTGTTAAAATCGTGTGTGTCGTCTACACTGCTACATGAGCAGTGTAGGCAGAGGGAACCCAGTATAACCCAGTATGCACATCGTTCCCCTTTACCTTGTTACCAGAGCGAGAATAGAACCAACATCCATCGCGTCTACAGTCACACGCTCGTACCACTGTGCCACATCGGCCTCAATGTAATTTTTTATTTAAATTTTATTTCTGTGCACTTACCAACGTGACATTGGTAAAGTGATTGGTACTCTTTCATGTCAATTAACGCGTTCAAATATTATAACACATACACATAAATTTAAATTTATACGGGTAGATCTCCAACGCTACTGAGTCAGCGATAAATCGATAACAATTTTGAAAAGAATATATTGTCGTAATTTCTCATTTATTTTAAACTGAGAGTAAAATCCTTTCATGATGCGAAGCGAAGGAATAGGCGGAGCGAATAAAGTTGAGCTTGACAAGGAAGCCTTTGCGAACACGTACACCAACGCTGTCGTAAATATTTATCGGTGGATAGAATTCGCAACTCCTTTTTGGAAAATACTAAGCATTTAAAACAAGAACGATTATTTAAAATTTATACGTTCTGTTTTTTATTTATAATAAAAAACTACTATTAATATAAATGAATAAATAACACCTTCACCTTCCAGTTCCATTTACAGTCTTTACATATCTATATTTATATCTATTATGTCGCTATTGCTATTAAACTGTTAAATACACAGCTTAAATTAAACCCTTTTTATCATTATATGTATAGTATATCTTTGATATATCTGGATAGATAGATGATTTTCAGAATTCCCTTACCTTATTTATCTTTTTTTGATAATGAGTTCTATTTTTAGCAGATAATTCCTCTATAGAATAGAATAATAACACTTAGACAGTAAAATAAACTAAACTACCTCTTAAAATTAGCTGAGTATGAGTAATTTATAACATTTCCTTCAAAGTGTAAAATAAATATAATTTATATTTAAAAAAATATTCCTTAAATTTATACTATTTGTAGTTTAATAAAAGCTATACATTGACGTGAATTGACCTGTAAATTGGAAGTAACTTGCAAGTACTGCCAGTGGTCAAAGTCTAAAGTGTAACAGGTACAGCGGTGCCTGCTTGAAAGTCAAAGCACGTGCTGGCTAGATCTTAGGAATCAGAGGAATAAATTAAATACTATTGTTTCCTTGAATTTCAAGTAACTTAGTCGACGTCAGCAGTTAGCAGAGCGAATTCTTGAAATGTGTACTAACAAACTTAAATTGATATGTTAATTTAAGGAAGATATATCGAATTTGCCTTACAATATTTTTGAAAATTTAAATCCCAAAATGGTCGCTGCCTTCAACAGTGAATTATCTTTATTTCCCTGATCGTTTGATTTCCCGATTAAGTTCGTACAAGAACACATATAAAAATTGTATTTTAAAACTATACTAAATATTATAGCAAGACGTAGTCGTACGTTATGAAACTTATAAATTCTTGAGTATAATTCAATTATAGGAAATCTTTTAACATAGAAAGAGGTTGAAAGTGTTTTTAAACACGCACTCTAGATTATAAACAATTTTGTATCGCCGAGGAACTTTGAAACCCCGCTTAAAACTATAAAAAGTAATATTTTTAAACTCAATTGCAGCTTTTAGAATTAAAAAATATCCGAATGATTTAAAAATAATTTTAAATGCTTAACTTTTCCGTTAAACTTCACAAACATTTTGTAGGCCTCTTCACTACATTTCTCAAACAGTTATAAACTTTCAATTGTATTATATTAACGAAACTCCACATCAAAGCAAACTTTAAGTACAACAACTGAGCGGTGAAAAATACATATTACCTTTCTAAATGTTGCCTGGGTGAAATTTATTAAACTAAAAATAATCTGTAGCATAGTAATCTGTGGTCTGGCCACCTGGACAAATCTATAGCAAGAATTTAACAAAATATCAATCAAAATTTGCAATCAAAATGTTATTATTATTAAGACGATGAGAGCAATACAGAGCTTCAAGAGCTGTCTCCGTACTAATATCCGTGACAAGCCTTTGTGGGAGAAGCTGTAAAGCTAACGTCCGCGTCATTCTGAATTCTTTATACTGTCGTCGGTACCACATTGTGCAGTGCCGTAGGCATTACTGTAGAGACGAACATTGGCAATGAATAGTTTTACTAAAAATATTATACACTTTATTTCTTATTACAGCTCGGCTTATTTACATTTTAATTATTTTCAACTTTGTCATTCAATATTGTGTTCTTCTATAACGATTAAAATTATAACGTGAGCCTCAAAATGTCGCTGATATAAAAGTAATTAATTAAAAGAACTTACAGAGCAGATTTAACATTATATCCTATCATTTTTTCTCGTGGCCGTTTTCCTTTTAAATCTAAGAGGGTAATCCTTTGAAAGCAATTAGAAGGAGATTAGACGAGGTAGTCCAAACTCTATTAAGGCGGTTTGATTATACTCGCCCGTACGGTTAAAGATTACCTTTCCATTTGAAGCAATTTTAAGAAAGATAACGTTTGTAAGCCTTCATGTGTATCATTTAATTAAAATCTTGAAAACTTGACTCGAATTTTACTAAATAATATGTGTCTATAATTTTATTACATTCAAAAATTTTATTATTTGCTTAATATGGACGGATACGTTTATTAAATAACAATTCGTCGAAGTTGAAATTAAATTAGTTATAGTACATTGAAAGCAGTTACCTGGGCGGTCCTACCCCTGTTTACGAATGCACAAGACGTAGCGGCTATAGACGCAGATATTCGTAGTCGTATATAGAGGGCGCCCGCTCGCAATCGAGCTGTGGCCTCACTTTCCCCGGCGCGGCTAAAAATAGACGCTCAGTACTGAGTACCCGGCTGTCTTGGTGAGCGTGGACTAGGCTAACATAAATCTTTATAAGTATAGATCATTTTTCATTCAAGTGATAACTTTTGTGTTGGTGTTAGATTTGTCTCTCGTTTATCGTTTCCATCAAGCACTTCACTTGTGACTTTCACTTGTGGCTCATCGTTTATTTTATTTATAGGTCTGTATAAAATATATATAATCTGTTTAAAGATTTTACACAGATTATATATTTTTTATACTTTTCAGTACATGGTTATTAATGAAAAAATAAACAATGAAATTTTAAATACAAATAATTTATATAACAAATAATTACCCTCGCTTACATAAAACCAATGTACTTTTCTCGATATTTAGAATATTTTAATCAACGTTATTACATTCATTATATTTTATTCAAGCATAATTCCACGCCCACAATTTCATGTTTGCTTTATAATAAAATCCGATCTTATAATTATTTCTTAACATAACGTTCAAAATAGACTGCTGAGGTTGTCGGCGATCATTTAAATTATGGTGTACTAATAAGAAGTACATGAGTATTATAAAGGATAATAAATAATTAATATAATTATAAGGATCGAGTTTTTGTAGCAGTAACGGATAACTAAGAATAGTTACTAAGGAATTCAGTCACAAGCGAGCGATTGTAAACGAGACAGCTTGTGGGTGCGATTCCCACTCCAGAAAGAGAAATACTAATAATATTTCTATAATAATACTAATATTTCTATTTTTTCGCTCCGACAATGAGGCAAAGCGAGGCAGTGAGTTCCTCTACTAAGACACAATGCCTCAAGAGTTCGGCTGAAAGTACTGAACGGAAGTGTCTTAACGAGAACGGAGTGTTCTAACACTACGGTCCCTCTACCATCTCTGTTATAAGCGGGATAAAAAATACATTTTGTTATATTCAATTACATCAATATATTATAAGCATATATTATATACATATTTAATAACTGTTTCGATGGGATATAATCAGAGTGAAACATTTATTTTACAAATTTTCAAATAATCCCTCTTCATAAAAGTTGTCTTCGAGTGACAAGTCCTAAATCAATGTATTCAAACAGCCCTTCTGAACCCTTCGTTCGTGATTAGATTACCGACATATATAATTTGCGTAGGCTTAAGGGGGCTTTTCTCTGTTTTATGTATCGAATCTATTAAACCCTTTGGGACACGTACATCGTGTAAATTATTAACCACCTTCATGTCCTATTCAATTACCTACATAAATATATATCTATACATATATTGTTCTCACTGTAATAGCTATGCATACATAAGCATTCAATTAGTACCCAAATTCAGTATTGGTTAATTTTGTTTCCGACTTTATAAAAATACGCAACACACAAGAGTGTGGCGAGAGACTATGGTGCGACGGTTACAGATTCGATCCCTTCTCGGAGGAATGACATATTATTAAGGCATATTTTCATTTCTTCGCTCTGGCACCAAGACAAAAGTCCCGAGGAAATTCGGCCGAAAGTGCAGAACGGAGTGTCTTCACTACATGTTCCCTCTGCTATATGCGGGATACGGCGGGCAACTGATATAAGGTATACCAACCATATAATGAAAAAAGATACCCACATTAATTTTATAGCCACATGATACTCGTATTTCTACAAGATATTCAGGCTGAGCAAGCTGTAGCCTAGCGCAGCAGATTTTGGGCGCGACACAATTGCGACCAATATTTTTGCTATCTCATAGAAATTACAAAGATTCCTTGCGACATGTTTTGCTGATGACTTTTTCGTTTATATGCAAAATTTCATAAATAAAGTGAACTTTGTTCTTCTAGACTTTAACTTCCCAGGTGAACCTAAATAATAACATTTACAGATTTCAGGAAATTATTTGCAATTGAAAAAATAGCTTTTACAGTGTTTTTAGCTATATTTTCCATTGTACTAACTAACAGCTATTCCACTGACTCTATTTAAGGGCTGTGGTATCCACATGTTTATAATACCCTGCCTGTGTCGGTGTCAAAGCGTCGGGTACGTTCAACCACAACGACCTCACTTTAACACATACAACAAGTTAAACATTCGTCAAATATAATAATATTTACCTAATATTTGAAAAAATGAAAGTAGATTTTTTTGGGGACGAAATATTTTAATAAAATGAAATATAATTATTTTCAATAGTAATTGAATGTAATATAAAAACTGTTTGTTTTAGCTAACTAAGGAAAATTGAATTCATTTTAATACATCAAATGCAAAAATTCAGCAGCCTCTTCACAGCATTTAATTAGATTTTATATATAGTGGCTGACAGTCTCGATAGAGCTGATGTTAAAAGTTCACGAACTCAATTAAAATTGTTGTATAAAGTTTTTGCACGTGTCGCGTAATTCACGGCTTCTGTTATAAAAATATTTTTGGATGTAAATTTTAATTTAGTTTCCTACTGGACAATGTTTACAGTTTTTAGTAAAATAAAATGCGTTATGTAACCTACCTACGAACCATGCTACCACTAACACTATTTATTAATGCCTATTATTTATTACTTGCTATTTAGACAATGTTACTTTTTAGAGTTCCGTATTTCAAAAAGAAAATTTGGCCGCGTAGTAATCAGAACCTATAGGGCACTTTCCATGGATCTACGATTTCCAATTTGGCATGATGTGAGAACTTATAATAATATATAATAAAAACACAAGAAAAAATTCCGAAAAATTAAAACTTGTAGGTATTGAACTGCAAATATAATCTTATATTTGCAATTCATTTCATACAAATTGACGCCCGCAAACTTAAATTTGTAAACTTTTATAAGTTGTACTTCTTGTTGAACTACAATCCTGAAATTGGTATTAAGGCCTTGACGGGTGAGTCCGACTCACACTTGATCGGTTTTTTGTTTTTATTGAACTTTTAATATCTGCTATTTATTTAAAGAATATTAAAGACATACATACATGTATACATACTTATGAATATTAAAGACATGACTTAATGAATCGTAAAACAAAGCAATCGCATAAATCAACGTATCTTATAAATTATCTGTAATATAATACTTGAAGAGCATTGTTTTTAGTTCAACATTAAATTCAATGCTTACCGACGTATGGTATAATTTAAATAATTAAGAAACCTAAAATAATAACAATTATTTAAATAAATGAAACTTTTCTTATAGTTATACGATCTTATTATTATATTTATATGCTAATTTCAATTTTAATTGCAGAGTGCCCGCCAGCCGCGGATGGCATGGAGAGGTTCGCGTGCCCAACCCCCGATCGACAGGGCCGCTACCGTTGTATTGACGATCACGTACTATGCGACGGGTTCATCGACTGCCCTAACGGCGAAGATGAAGATCGACAGGCATGCATGTTTTATAAAACGGTATGAACTTAAATACTGTAGTGTTATTTATACATATTTTTCTTATATTATTTCCTTGAAAAATTAAATAATTGGAAACAATGTCAATAACACTTTTGTCGCTCCGGACTCATTCCTTTAAAAGTTTAAGTTCTTGTTGGGTCCTTCTAATACTGGTAAGTGTCCGAATTTAAATCGTATGGAGGATATTTATCACGTGTTGGTGGAATGTATACGAAATGAAGCCCAGCGGCCTATTTGGCTAAACTCCTATGATGTCAGCATTTGCAGCAATGCCTATCCTTGCAGAGCCATTGGCAAGGAACGGTCTTGCTGTGACTAAATTAACGAAGTAACATGTATATAGATCATACGGGGGTGACATGGTCAATGTTAGTGCTAAAACTCCCATGTAAATTACATATAAAAAACACTTTTGTAGCCTAAATTATTTTATTCAATATTAAATATGACTATTAATAAATACAATTGTTCACAGACAAAGGCCCACTTGGACGTCCTGGCCGACGCGCTCCTGCGGTGGGCGCGCGGCCGCTAATCGAAGCATCCCTCCCGGACCCCGTAACCTCAGTGCTGACCCATCACCTCCAACAGCGCTGCACGGATAGACTGACGTTTAATTGATGAACATGTGCACCCACGTTTGGTGATAGCTGCGCCATCCCATTACAAATATTCGGACGTAACCAGTCAAATTAACTAGGATATGCGAGCGTAATAAAACATATCAAGAAGTGGTGCAATCTGACTAAAACGCCCACTAAAAGTGTAGTGTAAGGATCCAGCGAGAGAACTCTAGCCCGGAATGATATGTATCGTTAAATGTGAGCAGAGTATGTACGAGCAGCTAGTCGTTAAAAGCGAGCTAGTAATACGACCTGGTTTCGTCCCAATAGTATCCCGCAGCCAATTAATTTCTCATTTCGTACCTTCTAGCACTTATTTAACTAAAATGTGAGACTGGTAGTCGACATTGTTAGTCGGTAGAACGTACATAATATACATAAATATTTTAGAATAAATAGTTCTTCGTTTGACAAAGCGTAAATGTTATTACGTATGTATTTGTTAAAGTATTTATTCACTCGATCTATTTATTCTACGTTAAGTTGTTTAATTCCTTATTATGAGGGTTGTAAAGTATATAAGGGATTGGTTAAATATGTGTATATATAAATAATCCTAAAGTAATATTTGAGTTTGACTATTATTCGGCCTATATATGTAGACCGGCGTCTGTTTTCAATTCTTTTAAAACAAACAGCCGCCGATAGCAAGACTTATGCAATTTTATTTGAAATTTTAAACCTATTTATTTTAAATGGCACCTAGCGACATATATTATATTATATGACTTCGGAACAAAGAGTCTTCATTCAGGCAGCTATTAATATAAAGAAAATAATTTTAAATTTGACTCACCATTCGGTATTTTAAGTACTTATTAATTTAAATAGGATTTTTTTAAGTAACATTTAAGTTCTTATATGTAAATAGCATATTAAAGCTCTGAGTGTCAGTGCTGGTTATTATAGTTTGCCGAAGAAGTCTGAGAGATACGATGTCTACCTAGTCCTTAGATTACTTCATGTGAACACCTTCCTTGAATATTGAAGTAATATTTTCCATTATTTAATAGTAAATAAGTTGTTATGTTTTATTGTATCACATTTTATGTCATTTTATATCGGTCTAAACTAGTTATATATATATTTCAACGAGAATTCATTGGTGAATTAATTATAATTTAGCATAATAATAGAAAATATTTTATTTTATTTTATTTTATTTTATTTTATTTATTTATAATATGTAACGTAATAATATTTATGTATATTCCTTATATTACAATAATCGTATTTACGGTTTAACATAATTTGTATGTTAAATATTTTAAGTTCTTGAATTTTTCTTTGTGTTATTTTGAACAGCATTAATGTTCGCATCCGTTTTTAAACGATTAAAGATTCAAGATCAATCAAAATTAACTCAATTTATGTGGAAAATTTAAATGTTATTTATTAATAATTTTAAAACTATAAGTGAGTAGGCAAAATATAAAATATATGCATACTATGGAATTTATGAATAAGAAATTGTAAAACATATATATTATGTAGTAGAATTAGGAAAATTAACACCATAAATTCATTCAATTATAAAAATATATAATCGATGCACGAAATATTCGTTTTAGATTGTACAATGTATGAGCACCATATTTTTGTGAGTGAGTAGCTTAGAGTAATAAATAAGAACTTATTTCAAAAAATATTTATCTAGGATAAGCTCACGATTAATCAAATGTAGGATAAGAGATTATATTATGATACCAATTATGACTATTTTTAATGAATAGGATGCGAACTTTCATGTCTTCATGATAAATCTGTTTGTGGTTAAGGAGGCACGCCAAAGCATTAGGTATAGTTTATAATTTGAAATACATCGAAAGACATACGAAATAATACTAAGCGATATTTAGAAACAAATAAATACCGTTGTAGTCTGATAGAACTTTCGTTCTTGAGCCATCAGTCTCTGCGGTATTTACATTTAAAACAAATTACACGAAACTTTCATGGAGTGCAAGCGAATATGTCAATTCATATAAAAAATTAAACAACGTATGCTTTGGTGTATATATCGCAAAGGATTTATCATATATTACTTTCCGTATGTCCACATTTTTTTATTTAGATAATATTATTTACAAACTTCAATTACATTGTATTTACGCCAAATTATGCTAAATCAATATATAAAATAAATTATATATATTGATACTATGTAAAATTATAATTAATTAAACATTCTCTATTTCTATATATATATATACTTATTTACATAATAATTGTTATAAAATATATGTTTTCGAAATGTCGTTCACCAATGAATTCTCGAAACTGCATTTATTCGTGTCTAATCTTGTGTCAATTAGTTATACCAATGCACACACACTTTTATTAATCTTTTAATGACAAGTATTACCTACCTTAGAAGAAAATGAATAGTTCTGAGACCTACTTATATTGTTTCCAGAGTGTCTAAAACCATTCGGCGACCCACTCTCGTCGATAATTCCACAACTAAGCTAACACTCGTTTCCTAAATATTTATTATTTATTAGAAATAAAAAATAACGCTAATAAATATATTAATGTAATTGCACTCAAAATTTGCCTGTTTCGTATGTGCACAGCAATTTATTGTGATATTTTTAATATTATAGGTTAAGGTGCAAGTCATGATCTCGAATAGACTAAATACCTGTCAATGTGATTATTAGTTTATATACATACATACGAGTACGGGTCTGTATGAGATACGGGCTTACCGTGTTTACCATTTAGGCTTGCGGACAGCTGCTTAAAAGCTATAAATGCTATTTCTGAACATTTAAAATAATTTTAATTATTTGGTCAGTAGAATGCTTTATTTGTATTAATATATAATTTGGAAACAATTAGCAATTTTAGTCAATTTAATCTGAATTATGTAGATATTAACTATAACTTAAATCGATATTGCATCATTTAGTTTTGTTTGAGTTGTCTCCGTGTGACGAGCTCGTTTTGTTCTTTAATATCTCATTAATCATCGCTAAGTACAGGCCTTATTGTCACTATATATTGGTCTACATATGATGGAAGCACAAACTATCGGTACAACTCCATTGCATATTAGCACAGCTAATTTATCATTATAGCTATACTTTATGCTTGCTGATGAAAATTCATGTAAATTTAGAAGATATGCTCATTAGTCAATGTCGGAATAACATATTATATAAATATTCTTGTAACTTTATCTCATAACATTTTTAAGAAGGTATCCATCCTCGACCTGTAATCTACGCTCAATTAAGAGAACTTAAATACCTTGAAAAACGTCAATGGAGTTTATTGTTGAAGAATAATATTTTTAGACACCCTTGTAGTTGTTATTCTTTTATTTTTCAAATAGAATTCACAGTATAAATTTTCAGATAGATGTATGCAGACCTGTAAAGCTATTTTCAACAGAAACGGTTGTATAATTTCGTCAGCTGTTTTCAAAGATTTTATTTAAAAATGCAACTATTTTTGTAGATACTTATATACGTTTCATTACCACTAGATAGAGATTTACAAATATTTTCTCATACTGTTATGTTTGCCAAAAGACAAACAATAAAAGTATTCTTTATAACTGCACAAACTAAAGATAACTTTGCTGAAATTTTGAGACAATTTAAATTTCTACATATTGAAAAGTGAGAAGATAAAATATGTTCTCTGATTTCGTAATATTTTTCACAAGGGCTGTACGCTTGAACTGTTGTTGAGTAGCCTCCGTGAAAAATAGTCTGACCGTTTTGTTTAAACGTGAGCATTCCGTAAACACCACAATTAACTATTCTCTCTGAGAACATTCCTAACTTTCAACTGTGTCATTGATGAGTTGCCTTTACATTCGCAATATGTGTGCAAGCAACTCATGTGGCGTTAATCTTATAACGACTACGCTATTTTGTAGGCGTAATATACTTTTGGACTATTTATTATGTATTGTTAATTACTATATATGTTGTATTAAGATAAAAAAATCGAAAAATAAAAATAAATGTTAATAAATGCCTCAGCCAGAATTCATGTCTTTTTATTTTTGTATACCCGCAAAGAATTTCCAAGACCTCGGCCATAATTAGTGAGCTTTTTATGGGAAAACATTTTAAAATATGTTTAAAATATGACATTATTTTGTAACTAAGTACTAATTGTAATATAAACACGTGATCATTCATACTATTTAGTAATTAGAGTAATAAGAGTTTGTTGTAATAGTTGGATATTTATCTAATAAAATGTATTCTATTAAACGCCCTAAAAACTCATAAAACAAATGTTATCTATACGAACTTTTAAAAGCTTTTACTTACTACTAGACAAACAAAAGTTACCGGATATGATGTCAATTTATAATTCATTGATTAAATATACTAAGTTTCATTTGCTAAGCTCTTATACTTAATCAGCTTCACGTTGTAACCCGCACATAGCAGGGTACGCAGAGGGAACCTAGAGTTAAGACACTCTGTTCCCCACTTTCCTCCTCCTCCTTCTCGCTCCTGTTTGTTAGCGCAATTGATTGTTTTCTATTTTATTCTAATAGACATTGTAATAACTAACATAGGCACGTATGTACGTAGAGTAAGTGAAGTTAGGATTTGTATAGAGAGTTAAGACTTGTGGATCTAGAAACTTGGCTTTACATGAGGTTTTATAACTTTTTAATATAATTTTAATATCGTTATTGAGAAGTCCTTCTGGCAACCTTTATTTGCAACATTTTACATAAACATACGTATGATATTTTTTTTTAAATATCGTTAAGTACTTTTGAGCATTTTATTGGTTAGTCAGATAACATAAGTTTGTCCAGCGGCTAGAAGTTCAGTGTAAGAAAATTCGATTATTATATTCTAAAATATATCATGGGCTATTTTATGATAATGTCCTCTTGAATTTTATTTTACAAGTTAAACTCTTAAATTAGTGTGAAAACCACAGTAAATATAAATAATTTAAAATTGGTTGGACTGTATGATTATTATTTGGTTACGTATACAATATAATATTCTGCGTTACCTCGACAGACATTACGAGACATGAAATTTGTGCTTCAGAAAACTACCGTATTATAAAATATTCTACTTATCACTTATGTCAAAACAAATTATATTATCTGTGAAAACAAAACGTTTATATATTATGACTTTGACAGCCGCGTATGTGACATGTCTTTGTTTTCAATCTTTGTGAAGGTACATAGCGAATCGATGAAGACTAGTTTATTTACCTTCAAACAAAAGAGTTAAAATCATAAGAGATCACAACGAATCAAAATGTCGGCTTGTGAATCTCAAAAAACGGAAGCGGCTAAGGACAACGTTTCGACTCATTCCGTCGATGAAGGATTACCCCGTGAATTAAGTCAGCTCAGCCTTTCGAGTGCATCAAATTCAGATGAATTTCATTGCAATAAGGGACACTCTGAAATCACTATGAAGAATATGTTTGGTTATTACCAATCACAAAAACTATGTGACGTAGCTTTAATTGCTGGTGGGTGCAGGTAAATGGTAAAATAAATATTTTAATTTTAAATCAACTTTAACTGCTTCATGTGTAAATGTTTAAATCATGCATTTAGAAATCATATAAACTGATTCTATTGGCATACTTCATATTTTTAACCATACACTGTGTTTTCATTTTTTTTTGTTTTAATTTTTGTTTTGTATTTGTTTTAATTAAATATAATCAATATTGAATACATTGCGTTCCGCACCTAATACTATGCATCTAATGGTGTACAAAATTTGGATACACTGATGTTTGAATTCATTCAACTTACTCATTTCACACTGTATCCCTAGTGGTGTAGTCACAGAGAAAGAAGCGCCAAATGCTGCAGTCCGTACATGCCTCTTTGGCCTCATCCACGGTCATCAACCTATTCATACATGCCCTCTGGGGCGGGTCCTCATGCTTTTTATGTGACCTTCCTCCAATATCTTTGATACAGTGTTATAGAAAGTCAACGGAGGTCTGCCCCCAAGCTTTCTTGACATTTATCCAGCAAATTGGATTATTTACTAATTAATTAACTCAGGAATGACTAGTTTAACTTTTATAACAGGATCCCAGCGCACAAAGTTGTTTTAGCATCTTGCAGTGAGTACTTTGCAGCCATGTTCACAGGCTCCCTACGAGAAGCTCAGTCATCAGAAATAACTTTAGAACGAGTTGACTCACAAGCACTTAGATCACTTGTTCATTATTGCTACACAGGCATTATAGGTATTTTAGCATGATATAAATAAATTTCTTTGTTACAGGCAAAATGTCTGGGTTGATGTTATATCTTTTATTTTATATTGTGCTTCCAGAATTAAGTCAGGAATCAGTAGAAATTCTTTTGTCCACTGCCAGCTTAATCCAATTGCATTCAGTTACAAAAGCATGCTGTGATTTTCTCGAAAAGCAGCTGGATCCATGCAATTGTTTGGGATTTGCTTTGTTTGCTGAACAACAATCATGTATGGGCTTACACAAAAGTGCCTTGGAATACACACACCAACATTTTATGCAGGTAATTAACATTTTATTAATGAACTATTTCTTGTCTATAGAGAGGCTGTTATGGCAACTGGTCTCTTGATATAGATCATGGGCTTAATTGTTACTTTGGAAAATAAATTATTTTGTTTCTTTGCACTGGTAAGACAAAGTTTGTCAATGATTTCAACCAGTTAACATACAATGTCTCAAAAATTTTATGGAAAGTAGTATCTGCCAAATTAAAAGTGTGGTTTATTTATTTTATGATAAAATATAATTTGTAACTTAAATCTACATTTATTAGGTTGTTAAACATCAAGAGTTCTTAACGCTGCAATCAGAACAACTGGCCAGTTTACTAAAATCGGATGATCTCAATATTGTCAATGAGGAAAATGTATTTGAGAGTCTTATGGCCTGGGTCCAACATGACAACCCTAACCGGCAACAACATTTGCCCAGTTTATTAAAATTAATCAAACTGCCCCTGTTATCATCTGAGGTATGTTATTGTCAAATCAATTACTTACTCTGAATTTGGGAAATAGAAGTGTTGTATAGAGAACATTTTTTAGTTTGTTTTATGTTGTAAAAATAACTTCTTCACTCTTGTCAAATAGCTGTTTAAAATTCCTATAATTTTTATAAATAAGATTTGTATTAACATTTATTATAACTATGTATATGGTGGAACACACAAGGATTTTTTTATTAGAAGAATATTACTAATAAGGCCTAAGAATGCAGTCCACAAACAGTATAATTTATATGTCATAAAGTATAATGATTAAGACATTAACTGCACCTGCTTCCTATTTCCTTATGTAATTTTTTCATCCTTATAAAAATAAATATAAAAGTCACTTTTAGCATTTTATCTAGATTGAGATTATAGTTTACTGTATAACATTCTAATAAATAATTAAGAAGATGTCACTGATTCGACATCTTAAATGACCCAGCCTTTGGGCGGCATAGTATGACCGACGCGAACGGGCAGATGAAGTTGACGGTTTTATAAATTTTCATACATTTTCGAACTATTGTTAATTTTTATGTAATTATTGGCTGTTATTTGCTGTTGTAAGTTCTCTTCTTCTTTTATTTGATATTGTTCGCAAAAAATTAACCTATTTAATATAGAAAAATGTTAAGTTATTTCATAGAGTCGATATCTACGAGTATGTACGCGCGCACAGAAAACTTAACGTACTTTTTCTAATATTAAGAATATCCTTTACTAACTTTTACTTCTTTTGTTGATTCATTCAATAACTCAGATATTTTTTTTAATAATAATATGTCTACTTATTATTCTTTTTGATTATTTAGGCTTATATTTTCTTACTAATTCTATTGAAAACTGAAAATAATTTCATAAATATATTTAATAAATATTCTTATAGTTCAAGCAGGCGTTTAGTTTAATTATAGAATGACATTACACAACGATTTTAATTACAAAATAAATAGACATAATTAGGCAGTGGCATAGCATTTCACTGTAAGCAGAATGGTTGTGGATTCAATTACTCGGGGAAATAATATAACTTTCAATTTTTTACTCTGGAAACACAATAAAGTGCGACGTTGAGTTCCGTCACACAACACACAATGTCTTAGACACTATGGTATGGGAAATGGAGCATTTCCCTGTGCCTATTCGGTTCTAGAGGATCAAGTGTGAAACTGTTTAATATATGATATATTAACTTTTTTTACAGTATTTAATTGATAAAGTAGAGCAGGCCTGTGGAGACGTGCCCGAATGTCAACCACTTATAATGGAAGCGGTCAAATGGCATTTGTTGCCTGAAAGGCGCTCTTTATTGTTGTCGCATAGAACAACACCTCGAACATCAACTATTGGAAGACTTTTGGCTATTGGAGGCATGGATGGTTATAAGGTATGCATATATTGTATGCTCCAATTGAATATACTAACTAGCAGATCCTGTTAAATTTACTAAGTAGCAGTTTGTACAAGGTTATTAATTTTTATTTTACACGATTGTATAATATTCATCTCTCATTATGATATTAGCAATTGTCGTAAAAGAAAAACTTTTATTCTTATATATACGTAAAAGGAATATTTACGTGTTTTAATAACATTATTATTTTAAAGACAATATACTCGTATGTATACACAAAAAACCAAAGTCTCAGCCAATTCAATAATATTTTTTTTGGCAGCAATTTATAAAATAATTTATATTGATATAACTTTACTAGCGGACGCTTTAAGAGTCAGAATTTCAAATTTTATAAAAATTGGTTCCGATTTAAAAAAAAATCTATACAAACTTTCAACCCCTTATTTAAACCTTTAGAGGGAGAATTCTAGAAAACGATGAAACACGTGTTCAATTAAATACTTTAAAAAATCTAAATTTCAAATTTTATAATAATCGGTGCCGATTTATTTTTTTCCCATACAAACTTTCAACGGCTATTTAACCCCCTTAGTGTTAAAGTTTTTCAAAATCCCTTCTTAGTGGATGTCCAGATTACGTAAGTAAACATCTGTCCAAGTTTCACGTTTTTTCCATCAGCGGTTACGGCTGTGCGTGCGTCTTACCTCGGTCAGTGAGGACAAGTCCTTTTATATATATAGATTATTTATGAACCGATTGAAAAAAAACAACAACAACGCTAAATGTCAAGAAAAGCTTGCTTACATATAATAGTGTGAACTGCCAGTTCTGAGATAAGTGGAACAAACGCACAGACAAATAGGTAAAAAAAATCAAATCATTGTTTTGGGTTCTATTACATTGTTAAATGCCCCCAATTTATTTGGCTGTTTCTTGTCCCCTAAATAAGTCTATTTATAAAACACTTATGTTTTATAAATAGATGATAGCTTATGAATGAAAACGGTATCTCAAGATTGATTTTAAACTTGAGAGCGGTTTATAAATACCGGTCAGTAATGAGACCACCCTTGTGCATTTTATACTCTAATTAAAATCTGTACATCGTATCTTTTAAAGTGTAAAAAGATACATTGTCCATTGATTTTTCATGATTTTCGTTTAGGGTGCCAGTAATATGGAAATGTACGATCCAAGAACAAACACTTGGACGCCATTCATGAGAATGGGTGCTAGGAGACTGCAATTTGGTGTCGCCGTGATGCAAAATAAACTAGTTGTGGTGGGAGGAAGAGATGGTCTCAAAACACTTAATACTGTAAGTTGTGATTTTATATTTATTATATTTATTTTGAAATCAAGCTCAGCCTTTAGTTCCGCCACTCAATAACCAATGTCTCGAAAAATTCTGCGGAAAATGGAGAACAGAATATATCAACGTTGGGTTCCCTCTGACTGACGTGCTTTATGCGGTATACAGAGCGAAGCTAAAGAAAAAAAATGCTGAAAGCTATCGTTTCCCTTTGGGAAATATGATACAATTTTATTATCAAATAAAAAAGACATGCAATAATGATTATTTTGCAACACAGGTGGAATGTTTCGACCTAACATCGCTGAGCTGGAGCACGCTGGCGCCCATAAACACGCACCGGCACGGGCTGGGCGTGGCCGTGCTGGGCGACGGGCCCAACTGCCCCGTGTACGCGGTGGGCGGCCACGATGGCTGGATATACCTCAACTCTGTTGAGAGGTTGGCTTGTACTTTATTTTATATTGTAAATGAGGCCAGTCGTGGCGCAGCGACACAAAGTGTGACTGTAAACCGACTGGTTGTGGGTTCGATCCCCACGCGAGGAAATGAAATATTTATTTAAAGTTTAAATTTCCATTTCTTCGGTCTGGTGTCAAGGCAAAGAGCAGCATTAACTTCCGGCACATAACACGCAGTGCCTCCAGAATTCTGAAAACTGGGCGTATACGGTTTGAATTACCATTGTACATTATGAATAATTTATTATTATTAATAACTAATTCTATTTATTTCTATGACCGTTATAACGAAAAAAAGCCAAACGGGTATCTTGCCGTTATCTTTATACCTTTAAGAATGTTGTTTTTATAATGTTTTTTGTGAGGCACGGCAATACTATATTTACTTAACATTTATATAAAGAATCTCGTCCTTAATTCTATACAATGTTTATATTATTATCTATTCATATGAATCATTAGAGTGCAAATTTAAGTTTTATTGAACAAGTGAAGCTTTTATTTACTATTTATAATTTGTTCCAGATGGGACGCATGCTCACGCACATGGACGATGGTGTCCCCGATGGCGGGTGCGCGCAGCACTTGTGGAGTGGCGGCCCTGCGCGGGCGCCTGTACGCGGTGGGCGGGCGCGACGGCAGCGCGTGCCTGCGCTCCGTAGAGTGCTACGATCCTGCCACCAACCACTGGTCCAACTGCGCGCCCATGACGCGCCGGAGGGGCGGCGTGAGCGTGAGTACTGCGCCTCCTTTACAGACGGGACGCCACTCATGCGGCGTGGCGACCCTGCGCGTGCTACGTTGCGAGTTAGCATACATATTACATAGCGAATATTAGCAAAACCTATAATCTAAATAGAATCTACTTCACACCCTTTTGGAACAGCTGCATTTTATAAATTAATAAACAGTCTTGAATCATAATTTTTATATTGAATAAAACTGTTATGAAAAATTTAATGTGACAATTTCTACGTAAAAGTTTGAACGTAAACATATAAAACCGATCTTTTACGAGCATAGATGGGAAACTATTACGACTTATATCGTTCAGAAGAGCAGTCAGTTAGTGAAATACCATTGAATTATTATTAAACTTTATTTTAAATGAAACTAACATAAATGTTTAGGTATTTACATTTTTTGTACAATTTAATTTTGAGACAATAAACAAAAATAACAAAATTTATATATGGTAAAGCTTTTTATGCTGTCATTTTGAAATTTCATGCGAGTTAGACGGAGCGTGATTTGATATGAATTTTGTAAAATTATGAACTGCTAGCGACTAAAACGCGACGTCGTTCACTTGAAGTTATTGTTATATTAGCGATCCCCTCACTGCTACGCTCGTTTTTACTACATAATTATTTATTTTCTCATTTTTTTTCGTGATCTAATAACATTATTATTATAAAAACAATATCCATACATTGAAAAATTAAGTTTCCGCACATTTTATAAAACACGTAATACTTTATATTGACAGTGTTTTTATTTATGAATCAATTTAAATAAAAGTATCACTAAGGCTGTCGTGGCAAAGGGGCACAAGAGTTTGATTGTAACACGATGGTTGTGGGCACCAAGACAAAACCGGTGTTGAGTTCCGCCACTCTTTAACATGCATTGTTAAAGATTTTATTACATTGATAAATACACTCGATAACAGTTTTTCTGGTATATCTTCCATGTACAGTATAGTACATCTTTACATAAATTGTAACCAATGTGTTTAACATTTATAATATTAACTAGGAAAAGTCATATTTTCTGATTACTTATCAGTTTATCACCGGCAACTATTTCAAAAGCACATTTTTAGATCGTTTTATATTGATTAAAATATATATTGACCGTGTGAATAGGTGTGTGCGGCCAGCGGCTACCTGTACGCTCTGGGCGGGCACGAGGCGCCCGCCAACACCGTGGGCGGCCGCCTCGCCTGCGTCGAGCGCTACGACCCCACCGCTGACTCCTGGGTGATGCTGGCGCGCCTCTCCTACGGCCGCGACGCCATCGGTTCATGCCTGCTGGGCGACCGCATTGTGGCAGTCGGTGAGTAGTGACACCGCCCCTAATTATACAGGTTGGCTCCTTTTACGGGAACAGCATGTAGTAAAATGTTTTAAACCCATACCTAAAGAAATTAATCAAGATACCTCAATAGTTTAGACGTAGCATTTTTTTTCACTTCACACTTTATTTCGTGTGACGTTGTTACGCATAAATACATAAAGTAAATACTTCTACAAAAATTCTACTAAAGGTTAAACAACTTTGATCTTTACCGCCAATACCTACGACTCGATTTCGGAATGAGACGTGTGCGGCTGTGTCCCTTTGATAGATTTATTTTGTTTTAAGAAAAACTTTATTATTTTTGGATAGAAAAATTAAATTGTATAAGACTTTTTTAGAATAGTTATAACTGTGGTTTCACTTGAAGTGGTGTTGATAAGAACACTCTGTATACGATTTCAGGTGGGTACGACGGCGTGCAGTACCTGTGCGTGGTGGAGGTGTACGATGCGGAGGGCAACTGCTGGCGTAAGCTGGCGCCTTTGAGCACGGGCCGCGCCGGCGCTGCCGTCGTCGCCGTGCCACCGCCGCGCAACCTCTTCTGATACCGCCGCCACCAGCTCGTCGTCTACGTCGTCGCCTAGACCACCCCGAACGCGCACGGTCTTCTACGAATGCGCACGATCTTTTCTGACCCTGTACATCTTACCCCACTACACATGTTAGAAGAATTACGGTGAAAATATTTTATTAATTCTATTTACCCTGTATATAATCAGTATTGTTGTTAATCCAAAATGACCGCTGTCAAAACTGGCGGATTATGAGTTTTTACACAACACGCCTAATGGGTCTTAAATAGTTTCTCCATTTCTGGCTAGGTCTTCTCCTCAGTTACTTTTTGTGGTTAGCGACACGGGTTGTTTGGGTGATAAAACTTAGCTATTACTTTAATCTTTAGATATATTATGCCTATTGTACTTAAATATAATGTTAATTGCAAATCGATAGCGTATGCCTGTAAACGCGATGGTTGTGGATTCAATCCCCACTCGGGAGATTAATATTTAAACTATTTTAATTTTCCCGCTTAGGCAAAGACGTGGCGTTCAGTTTCGCCACTCAACAATGCCGGAATATCTAAAAAATAGTCGGTGTAGGGAGGAATGAGGTGGGCAGAAGTGTCTTAACACTACCTTCCCTCTGCCTTCAAGCGCGGGAAAATTGAAGATGTTTTTATTATGTTAATTGAAATCGATGAATGATCATTTGCTAGACTTAGAACTTTAGTATTCACTACCTATGTATTTAGTTTTATACTATATTACTAAGTAGTACATTTGTGCTCATTTAGTGTAGTTGTGATAGTTATTTTTAATATGTGCTTTAATAGATATAGCGATATATAAATCCAAACAACCCGAAGACGGAGTTTTGTATTTGTATCATTAGAACTATAGAATGTTAAACGAGTAGTCTGAATAAATTAAAATGCACTTAGCACAGGCATTTCTCTATAGTAGACATGTTGGTAGACAAGTTCATTGGTTTTGTTTTTATGTCACATTTACATCTATATAATATGATAACTTGAGAACGAATTTATTCCTTTTTTCATATACACTTATTTATTTGAACAATCTCTATTCGGAATCGTATTATTTTTTTCTTAGTTTATTTAGTTTATATTTAGTTTCTCGAAAAACAGAAAATGTATTTATTATCTACGCTGTTTGTTTAGCTTCTATTTTTTTTTTCAATTAATATTAAAATAAAAATTTATTGAAATGTATAATGTACACCAATCTTTACATTTTTTATTGGAGGCTAACCATAATATTACGGTTTACATTTAATTTTTGAATTGATCTCAAAAATGAAAGAAAATGAATCACGGTTAACATTTTTTTCAAATTTAAAGTTTTTGTTGAAATTTGGTTTATATATCAAATATATATACCGTCTTTATAAGTTAGATAAAAAAAATACGTTTAGTGCATTTACATAAAAAGTTATTATTATTATCGCATACAAGTTCCAGAATTTAAAGATTACATACATATTTTCAACAACTTTTTGATATTCTTTGCCTTTTCATTATTTTTAAAGATTTTAACCTAATGGCATTTTTTTTATTTCATTTATTGATTATTATTATTATTTTACTTTAATGGCAGTAAATATATATAAGTTTTTTATTGACTTATATAGTATATGATCTCATTGTTTGCTTTTCAAGTGCATTGATTTTATTTTATATATAATATTTGTTTATTTTTAATATTGGTTTAATATAAGACTTTTAATTTTTATACTAAATATTATTATTTTAATTAATAGTGTATTTTGATAAAATATTATTAAAGCTTTATAAAATAAAAAAAAGTTGACTCAGAGAATTTTTGTCTACTCTAATTCGTAAATAAATATTTATAATATATATAATATTTTCAAAAACTATTGTTTGTAATAATGAAGCTCTTAATAAGTTCTGTTAATTATTTGTATAGTTTTAATTCATAATAATAGTTTTATACATTTACTTTAAATTTAAAATACATCACTTTTATTAAATTGCCTACAATTTTATTAAGAGGCTCATAAATCTTTCTTATTTGTATTATATCAAAAATACTTATTTTCCATTGAATTCAGTATTACCCTTCACTTTCTTTGGACTGTCTGTGATGTTAGCTATAAAATAATTCTATAGTATGAAACTTAAATATAATGTATAGTTTTAATTTAGGTTTATTTTCTATGATAGTGATTATACATGGTACATATGATTATATATGGTGATTCAAAATGACAGTGGATTCTAATTGTGTTTTCGTTTTAGTTTGTGGAATACTTAATTTTAATTATCAATAACATTACGTCTATCAGAATTATTGTTATTAAATATTTGATCATGAGAGCGTCGTGGTGCAGCGGCAACGGCGTCTTACTGTATTTGCTACGTCTGTGAGTTTGGTTCCCGCTCGGCGGAATGAATTATTTTCCTGTCCTCGCCCTAAACGAGAAAATTCGGCGTCGAGTACCGCCAATGAACACGCAAATCATTACATACCCCAAAATTTATAAAGGACATATTAGAGGTATTTTTGAATTAAATATTAATGAACAGAAAACTATTTTCATACAATCAAATGGGTACCTTACTGTCATACAGTTATATTCGAGTTATGTCGATGTGTAAATGTAACAAAACTCGATATCTATTTAAAAATTATTATTAGTAAACCATTAATTGTTTGATTTACGCCAAAAATCTCGTAATTACTTTGTGATCTTCAACTTTAATAGTTTTAAATGTGTCTATAGACTGAATAAATGGTGAATATGGTCCAAAATTTCCTAATGTCTTTTGACTTGTTAAATTTGACAAAATAGTAGTATTTTTAGTGAAGTGAAATATACGAAAAAATATAATACGTGTTTTATTTATTTTTCAATAAGAACAACAGTATCAGCCATAAATCTATATTTGCGTCGATGAATACCTAAACTTAGGTAACTAAGTATACCTAAACTTATTTATAAGCAAGCAGCATTAAATTAGTACCCTCAAGTTTTTTTTATGATTTATTATATTTTAAACTATTCAACTGTTCTATATTATTCTAGAATCTAAAATTGCAAATTGTTGCATAACTCTCCTTGCACCCCTAGGCCTCAGATCTCAACATGCAGGAATCTTATTTTTGCTTCTAGTTCTTATTGAGCTAGTTGACCAGTAATTTATAATCAATCAAATTATATAAATATAATTTAAAATATTTTAACAAGTTTAACAAAAACTGTTTTTGAAACTTAAATAGGTAATTATTATACATCAAGTAAATAATGTAAGTAATTTATGATTTTCGACTTTTAATAACTATTAAAGGATATGTTCTACATACATTGTTAGATATATAATATTATTTCCAAATATATACAATAGATATTAGAAGCTAACAGCTATTTGATAAAAATGAGTATGTACTTCCATAGTTAGTTTAATAAAATATATTGACTCCATTAATTATGATCTACAAAGTAACCTTTTTATGATTTGCTTATGTTTTTTCTTACGGCTCCCTGAATAGGGTAGGTATAAGTTCTCTCTGCATACCCTACTTTGCGGGAAAAACACTAAGCAAAAAATAATTTTGTGTTATTGCTATTGTTAAAGCGTAAACGTCGTGTTTTATTCAAATGTAGAGTGTGCCTACCTACCTACCTAGTGTGTAACTTCTAAATATGGCGTATTATATACCATATGATATATTTAAAGAGAGAAATCTCAAAATAAAAATTACTATAATATAAATTCCTACCATAAAAAATTTCATGTAACAAATATTGTCGATCGCAGTGCATATCTGCTTGCGTTATAGATATTCTTTAAGGATTTTAACTTGAGTGTTGAGTGGTGCAACTAAACGCCGCGCTTTGCCTCTACGCCAGAGCGATGGAATAAAATTATTTATTTCCTTCGAGTAGAGATCGAACCCACAGCGTTACACAGTGGCGTTTACAGTCACACACTTGTGCTCCTGCGCCACAACGGGCCTCAATCACAAATTAGCCCGCGCTTAATTAGATATACAATAAATTATTTTTTTACAAAAAGTAAAACCGACTTCTAACAACGAACTAAAAAGTCAATAAAAATTTTATAAAGATTTTATAATTTTGAAGTCGTAGAAAAATTATTACAAACTTATACTTGTAGATAATTTCCTAAACAAATATTGCATTCGCTCGCCAACTTAAACTGTCAACTTTTATAAGTCACGTTCCTGTCGACCTATAATCATGAAATCGATATGGATCGGTAAGTAACTCGTATTTGACTCGCGTTTATGTTCCAAATATATAAATATTTTTATTAAGATTTTCATTTTTTGCAAAGCCTTGTGCAATCCTCTATAGACACAAGACAGTCTTTAGTCTATACTACAGGCCATGTGCGCTGCGAAGTGTAAAGCGTAAATGTAAATTTATTATCTTGAATTTTTATCTGTGGTTGTTCATGTCTGCCGTTTAGTTGAGAAGATCCTCTTGATTCCTTTTGTTATTATTTAAATATTTAAAACAGTATTCAAAAATGGCTTTACATATACCAAAAGCCCCTGGAGTACCGCAAATGTTAAAAGATGGAGCACGAGTAAGTCTTATATAGAAATATTTATCATAACCAAAACGTTATACGGCATTAGTCATGTGGGATCGGTGTCCGTATGATTTTTAATTTTGCGATATCTTTGAAAATATACTAAAATCATCCTATTCACTACATCAGAACTAAATGTCTCATTAAAATATATTATTTGTAATTGATACATTGTGAATAATTGCATTTTTACTCAAATTTTTCCTAATGATTTTCAGATGTTTTCTGGCTTAGAAGAAGCGGTATATCGCAATATAAATGCGTGCAAACAATTTGCTCAAAGTGTTCGTTCAGCTTATGGTCCTAATGGAATGAACAAAATGATTATCAACCACATAGAAAAGCAATTTGTAACAAGTGATGCTGGTACTATTATCCGTGAGTTGGACGTAGAACATCCAGCTGCTAGGCTAATGGTACTGGCCAGCCAAATGCAAGATTCTGAAGTCGGTGATGGAACTAACTTTGTCATAGTTTTATCTGGGGCACTCCTTGAAGCTGCAGAAGAGTTATTGCGTTTAGGTGTCACTACAAGTGAAATCGCAGAAGGCTATGAAAAAGCTCTTGATAAGTGCCTAGAAATACTACCAGAATTAATTTGCCACGAAATAAAAGATTGCAAAGATATTGAAGCTGTGGTTCATGCCATAAAACCGGCAATTATGTCAAAACAATACGGAAATGAAGAATTTATTGCAAGTCTAGTAGCCAAAGCTTGTGTGGCAATCTTACCTGAAAAAACTACATTTAACGTAGATAATGTCAGGATATGCAAAGTAAGAAATATATCTGACTTTAAATAAGTTTTTTATTTCAATGTATTTTAAAATATGAGGCTGTTATAGCACATCACTGCAACATCTTACTAAAAATATGACAGGTGCAGGCTTGGTCCACTTGTAATAATTTGTTTTTATTTTCTTGCTCTAAGTTTTAACAAGACTGAGTGTAGGGTTAAGTTTCACTACTCAATACCCAATATCTTTAAAACATAGTGTCTTAGCCCTGAATTAACTTTCTCTACATTGCTATGTGGAATACAGTGTGAAGCTAAACATATTTAAAAAATACTGAACTTCATTATTTTGTAAATATTTTAGATACTTGGAGCTGGCCTGTTACAATCTGAAGTATTATCGGGAATGGTATTCAAAAGAGAAGTTGAAGGAGACATTACAAGTGCTAATAAAGCTAAAGTAGCAATATATTCATGTCCAATTGATATTACACAGACAGAAACAAAGGGAACTGTTTTAATTAAATCTGCTAATGAACTTCTTGACTTTAGCAAAGGAGAAGAATCCTTGTTAGAAAAGCAAATTAAAGATATTGCTGACTCCGGTGTGAAAGTTGTAGTTGCTGGTGCTAAATTTGGAGACATGGCTCTTCATTTTTTGAATAAGTATGGTGTTATGGCAGTTCGCCTCAACTCCAAATTTGATCTTCGCCGTGTTGCTAAAACTGTCAATGCTACTGTAAGTATATATTTTCTTTAACAACAGTTATGTCTTCCCGACTCGCTATGCCTTGATAGACATTTAAGATGCGGTCAAAAACAATATTAGTTATTAAAATTATATCAAGTTAATTATGTCTACAATACAAAAAGGAGATGCAGATCCAGCTTAGAAACTAAATACCTAGATCATTTAAATTACTTTGGTTTTAAGCCTAGTTTGAGTAGTAGGTATAAAAAATATACAGGTAATAATTTTTAAAAAGTTGAAAAAAAGATACAGACCACATGTGTTTAATGATTTGTTAAAAATAAAGTTCCCCAACTCACCACTCATATGAGGCTTTGAGAATTCGTAAGAATAAGTTGTAACAAGTGTATAAGAATTTTGGCATAACTTGATAAGAACATATGACTTAGTGGCCAGAGCACTTGGAAGTTTTCCTAGAGGAGTCAGTTCAAATACTGCTGTTACAATTTTATGTTTTCTACATAACCAGAACCAGTTAATGAAAATATTAAATGAACCACATGTTTAGTTATGACCTAACACTTTATAATGTAGATCATGTGTGAAAATAGGTAATCTTTTTGTAGGTCCTGCCAAGATTGACAACTCCCACTGCAGAAGAACAAGGTTACTGCGACTCTGTAAGAGTGGATGAAGTCGGTGACACCAGAGTGGTTGTGTTCATCATGGGAAGCAATGAGTCCCGTATATCCACTGTTGTCATTAGGGGGTCCACGGAAAATTATATGGATGATATTGAAAGAGCCATTGATGATGGTGTCAACACATTCAAGGGCATTGCTAGAGATGGAAGGTATTTGCATTTAAATTTTAAGGTGAAATTTCTTTGGGATTTTGGTGATTTGCCTGACCATTTACCTGATTTCACATTTTTTTAACATTAATTTAATTTTTAACACTTCAAGTGGAGTTTTTCACACTGATGACAGAAAAATATTTTTTAGAAAACATACTAAAATGTTAATGCAACAGGACCCCAACCTGCTTCTTCGAAATCCTTTCTTTGTATGTGATCTAGAAAATATCAGCTTGATATTTTCTACTTTTACTTTTAAATGAAAAAATAGAATGTGTTTAAAAATTTTGTTTTATTCCAGATTTGTTGCTGGCGCAGGGGCAACGGAAATTGAACTGGCCCAACAACTTTTACAGTATGCTGACACTTTGCCAGGATTAGAACAATATGCAGTGAGGAAATTTGCTGTGGCTTTGGAGGGCATTCCGCGGGCTTTGGCGGACAACTCGGGAGCAAATGCAACAGAAGTTATAAACAACATCTACAAAGCACACAGGGTATTTTAATTTTAAAATTTTATGGCTTTTTGTGGCTTTGGCAGTGATAAATGGAAAAAGTAAGAGTTGTATATGACACATCCTAAGAGCCCAAGATGACTCTGACTACTAAATATACTCATCAAAGTATAGTGGGTTACATAGAAATGATTAACGAAACGTAACATAGCCTGCTTTAATAAAGTAACTCCAATACAAAACATATTTTTCACTTGGAACTATTGGTTCCTGAGATTAGCACATTCAACAAACAAACCCTTCAGCTTTATAACATTTGTATATATCTATCTTAGTTAAGATTTTACTGTTATTACAATACTTGTATAGAATATACAAGTTATATATAGAATATACAAAATAGTATTATAACATTTATTTACTTTTTTTAGGAGAACAATAAAAATGTTGGTTTTGATATTGAATCGGCAAACAATGGTGTGTGTGATGCAAAGGAAAAAGGAATTTTGGATTTATTTGTCTTGAAAAAATGGGGCCTTAAATATGCAGTTGGTGCGGCTACAACCATTTTAAAAGTTGATCAAATTATTATGGCTAAGAGAGCAGGAGGACCAAAACCTAAAGCAAAAGCAAGCAGTGATGATGAATCTTAATACTAAAATAAATTTATCACAAACTAGAGCTCGTTGGGGCAATATTTACTTTATTTTTAACTTAACACTATTTTACTGATACATGCTAATTGCTAAAGTTGAGTTGCTTTAAATTGAGATACTTATTTTAGTATTCAATAATTTTGTCTTGATGACAGCGTAATAAAATACTTAATAATATGTTGCAGTTTTGTTTTAAAAATGTCTTATTTTTATATGTAGGTTGATGCAATATTAATATGCAAATCAAAGAGCATATCCAGTACCAGAAGTACTTCTGTACTTATTCTGGCTTCCTTTTCGGGAAACCAAAATCAAACAATTTTTACACAATCCCACATCCACAAAATGATACTATCATAAACTATAAATCATTAATTCTATGATATAGTCACAAGTCACGACTAAAAAATTTAAATATCATTTACAAAGTAGTTGCTCAAATATATTTTGTTACCTGTTACCGTAAAGTTTTATATCAAACAATTGCAAATATAAGCCACCGCACATAATTTTTATTAAAGATTTTGCTGTCTTTTAGGTCCATAACATACTTTTATTACATAAGTAATGAAATCAGGATTTTGAGATAGTTATAAGGGGTACTGGCAGTATTTTAAGCAATTTAGTGGCGCAAATCACCTGTAGTCTTGTTAAATTCAAAATGAGAGAAAAATAAAATACTTAATGACACCTAAAATGAGTAACAAAGTAGGAAATTCGTTTTTGGAACTTTTTGTGGGACGAATTATATTACCGGTGAAATTATAACAAATATAAGAAAAAAAATCATTAAGCCAAATAGTCTAAAATCAAAATCTTAATATATTGTTCTTTGAAAATTAAAAAATAATTGAGTTTGAAATAACACATAGTAAAATGGTACATGGAAATGTCCATACATAAGTATTTATATTGTTTGTAAATTATAGATTTTTTGTTAAAATCTAGTTGAAACATAGTATATTTTAATATTTTATGTGAATTTACAAACCAAATTGTGTACGATGATTCAAGACTTTATATGTTACACAAAATAGTGTTGCCTATCGATATTCTATCGATAATTGTCTGATAGTAGGACTATCGATAGTATCGATACTATTGAATTTCTAGGAAACGATAGTATCGTTACTATTGAATTTCTAGGAAACGATAGTATCGATACTATCGATTATTGTGAACTATCGATCCCATGCTAAGTTGCGATAGTATCGTTTACTATTTTCATTTATAGTAACCAATCATCATAGTATTAGAAACGAAGTTGAAGTGCCCGACTAACTATACTTCGGTGTTCCCCTAGTCAAATTTGTAGTTTTTTAAATGTTGGTAATTGTGTAAAAAAATTGGATAAATTTTTACTTAACTGTCGATGTTCATTTGGAGTGTTGTTGATTCGTGGTTCGTGTTAGTGATTTATCAGAGTTTACAGAGAGTGTGTTGTAAACATTTATATATCTCTTACTTCTGTTAAAATGGAAGATCAGGTTCAATTAATCAAAAGGAGAAAAGCATAAATGTGGACATACTTTAAGAAAAGGTAACATGGAACTGTTACTGTTATTTCTAGATTGAAGCCATATGAAAGGAGATCTCCTTGCATAATTTCAACGCTACTAAATCTTCATTTTAAAAAACTGAGGTTCAGAACAGATTCTGATGTCGACAGGGCAGTTCAGTGTGTTTAAATTGAATATTCTTCATATTTATCATCAATAAATAAAGCGTCGCCATCCTCTTTCGAAAATGAGAATGATGAATACTCAATACTATCGCGAATTAGCATACAATCGATAGTCCAAAACAATCGATACTATCGATACTATTGTTTCCTAGACATTCGAGAGAGACGTTCGATAGTATCGATACTATCGATTGTTTTGATTCTTTTCTGATTAGGAGATACGATACTATCGATACTATATCGATAGTATTGCACTTATCCGATAGTATTGTATGCTTCTAAGCTATCGATATAATCGATACTATCGATTGTTCTATCGATCGTATAGGCTTTTTTAGATTAAAACTATCGATTGCGCTACAATCGATAGTTTGGCAACACTACTTCTAATATGGCCGTTGGCGCTCATAGCTTATTACAAGGAACATTATACTAGACTAGGCTTATTACAATTTAGGGTGTCAATGGATAAAGTCATATGCCATACCAAAATTGGAACATTGTACTATCGCAAATATCATGGCTAATACTGATGGTCACCCTACGTTCCTTTAAATGGAAATAAACTTATTGTAAAAAATAAGATTAATTAAATAATTTTATATAATTATACAAAAAGTTATTTTATACACAATGGTAGTAAAATTAAACTTGTTCTATAAAATTCATCATTTCACTAACCAATTAAAAAAGTAGTTTGCTGACAGTTTGTTGACAGATAACAATAATCGACAAATGAATATCAAGGACTAATGATTGATCTTCTAGGTTTCAAAAATGTCAGTTTAAAAACAGAGACAGACGTATGTGCATTTCTTAAATAGTATCATTTTTATTTATTGATATCAAAAATCTAAAGAAAAGTAGAATACCAGTATAGTTATCAACAAAATGTCATCTTACAAAGTAAGCGTTTTATTTAGGAGTATTTATCTACTTGAAGATTTGTCTTTAAAAATTAATATTTCTTGTTAGCAATATGTGCTTTAAATGTTTTTTATAAATTATAGCCTATCGACTCCAAAAGGGAAGAATTCCGACGCTATTTAGAGCGAGCCGGTGTAATGGACGCATTAACTAAAGTTCTGGTTAGTCTTTATGAAGAACCAGACAAACCAGAAGATGCCCTTGAATATGTCCGAAAACACTTAGGTACAGAAGGAGGTGACGACGAGCTAGAAGCTGCCCGAGCTCGAATTGCCGAACTTGAAGCTGAAAATGCCCTGCTCAAAGGAGAAACAGCTCCAACAGAGGGCTAACAATGTCATATTTATTATTAATTAATTAAAAGGATCTCAATGACATGATCTCTAAAAACTTTGTTGAATCTAATTATAGTTGTAATGTTATTTATGAGAGGTATATTTTTGTTATTGTTTAAGTAAGTTCTTATGCAAGTTGCATATTTTTATTATTTGATTGAATTTTGTTACTTACAGTATCTTACTTTCGAATACTTTGTGAATTTAACATAAGTTAGTACTTATGTTAACTGTGTAGTTCTTGTAAATCTCACAGTTAATTATTTTTTGTTGCTCAAAATTACAGAAAATATGTTGAAGTTTCTGTGCAGTGGGCACAAATAAATTTCTTTATTAAAAATTGAATATCATTTAATTTCCTTATATACATATAGATACAAAAATGTATTATTAATAATAGTAGTTTGTTATATGCAAGTAGTAGTGAGTTTAGCTACTTTCATAATGTTAATGATGGTTTCTTCAAGCAAGGATTTGATTCTTATTTTATGACAAATGATTTTTTTTTTATATATATCACTATAGAAGAATGTATTGGGAATAAAATTAAAACAAAGTAAATTCAGTGATTAATGGTGTTTACTTAACAGAAACATGGAACTATTTGTTCCTCACATAAAAATCTACAGAATTTTCATAAATATTTTAAACAGCTGCACTGATGAGCTCAGTGTACTTTTTGACTTTGCTGGCAACACTCATGTCTACATATTTATCACCAATAGATACAACCATGCCTCCAATTAAAGAAGCATCAACTCTTGCGGTCAATTGTAGAGTTTCATTACCTTTAAGGAATTTCTGAAACAATTTACATATGCATAATGTACATTTATGTTTATGAGGATATTAAAATATTTGTATCTATATATTGAGACACTTGAGGCTATGGGGCAAAAGCATGAATATAACGTGACAATTGTGAGTTCAATTCCCACTCGGAGGGATGAATGCATTTAGATTTTTTCGTTTTGATAATGTGCACAGAGTTGAATTTCACCACTTAAAACACAATGCCTCGAAAATTAAGAGGAAAGTGGGAAACTGAGTGTCTTATCACTAGGTTCCTTCTGCCTACCTTGATATATGTATCCACATATATATTACATTGAATGTGCTAATCAAGAACTACTGGTTTGAATTGAAAGAATTCTTTTATATTATTTGATAGTCCATTTATAGAGGTTTTTGACTGTATTATATCATGTTAACCATTTTGATAATCATGTATCATACAAAACTACTATTTATATAAAATTTATAGATATTAACTGTGCTGATTTAAAATAATATACAATCTCAAAACATACTGGACAATTAAAAGGAAGATATTTACTAAAATATCTGTAATAAGTAGTAATATAAAATTAGATACCTTAAGTGCAGCTTCCAAGTTTTGTCTCTGTGCTGGATCTAGAGGCTTAGCAGTTACAACTTCACAAGTGACCTCCCCACGGTGTGCGGCCATCATGATTTTGAAGGCATTAATAACAGCTTCAAGTTTATCCAAACGGCCATTCTCAGCCATAAGACCCAACAAATTGCTTGTGGTTGGTGACATGCTGGTCTATTAAATAATTTAAATACAGATTACAAATCAATATAAAATATTATTTGAATTGTTGAATGAACATAAATCTGCCTCTGGCTTGGCAGGCAGTTTTGCTAAGAAGAAACGGCAACAAACTATACAATTTCTTTTTTGAATCTTTTATTTTTAATTAAATTTAAAATTTTACTGTGCAGTAAGTGTAATTTTATTTAGATTCAATATGGTCTAAAAAGCCAGGCCAGCCAGCTTAGGCCAGTTGTGGAGCAAGGAATGGGGTTACTGTAAACACAACAGATTTGATTTCCACGCAAAGAAATGAAATTTTAAATTTCCTCATTCAAACAAGCAATCAGCAAGCAAGATTGCAAAGCTTGAAGAGCAAACTTTATTACTAGTATTCTTGACTATATGAAAAAGATCCACAAAATTATTTATTTACTCTCTTGTGTTACAGTTACATCATGTATGTATCCATCTTTTTTTGGGATGGAATGATACAATTAAGTAATTTTTTTTTTTATTTTTAGTTATTATTTAAATTTTAAATCTTTTAAACACATTTACAGAAATATAACCTTTATATAAGTTCAAAGGCAAATAAATAGGAAATCCATATACTACAAAATGTGAAAATTCAGAAATTTCATATATAAAAATAAGTAATTTTCACTCAGTTTCCGATTTGGAGCCCAGAAATGCCAGCTGTCCGGGAATTGAATACTGCTTGCAATTAATTATAAAAAATAATAACAATTAATTTAGAAGCACAAATGCAGTAGAAATAAATGAGTACTTACTTTAGAGGCGACATGCTTTAAAGCATCAACTTTCAAATTTCTTTTCAAAGTCGGGTTTATGATGAACTCTTTGAGTTTAGCATCAGATTTAATAGACTTTTGGAATTGAAACAGCTCTTTTTCAACAGCGTCTAAGGCTTTGCTTTTAGAAGCAGCTGAAAATAAAGCTGATGCATATCTGCCCTCCAAACCAAATACTTGTACAGGAGGCTTTACAAGTTGAGCTGCAGCTGAGGAAGTACTCAATGAGCGAACCTGTAAGTTACGTAATGGTAAATCGTATGTGAATGTTATCTTTCTTCATTTTAAATATAAATAATTTATTTACCAGCATATTAGTCTTCATTAGAGACATGATGATTTATTTATAGGTAATGCTCAATGCTCGAATATTCAAAATTAATAAAATTTAAGTGATCTTCCTAAAGCCGATAACACACCGTGCTATGAAAGCACAGGCTATTCAATATAAATTTGACATTTTATATAATTTATATATTACCTGTGTATTCCTATTTTTTATCTATTTTGATAGATGTATGCATCTTCTTGAATTTCTATGTTCTTTTTGTTGACTACAAGAGGATACCGGTACTATAATCATTTTTTTCTAAGCAAATAAAATAGATATTAAACAATATAAATGAGACGTGAATTTACATTAATATTTTACATAGAAAATTTCACTTTCAATGTATAATAATTTGAGATGTAATTTGAATAATTAAGTAATTTTTAGCAATACTATGCTTTCCTTTAAAATATTGATGATGAGAGTAAAAAATAATAATAAGCCGAAATACGTATAATAGTTCGATTCTTAATAGTGAATTAGTGAAATGAATAACTCCAATTCTAGCCTAGTGGAAAGCACAGATTAATAATTTTATTTTAAGGATTTGAGATTCAAAAAGTCAAAAGTAATATTTAGCGTGCGCGGCAAGCGAATACGGCCCAGGGGCCACGCAATATAACAGAAACTTATGAAAATAAATCTAAGAAAACATCAAAGTTTCATTTATTTATTTATTACATATTTTAATGTGATTAAAATTTGGTACAGTTGGAAAGTGTAGTGAGTTCTGAAATAAAATGACTTCCAATGAAGGTCGTGCTCAGTCAAACTTGCATCAGCAAGATTTATCTAAGCTAGTAAGTTAAAACTAGAAAAATAGTATACATTTTCGTTTGTTCACGCAGTTAGCTTTTTAATTTGAGTGTACATGATTAATAAGTAGTGTATATGAGAAGTATATATTCTAACCTATAATTTTACAACGTATCAAATTTTTTGTTTTAATGCATGTGATAGAATAAGTAAGAATAGATATTAATCTATAAATATTTATTATAGGATGTAACAAAGTTGTCTGCTCTATCACCAGAAGTAATATCTAGACAAGCGACAATTAATATTGGTACAATCGGCCATGTAGCCCATGGGAAATCAACTGTGGTGAAAGCCATTTCAGGTGTACAAACTGTCAGATTTAAGAATGAATTGGAAAGAAATATTACAATAAAATTAGGTAAGCAAAATTTGGTATTTATTTAAACCACCTCAATATTTCTTAATATTACCAAGGTAACACTACAATTATATAATTTACAATTCATGATAATTTAAAGTATTCTCAATTACTAATCAGTCTCACTTTTATATTCATAATAATATAATCATACATATTAAAGCATGCCTCTACATTAAAAGTATATTTTAAGGCAATGAAAATTTTAATGTTATAGTTATTAAGGTAGAAAAACTTACAGACATTAAATCAATAAATTAACATATCAAATAACTTGTACACCAACCAATATCCATATGTTCTTTGAAGCATATCTCAAACAAGTCTGCTACAAAGACTTGTTAGAGATAACAAATCAACAAGGGTTGCTTGTGCTGATAAGGCTGACTACACCAAAATTTTCTTTTGTTTGTTATATTTTTAAGCTGGTGTAAGAAAATTATTAAACAACTAGATAAATAAGGTGAACCATAACTAGCAAAAATTTAACCTGTACATAAATAAACAAAAAATACTTAGTGAATACAAAGAACGTAATACACTTGTCATTAAATCAATGAAACTAAACACAACCATTTTGCTTAAATATCCATAAGTTTGATAAAAAAAATGTATCTGTTAAGTCATAGCCTTATAAAAATTATAAGCTAAATCTAAACACAAACTGTATGAATATTCAAAATTATAAAAGAGTACAACAAATAAAACTTCTATATACATATGCTTAATAAATAAATGTTTACTGAGATGTTCTGTATATAACATTTAATCATATATAAGATTTTTTGTCTGTTCCGTTATCAAAAAAATAAAAAAGAAATATCACTATAATTATCAGATACTTTGCAATTTACCATGTGAAATAGTAATTAAAACCAGTTAGCTTGATTTATTTTTCTTTTAAATACTTTTCAAATATATAAAATGATAATTAATCTAAATCACATGGTATGTTGCAGAGCCCCTGGCCGAGTCAGTGATAAAATTGTACCGTGACAGAACAGATGAACGAAATGAAACCCTTTTTGCTGAAAAACTGAGAAAAGGAAAAAAGAGGCCATTACATATTGATGTTGATGTGACACCAGAAAAAACATCAAACAAAAAAAAAAGAGCACAAAAGCAAGAACCAGAAGAATTCATTATAGAAAAAATTTTAGATTTCACATTTGAAGCAGGCAAAGTTAAGTTTTATATAAAATGGAAAGGCTGGAACGATAGTGAAAACACATGGGAACCCATTGAAAACCTGGACAATTGTCCCGATGTATTAAGAGAATTTTTAATTGACAAAGAACTAAAACATTGTCAAGAACTGGGAAAGCTTAAAGAGGAGTTATCCTTTGATAATTTACTCAGTGAAGATAACCTTGTTGATCGGCTTGATGAATTTGAGATATTAGAACTCCCCAAACTCAAAGGTGATCTTATACTCAATTTACTTAGTATGATCCATCTTAAAGAATCTGAAGAACTTTATGCAACTCAATTAGTTAAAGATACAAGAAACATTTTACAATTATATTGCATGTTTAGAAAACGGTGTCAGCAACTTATGGCTTTGAAAAATTGGGAAGAATATTTAAATCAAGTTGATAGGTGCAAAAAGTTAAACATTGAAAATAATGTTGACTTGGTTGGTCCACCTGAAAATTTCACATACATTAATGAATCTATTCCTGGTGCTGGTGTAGTTATTCCTAATGAGCCACCAATAGGTTGTGAGTGTGATGCTTGTAATTGTCGATCTAAATCTTGTTGTGGCATGCAAGCTGGACTTTTTGCTTACACAGTCACTAAACGACTTCGTGTTGCTCCCGGAACTCCTGTGTATGAATGTAATAAGGCTTGTAAATGTTCATCTGAATGTAGCAATCGTGTAGTCCAAACGGGCCGAAACATAAAGCTTACTATATTCAGGACGTCAAATGGATGCGGATGGGGAGTTAGAAGTGAACAAAAAATAAAGCAAGGTCAATTTTTGTGTCAATATGTTGGTGAAGTTATAACTTTTGAAGAAGCGGAGAAACGGGGACGAGAATATGACGCCAATGGATTGACGTACTTGTTTGACTTAGACTTTAATTCTGTAGAAAACCCATATGTGCTTGATGCTTGCAATTTAGGAAACATATCACATTTCATAAACCATTCGTGCGATCCAAATTTAGGTGTTTGGGCGGTATGGGCAGATTGTCTTGATCCCAACTTACCAATGTTAGCTTTATTTGCAACAAGAGATATTGAAGCTGGAGAGGAAGTATGTTTTGATTATCTCCAGAAGTCATTAGATAATGATGATGATGCTACTGTCACAGTTCAGAGAGAACAGTTAGAAGAAGATTTCAGCATCCCAAGTGCATCTGAAGCAAACATAGCTGTTTCTCCTGTTTCACCTACGATATCTAGATTTGAAGTCCAACAGCAAAACAGAGCTATGCTCAGAAATCTTACAGAATGTAAATGTGGCACATTGAAATGTAGAAAATTTTTATTTTGACTTATATAAATTATAAGCAAAAAATAATTTTTAGAAAAAGCTTTTATTTAAACACTCTAAAAAGGAGAAAATAAAATTTGTCTTTTAAATTTTAACTATCCACTCATAACCTTGTACACAATTTATATGATCATAAATGCACAATTGAATAACAGTGAATCTCTTATCATGTTAGTAATTGGTAAATGAACCCGTCTAATGCAGATTTGATACATATACATACATATTTAATTTATTTCAAGTATAATTGGCTATGTGCTCATCATCACGAAAAGTTAATGTCTAATGTACTAAATGAAAATCTTCACATTTATTTAACCAAATAATGCAACACAACATATGGTAGAGTCATACAAAGAACTTTCTCACTTTTACGGTCGAGGAGTCGTGGCTGCCTCGAAGTTGAACCTGTATATGGGTGCGCAGATATTTTAGGATTTTTCTTACTTTTGATTATTTTCTTCCCGAGTCACCAATGCGCAAGACTTCAGAAAGCTAAACTTCAGGGCAGCAACAACTCGTCGCGACCGACTCTGACCGACGACCAATATATTAAGGTAGCCTATGTACCTTAATATATTGGTTTAAAGGTTTTAATAAAAAAATCCTTCATTTTGTGTAACAAAATTCAAGGGGTTCCATGGGTCTGCCATTATGGAGGCGGCATGGCCCACCAACGGGCTTCTGCATTTAACATTAGCTTGTTTTTATTATGTTACAAAACTAAAAATAAATTGTAATTATGAAAAAATGACGTCACTTTTGAAATATTTCTTATTTATACTCTATGTATAAATAATTTTCTTAAGTCGTGTAAAATTCCTTTGTTGATTTGACCTACTTAAAATTATTATTTCTAATTGATGCTGTTCTAAGTTCTTGGATTTAATGTATTATTTAGTAAACAGTTTCATACGTAAATTTTATGAAGTGTATGTGCATGTTTTATGAAGTGTGTGTATGTATTTTTATCATGTTTTGTAAGTCCATATTGTGCTTATAAAATATCAAATAGCAAATATTCACAGTTAAGTGTAAGAATACTTAAACTTGTAAAGAAGATACATAAGAAAGTTTTTTAGCATATAAGTTTAGGTAAGTAGAGGAAACCTAGTTTCATTATACTTCGTTCCTCATTTAACATCCACTTATCGAGTCTGCATATTGAGGGAGCTTGAACTCGAAATCGAACCTTAGAACTCGAAGTTTACGGTAAGACGCTGTGCCGTTAATAGTTTCTAATAAATACCTTAAATAGTGCCTTTTTTATATTGGACCAACTTAGATTAATGTCTAACTATTAGTATTTTTAGATGCTTATATGTAATGTTTTACTCATAAGAATATTTAAACATTTTTGTACATAATTTTATTGCAAGCACAATAAATAGAAAATAAATAATTTGTATGAAGAACTTGAATTATTTGATTTCTATACTTAATAATGGAGACATTATTAAGTGTATGAGAATACACTAATTAAATTGTTTATATTAATTATCCTAACTGCTAAAGATTAATCACGGAAGAATAATTTAATCTAATTCACATATCCATACATATCTTATATCAACACATTTTTTTAAATAAAACCCATATGCATTCATTACAACTTTGTAAAATTAAGGTAAATGTACAGGCGTTCGGCAGTTTAAGGCTCTTATAACTTTAAACTATTGTAAATACATTATTAAAGGTTATATGAATTTTGCAAATTTTAGTGTGATCAAAGTGGGTCTTTTGGCAGTAATTTTCATGTGTGAAATATGCGGTTTAACTTAATCTTAATTTTTATATTAATTTATTTGTGGACCTCTTGTTTGAACCCTACTTCGTGATAAAATTTCAGGTCACAAGATTTTACTCCGCGAGTAAGGTTTTATAATTAAAAAAAAAACACCTTTATAGGTTTTGATTGTAAAGAATTTGTGAATAAAAATAATAAAGGTTACATCAGTTTAACGACATTAAAACTTATATTAACAAAATAACAAATTAAATCATCTTCACGCTGTATCCCGCTCAATCACTATGTTAAGTGGCAGAACTCAACGCCGCGCTTTGCCTGAAATATAAATTTAAATAAATAATTTCTATACAATTTCTATTTTCATCTCCTCGAGTGGGGATCGAACCCACAACCAGTCGGTTTTACAGTCACACTTTGTACCCCTGCGCCATGATTGGCCTCAACTTTTATAATTTACAAATTATTAAAGCTCAGTTTAAAAAAAAACTACATTTTTTAACTTTTATATACTTTTTTTTTTTAAAAATATACATAAAAAAGCTCAAAATTCAAGTTTAACTTTTTGGAGCTAGCTATGCCAGTTTATAGAATTATATATTTGGCTAATGGCTCTTATTTTCGCAGCCAGTTTAATATATTTTTGAAAAAATAAAAAGATCTCCATTTAGACTTCTAACAAGACTAAGATAAACAATATTAACAAAGACAGAGAATGTGTTGATTTTATGTAGTTTTTTATTTGTCACGAAGTTAGAGAAAATAATGAAATGTAGGGGATCTTGTTTCGTGTTACTGATTTTGGTAACTTCCGCATTTCTGTTTATTCAGTATTTTTTACATTATGCAAAGTAACAACTAATCATTAACTACCATATATATTCGAAAAAATACACAAAAATAAATTATAAAGGTTGATTAAAAAACAAGATCGCATTGGCAGTACGTATACGAATTTAGCTTAATATAATCAATTCTGGTTACCTTTAAAATAGTAATATAGAAATTTAAGTAAACAAAATATATACCGAATTTCGATCATGAGAAACTTTAATAAATACATTAATTAATTTTAAGCTTTAAATTTAAATTATTTCAATTATAACATAAATATAAATTTATTAAAAAGTATCTAAGGTCTCCCTAATTCGGTAGTAACACGAAATAGCGGACACTTGATAAATAAAATGACAGATATTTCGTGAATCGATTTATTGCAATGTTAAAAGAATTTTATGCTTCCATCTATTTTTTTTTAATAAAATGTTTTTTTATAGAATACAAAAAAGCATATATTCAATGTTTTATTCGAATAACTTACCTTTGTCTTTCTACAACCTTAAGAAATTCTTACGCTAGTCTTACGGTGGTAAGCAACGCAGACACGTTACACTGCAGTTCGTAGCCAACTCTGAGTTTAAAATGTCGCTATACGCTCAATTTTATCATTAAAATATTGTTACTTAATTTTTAGATAGTTGAACGATAAAGATTATATACCAATATATACTTTACGTAAATAATACTTAAATTGCTTCTTATTTTTGCCAGAAGCAAAACTCACGAAACGACGTACTAGCACGAAGTTACCGTCACTTACCTTATATTAGACGCAATCTAAGTTTGTAAAGTATTGACGCTTATAAAAAAAATGGAATTATGTAATTGTTACACTAAATATATTCTAGATATATATAATATATTCTAATATAATATAATTCTAGATATTTATAAATTCAACTCAATATTTTTTTTCTTCTAAAGGTTACGCAAATGCAAAAATTTACAAATGCGACAATCCTAAATGCCCGCGCCCCACGAGCTTCACCTCGGGCGGCTCGTCCAAGGACGACAACTTCCCGTGCCTACGCCCCGCCTGCACAGGCCGCTTCCAGCTCGTGAGGCACGTCAGCTTTGTGGACTGCCCTGGCCACGACATCCTCATGGCCACCATGCTTAACGGTGCTGCCGTGATGGACGCCGCGTTGTTGCTTATTGCTGGTATGTTATCTTTTTTGTAGCCTGGGTGGGATAAGAAAAAATAGATGAAACTACTTCAAACACATGTTGATTGAAAAGGATAATATACGTATGATATGCATATTTCCTACGGAAATGCGTGGATGAGTGAATATCTAAAAACCACTAAACCGATTTTAGTAAAATTTTAAGCTTAGGTGTATGAAATCTCCCTACATTGATTATACCAAGCAACTAATAATATTTATTCATATAATTATAATATATTTTTTTCGGTCTTACACCATACCATTTATCTACTTTGTATAAAAAATAAATTTTTATTTAAAAAAATTAAATCAACTTCACGGTGTATCCCGCACACAGCAGCGTAGGCAGAGGGAACCTAGTGTTAAGACACTCCGTTCCCCATTTTCTGCCAAATTCTAGAGGCATTACGTGTTGAAGGTCATAACTCAACGCTGCACGCTTGCCTCGAAACCAGAGTGAAGAGATGGAAATATAAACTTAATAAATATTTCACTTCCTCGGGTGGGGATCGAACCTACAAACGTCGCTTTACAGTCACACCCTTGTGCCGCTGCGCCACGGCGACCTAACACTAACAATCATAAATATTTCAGGTAACGAATCCTGTCCTCAACCTCAAACTAGTGAGCATTTGGCTGCCATAGAGATTATGAAATTGAAGCATATTATTATACTACAAAACAAAATAGACTTAGTGAAGGAAGGCCAAGCAAAAGAACAACACGAGCAAATAACTAAGTTCGTCCAAGGAACGGTCGCTGAGGGAGCCCCCGTTATACCCATATCTGCTCAGCTTAAATATAATATTGAGGTGAACAATATGACATATTTTTTTAGCTTCACGCTCTATCCTGCATTTAGCAGGGTAGGCAGAGGGAATCAAGTGCTAACACTATATTTTTCACTGTCTGCTCAATTTTTGAGCAATTGCGTATTGAGTGCCGATTGTAAATTCTAATAATTAATTTCGCCGTATAGGAAAGGAACCCACAACTGTCCCTATTACAGCCAAATGCTGTGTTGCTGCACCACGACGGCTTTTATTCGCACTTCATAAGAAAAACTTAGTCAAAAATAGATGTTCCGAACTTTTCAGTTAATAACTATATGTAGATACTTGAAAAAACATTTATTTTGACGAAGACAGACACTTTATTGGAATCGTCCGCGCTCCTTTTACGGGAGCGGCATATACAGTAAAACATTTCAAACTCATACTTAAAATTAAAATTAATCAAGATTCGCCAACAGCTTAGACGTTTTCAACTTCACTGTCAATACCTGCGTATCGATTTCGTTAATGGGGCGTGTGCGATGTTGTCATTTTGATAGGTTAGTGTCTGTGTGCAAATTAACAAATGGCATTTTAGTTTACAACGATAAATGTATTATTTATTTTGTTTGAAACAAAAAACACTTTTGTTATCAAAATCTCTTTTGTTTTAATTGTATCAGGCTTTTAAAGACTGTGCTTTCACGAATATTTGTAAAGAGGATTTTACGAACGTGTTTGTACGCACACAGGTGCTGTGCGAGTACGTCATGAAGAAGATCCCGGTGCCCATCCGTGACTTCACGTCGCCGCCGCGCATGATCGTCATCCGCTCCTTCGACGTCAACAAGCCCGGCTGCGAGGTCGACGACCTGCGCGGCGGCGTGGCCGGCGGCTCCATATTACAGGTATGTATATATGTATATAACATTATTTTTTTGTCTGTAATTTAAAAAATATGTGATTTTTTCACCTACAAAACATACTATACTGGTTACTGCTTCAACCATATATACAATATTAACATACACGGGTGTTCAGGGCGTGCTGGCGGTGGGCATGGAGATTGAGGTGCGCCCGGGGCTGGTGAGCAAGGACGCGGAGGGGCGGCTCACGTGTCGGCCCATCTTCTCGCGCATCGTGTCGCTGTTCGCGGAGCAGAACGAGCTGCAGTACGCGGTGCCGGGTGGGCTCATCGGCGTCGGCACGCGCATCGAGCCCACGCTATGCCGCGCCGACCGCCTCGTGGGGCAGGTACTGTGTATTCCTTTTAGTGTTTTGTATTTTACGTGTTAGTGTGGTAGGTCGGAAAACCCGTGGTTTTAATATTCCGTTCATCGCGCTTCGATGAATTTTTGAGACATTTAGTCTTGGCTGATGGCTGGCTGGCTAATCTTAACGCGGCGCTTTGTCTTCTAACTACAACGAAGAAATAAAAATAATTTATTCCCCAAATGGAAATCGAACTCGCAACCGTCGCTTTTATAGTCAAGCAGGGTCAGCACTGCCACCGCGCTACTGTATTTATTTATCTTTATTTTAATAGGTGAAGCAAATAATCTTGAGCTCTTTTTATGAATATAATGTAGACAAAAGAGCATAAAATTTGACAATTATAGTTTACTAGCGGCCCACACGCGGCTTCGCCCGCAGCTACATTATATTTTCTCTTAAAGTATACGTCCCAATTACATGCTACTTAATAAGATTATCTTCATGAAACTTCCTTCATGATTAAATAACTTTCGCTCGTAAGTTTTCAATATACATGTGAAATAAAAGTCGATGGAATATCACATTACAATTTTCAATTATTTTTTTTTACAAAATGGTTTATGTCACTTATTTATAAGAGATAGATAGATGCGGTCGCGAACTTTTTTTTGGTCTAATTCAATTGAATATTTTTGTCATACAACATATGTTAACCGGGTGCGGCGCACGCGCTCTAAATGTTATATAGCCGCACCGTAATGTGATATAGCCTATAATAGCACTTCTGAAGAATGAGAAGAGAAAGAAGATGCTCCTTTCCTGATGATGAGTTCTAAAAAAAAAAACAAAGTGACCGTCGACTTTGATGCCCCTTTCCTTTTGATGCCCGGTGCGGCTTAGAGGACTTGATGCCCTTTAAAATGGTCTAAGGTCTAAAAAACTAACTAATCGTCGACTTTGATGCCCGACCGCACCGCTCGCACCCCCCTAGCTACGCCACTGTGAAGAATGCAGCCTTCATACAAAACAAAAAAAATTTAAATCGGACCAATAGATCCAGAGATCTTAGCCTTTAAACAAACTCTTACGCTTTGTTATATTAGTATAGTTAAAGAGAAGGAGTGCAAACTCCTGATATGTTATGCATTTTTTTTTTAATTTTATTGGAGTAAACAAACACATAAAAGAACATCATAACAAAATATATATATGTAAAACCAACACCGTTTACCACAGATTACAAAAAATCAATAAATTATATTATTATATAAAGTCCGTAACACCACCCAACACGTTGCCACAGTTGTATACAGCAACCCGTGGTTCTCTAGTTTTTTTATACAAGAATTACAATTTTTGACCAATTTGCATTCAGGTTCTTGGCGCCGTCGGAGCATTGCCAGGTATCTTCGTGAAGCTTGAAGTGTCATACTATCTCCTCAAGCGGTTGCTGGGAGTGCGCACGGAAGGAGATAAGAAGGCCGCTAAGGTTCAAAAACTAACTAGGAATGAGGTGAGGAAACAAGACTGTAGTTTCACACTACAGCAGAAACTCAATTTTTCGAATTCTTGTCGTTAGTCATTCGGATAATCGAATGTATAAAGAAAAACTGGTTTTGTGCATGAAAATATACGTAAAATAATAACCATTGCATATGTATTTTTTTTACTTCAATCTATTTGAATAATTTTTGTTTAAAATGTGACGAATAAATTTCTAGAAACACAAATGTAGAATATATTTTTTGAGGTAAGTTATGATAAATAGCATAAATTCACGAACATCAACGATTAAGAAGTTACTGACATTTTTGAACATACGACTTATACACAAATGAATTACGTACGTAGGTACATTTAAATGTTCTTAGGTTTCATTGTAGTAGGTTCTATAAAATAATTATGGATGTCCGTATAATCAGGAAACTGACGGCCGGATAGTTGAGTTTCTACTGTATATCCCACAAGCATATTTTCCACAAGGAGACGCCTTTACTTTTTTTTATACTGATCTTTTCGTGTAAAGGTATTTTTAGGGTTCCGTACTTTTTAAGGAAAACAAAAAGGAACCCTTATAAGAACACTCTGTTGTCCGTCTGTCTGTCAAGGCCCTTTATCTCTCGCTTGGAGAAAATTGCTTGGAGGTTTGAAATTCAAACCATATATATATACTCAGATCTACGGCCCCATGATTTCCAGAAAAAAGGGTACTTCCGGTTGACCTAGAATTTAAAATTTGGCAGCTAGCTGCATTCTACGTAGTAATGAATATACAACGAAAAAAATCTGAAACTATTTATATGTGGTTAAATACTAAAAAATAATAGACGCTAGTTCAAGTGAAGTATCATATGAAAAAGGCTCTGGCTAAGCTAAGCCTTAATTTCAGAAAAAGCTCGAGAACTCCAATTTTTGTATGGGAATCCTCGGTGGGCGAGTCCGACTCACGCTTGTCCGATGTTTATTTTTATGTTTCAGTCTCAATTTTTTGTTGGTAAAAATTCTGAGGAAGGCAAAAGAAACCTAGAGTTAAGGCACTCCGTTCTCCTCGTACAATTATCAAGACAACACGCGTTAAGTGGCGACACTTAATGCCGTGCCGTCTTTCAGAGCACAAAAAAGAAAATTATATATATATATAATTTTCTTCCCGAGTGGAAATCTGACTCACAAACGGTGTGGTCCCTTACCGGCCTCGAAAGTAAATATATGTTTATTTGCTTTGTTCCAGGCATTGCTTGTTAACATCGGGTCTCTCAGCACCGGTGGAAGGGTGATCGCCACGAAGGCTGATTTGGCGAAAATAGCCCTCACGAGCCCCGTCTGTACTGAGATAGGAGAAAAGGTGGCTTTGAGTAGAAGAGTTGAAAACCACTGGAGGTCATTGTTTTTGCTTATTTATATGTTTTTTTTAGATTCACACTGTATTCCACCAACAGCAGTGTATGCAGAGGGAACCTAGTACTAAGATACTCCGTTCTCCACGCCGACTACGCCGAATTTTCGATATATTGCGCGTTAGATTCGTTAAGACGGAACTCAACGACTTGCGATTTGTTTTGTTACCAAAGCGAGGAAATGAATATATTAAGTGGGAATCAAACCTAAAACCGTCGGGCTTATAGTCACTGCTGTGCCATCACAATACGATTTCTATAGTATAATCCATAAGAGATAGAGAGAGATCAATAAAATGTAACATTTAGTGGCGAGAGGTGGGGGACATCTTAAATTTTGTCATTTGGCGTCACATTCATTTATGGATGGCCCCGTATAGAATGATTGCTTATTTTCAGCCCCAATATTTACAACGTAGCAGAACTAAATGTTAAGACACCTGTTCTCCAATTGACATTCCGTTTTGATTAGCAGAAGTTGACACATCACCACTCTTATATACTACAGGGAAAAAATATCCCCTTTAATAAAGTAACAATTACTTTTTAACACTGCCATTGTGCCACAATGGCTTATGAACATTACTTTTTAGTTATTTTATAAATAAGATTTTTTTTTCCATAAACCTATATATAATTGTTAATTTACAGATTGATTGGTTGGGGACAGATCCAAGGAGGTGAAACTATTGAACCTGGAAAGAACTAAATACAATGTCTGTATCTTTTATAATCCATCATATATAATAATAAAAACTTATTGTTAAAAAGTGTTTTATTAAAAAAAATATAGATATTAGGAGTAAATAATTTATTTCATTTGTTCATTTACATCAGAGTTACTTATTAGCTTGTTAGGCCATATATATAAAGGTGTTGATATCCTCGTCGTCACGACGCATATATTTGTGTTCAATCAGCCATTCTAGTTGCTCTTTGATCATCTTCTTCGAAGGTAGGAACATATTCTTTAATATCTCGACAAGTTCACTCTAAAAAGAAATATAATTACATATTAAAATGTCACACGAAATTCATGATTTTTGACCTTTCCTCCGGACAGAGGACGGAGAACGAGGACTCGTGTGACGTAATATTTTCTTTGCAATTTAACACAAATTGTTAAAAAAGCAGTTTCAAAATTGTTTGTTTATTGTATTTTGAAATGTGAAGAATTGAAGGTTTTTATACTGAATGAAAGCTTGTGTGCTTGAGTCGTGGCGCAGGAGCACAACCATGTGACTGTGGCCGAGACAGGTTATGGGTTTGATCCGGCCCTCGAAGAAATGAAATATATAATATTTTCAAAGAGCTTTTGCGCGGCATTGAGTTCCGCCACTCAGCACCCAACACCTCCAGAATTCGGCGGAAAGTGGGGAGAGGAGTTAGGCTCTTTCTGCCTACCCATGTATGCGGCGTGAAGTTGAAATAAAATTTATATCATCCCGAAATTAACAATGGTATAGAAAATTTATAAAAATAGCCGGTCTCGAACCTGCACCTCTTGGAAACCGCGCACTAACCTATTTATGTTGTTAAAGGGGTGTGAAGAAACAGTTTAAATATAAAAAAATAAGTTAATAACAGACTAGATAGCTAAATTAAAAAAAAATAATATGAATGCAGTTCCTATTAATATGTGGCAACTTATTTGTATTTAAAAATGTATAATTTTTTTAACGTAACGGGACTAACCAGCGCCTTTTTTAATCTGTTTAATTTCTCATCTCTATTTATAAAAAATATATATTATTCATGTTTAGATAATAATTTTACATATAAAATATATATGATAGTAATACCAACCTGTAAAGCAGTGTTTGTGATGCGCTTTCTCATCTTTAGTATTTTTATGATGGCTTCTTGTGTTCTAAGAATCCTTAGTTGCACAATGGAATGATTATCTTCTAATTGTGACCGTTCTGTACTGAGTTGAAGTCTTCCAATTAAATTAATTTTCCCTCTTCTTTGTGGCTTCCCATTTTTAATAAGGGCAAATTCCTGATTAACCCAAAATATTGTATTTTCTGAAAAATCTTTAGGATTTTGAACGAGAGGCTCATAACACAGCAGTTGACGTTTTAATTTAGGAAATGCAACCAATGACCATAAAGTCCTTCTTAGTTCTGGATCAGGTAATTCCGTAGCTAGTCTTAAGTTTTCGTAAGTGACTCTCTCCATAGGTCTTTGATTCCAAGCAAAAAGGACAGCCATTTGAAAAGTGGTTACATCTAAATCAAATCTACCGACTGAATTGGCAAATGTTATAGTACCATTGCTCATATGATGATACCATTGTAACTTTCTTCCAGAGTGTTTCTTTTTATAAAATTCTTCTACTTCTGGTATATAATCTTCTAATTCTAAAGGAAGACTTACAGTAACTCGCTCTGACCCTCTGGCCCAAGCGCCTGCATTAAGAATTTTGATATTAATAGCATCATGCCTTGTAGTTTCACCCCTGAATTGTGTGTTAAGATCTTCACTGACTTTAATATCTTGGAACATGCGGGCCAATTTATTTACATAATCCGCTGGCATGCCAACTTCTCTAAGCCACTCAACCATATCTTCTTCTTTTTCGGAATCAGCACTAGAGTCTAATATCAGGCGTCTCGTTAAATGTGCTTTGTGGTACCTCATAAAGACATCCTTGTTTTCAATGTATTTTAGTACTAATAAAACATCTTTTAATCTGGATTCTATTTGATCACTAGTTAATCTTTTACTAAGAGGTGTCTTACGTAACAACATATCACAATAATTAGCAAGAAGTTCCGGACATTTGCTTTCGGGAGCTGTGCCCTTACTTCCTCTTATTAAGGCTGAGGATGGTAGTTCTAATTTGAACACTGTAGTATCATTCACAACACACTTATAAGCCTTGTCCCTAGCAGTGAGGAATCTAGGATCATCCATGAAAGCGTCTTTAACTAATGTACTAAATCTTTTAAACAGATCTAACAATCTCTCCACATACTTTTCAGAATCAGTGGTAATGATATCGGCTGACGCGACCATATCCGCTAAGCCAGCAGATACAATATGAGCTTCTAAGTCTCTTAAGATAGGAGTCACACCTTCGGGAACTCTATCTAAGAGACAAAACATCATTTGAAGCTTCTCAGTCTCACCAGCCTTTATTAAAGGTGCACTTTCAGCGATCAATGTGGGTAAATGTTCTCCAATGAGGACTTTTTCACAACACTGAGTGAGTGACGCGACACTCCCACTGCCCGGTTCTAAGTATCTATGAGCCCTTGCCTCCTCTTCTTTGAGTCTTTGATCTGAATATCTCATATAAGACTGTACTCCATTAGAACACAAGTGCTCACTCGCTTTTAATTTATAAAACTCTTCTGTTGCTTGCATATAAGCTGCTTCAAAGTTCTCTCTGTATATTTGTAATTTATCAATAGAATTTGAGCACAGATTAACTAAAAATAAAAATATAGTTTAATAATATATTTTGTTATTAAATAAATAATTTATGTTTTATAGCTCATAGATCTATACTACTCAAAACAAAATAAGAACCACTTTTATTTTACGTGTACCATTAAGAATTATGCAATCATGATGTTCTACTGTTAATTGAATTGTTTAGTGTTTATTAAAAAAAATAAGATAATTTACATAATGGAAATCATTAAAAAAAACTATGTTAAAAAAAGAATATTGTGGTGCAGGGGCACAAGTGTGTGACTGTAAATGTGACAGGTCACGGTTTCGATTCTCATTCAAGAAATGTGATATAATATTTCATTTCCTCGAAAGAAGATCAAATTGACTTTTAGGAGCTCTACCAGCTCCCTAATCATTTATTAAATATATTACAATAAAGTCTTGTCTAGTGTTCTTAAACAATCATTTAGTGGTATATAAATTATTAATTTCATGGAAAACTTTGCTGTGTAGACAATTTTCACATTTTGATTAAATTTAAGAAAAAAAAAGTAAAAATTGAAGAACAAAAAAGAACTATATCAGTGGTGTAAAACAATTCAAATAAATAAAAAAACTTCAGAGAGCTTCTTTCAGTAATTGTTGGGTTGCAGTAATAGTGTCCATATGTCTATGGACATGTTGCATTATACAATATAATTAGGAAATATATTTTTTATCTGAGAATAACAATGCTACAACAAACTCCACAAAAAAGAGGAAACAAAAAATTTGCATACAATTTTCAAATACCACATCAAATAGTTTAGATAACAACAAGAAATAATAATATCTCTATTATTACTTTTAGATTACCATTAAGTACATTGTATAAATATATTAATCCACAGGATCTTATTTGTTTTAAGTAATGAATAATACCATGTAAAGACACTTACCATACGACTCTCTTACACCTATAACAAGTTGTGAGTCAAATGATTCTCCATTCCTTTCAGCTTGTACTAATTTCATGGCCGAATCTTGCAATCTCTGCTTAATATCCACGAAAATACTTTGGTTCCATGAGTCTAACATCAACTTTCGAACTAAACTATCTTCTATATTATTATTATTATTCTTTTTTTGAGAATTTGATGCGTTAGAACTTGTACCTTTGCTTATATTATTAATGGAATTTTCTAATTGGCGAAATGGTGTGGGTAGATAATTACACTGGGTAAAAAACTTTCCCCATTCGGCTATATAAGCCTTTAAAAGGGCTTGATCTTCACGTTGCGCCAGTACACGAGCTTGAGCCTGTTTTATATACATCATTATATCTTGCTGAAGTGCATCTTTTAATTTATGTGGACCTCTATCATCCCATAAGCAGACTGAGTGTACAGCTACAAAAAGATCTTGCCATTCCGTTTGTGTTACTGTTTCTTGTTTAAGCAATTTTAAAACTATAGGACGCATGGATGGCCATTTGTCCTCAAATGTAACTTGTCCTTTATCCTGAAAAATTTAATGTAAATAACTTACCTTCAAAATTAGGAATTGTGTTACTTTTTGGTGGAATTTAATGACGTACCTTTAACATTGTTAGTAAGATCTATTTGCAATTATGAGTTCAATAAACACGATGTAAAGTTCTATTACCATAATATTTTACTGCGTTACTTATGGTAATTTTAATTTTTGCGAAAATGACTGGAAGCTATACTTTTGCCATATCTGCCATATTGTTATTTTTTGAAATTTAAGTGTTACTAGAAGTCTCTGAATTTTTTTACCTAATATACATTAGATTTTTCTATTATTAATTTCAACTAACAAATAAAAGGTAAAATAATTCTTAAAAAGTTTATATTATAAGAATAATTTAACTATTTCTTAATAAAAATAAATACAACATCAATAGAACATTGACTGAACAATATAGATTATACATACCATCGATTCAATGCCATTGTAGTATTGGTACACATATTAGAAAAAAATAACACTATTGACATTATTTTTAGTTGTTTGATGTAGAATTCTCAAAAATATCAAGTCATTCATATGAGCATATACTTCTTTGTTTTTTAGATTGCGTTTGATGTAGTCAATACACGATTTGGGAATTCTGTGTTTAAATTCTATTTTCATTTGGTTATCATTTGTATTTCAAGTTAATTTTGTTTCATTATTATTAGTTTTAGTCTTTAGTGTAGTGTAAATAATAATTGTGGTAAGTTTTAAATTCTATTCTTGTATTTTAAATTTTCCCGTATGTGTCATATTTGACAGGAGGAATGGAGACTAGGCCAGAACCGGATCCTCCTGATCCGGACGACGAATTTTTTTTCGCGCCAGATTCCGTTCCATCTCCAAATTCTCAATCTTCCAGAAAACGCCATAATATCGACCAAAATATAGGTTCACTTAAAAGGACAATTATTGATCCTTCCGCTGCGATCCCTTCGATCCAAACTATTCATATCAACCCTTCCTTTGATGATCTCCTTAATTTTTATTGCGATTCTGATTCTGGCCCTTATATAGTTCACGTCTCCCGTCTTGAATCAGAGCCATTAGCAGGTCTTTCTATAAAGGCCCTTAAATTTGGTGAATTTCTCTATAAGAATAAAATTGAAAATATTAGTAAAGAAGGGGTTAAAAGCATCGGCCGTAACAAAATAAGTATACAGTTTTTATCTGCTGATGCAGCCAATAATTTTATGCTTAATCCTCTTTTGACCACTCACAAGTACAAGGCTTTTATTCCTTCCTTTAGTGTTACACGTATGGGCTTGGTACGAGATGTGCCGATAGAATGGTCCATGCAAGCTTTCACGGAAAGTTTGGAACTTCCGTCAGGGTGTGGGTCTGTTTTAAAAGCGAGAAGACTAAATCGGAAACAGATTATTGATGGGACTGCTAATTGGGTACCTACCCAATCAGTAGTCTTAACTTTTAGAGGTCAGGTATTGCCAAAAAAAATATTTATGTTCTATAATGCTCTGAATGTTGAAATGTATAATTTACCGACTATTCAATGTCATAACTGCTGCAGATTTGGTCACACTAAAAACATCTGCCGTTCAAAGCCAAGATGTTTCAAATGTTCCCAGCCTCACTCAGGTGAATCATGCATAATCTCTGGTCATAATATTTCTTGTCTTAATTGCTCTGGTAACCATTCTGCAATAGACCAAATCTGCCCAGAGCACGCGAGACAGCGTTTGATTAAAAAAGCAATGTCGCAAGAAAATATTTCCTTTTCCCAGGCCTCTGCTCAGTTTCCTCATTCGCGCAAACCTTATGCCGAGGTGGCAAAACATCTTGTCTCTCAAACTGCTCCTGCTGATTCTCAGCCCTCTATTGAAAGTATATCTTCCTCCAACAATCATTCTCATACCACTTCCTCATATAAAAAAACAGTCATCCAATCTGCTCGTCCTCATTCTCCTAGATCACCTGGCTATGACAAAGTTGCTCATCGTAATATCATCTCTTTAGATTCATCCACTCTTGGTAATGGTTGTGCCATTAACACCCCCTCATCCCACTCTCCATCCACTGAACAACTCTTGCATACTCTTCTTCTCATTTTGACTAATCATTTGTCTCCCATTCATAGTATTAATAACCAACCGAACAACGCAGCTCCTATCACCTTTAATGCTCCTTCATCCTCCATTACTCTTCCCCATGGACTCAATAAAAATAATTCAGTGGAACTGTAAAAGTCTCTCTCAGAGGAAGCCTGAACTAATTAACTTGATTCAAGAACATAAGCCTGTTATACTTGCCATCTCTGAAACCTGGTTGAGGCCTGGTGTACGGTTTCGTGTGCCTGGTTTCTCTTGTTTGAGAGATGACAGGAGTGATGGATATGCAGGTAGTGCTTTTTTAATTAATCGCTCGTTTCCTTTTTCGCGCGTTTCCCTTCCTTCCCATAGCCCCAATTTTAATGTTGTGGCAGTTAAAGCCTTTGATATTACTTTTGTTTCGTTTTACATCCCCCATCCTCATTCTGCTCTAGGTGCAGATATTCAGTTTATTTTATCAAGTCTCTCCCGGCCACTCATTGTCCTCGGTGACTTTAACTCCCACCACACGGCGTGGGGCTGCCATTACTGTGACAGTTTTGCATTACAGTTATTGGACATTTTTGATGATGCAAATGTCTGTTTTGTTAACGATGGTTCGCCAACTCGCAGAGTTTACCCGCATCAGAATCCTAAGAGTGCAGTTGATTTGACTCTTTGTTCTCCTTGTTTGGCTCCTTCCCTTAATTGGGAAGTTCTATCATCATCCTTCGGCAGCGATCATTTTCCCATCATTGTTTCTGTGCGGAATAGATCATCTCCTCCTTCCGCCCCAACCCCTCTGTTGCCTTACCGGTTGAATAGAGCTAATTGGTTGGAGTTTTCGTTATTTGTGGATTCCCAACTCTGCAGTTTTCCCAATGTTAATGCAGATAACTCCTTGGCTTGCTATGAACATTTTATTAACATTTTATACTCTGCAGCTGATTCTAATATTCCACGTAAACGGAATGGTTGTAAACTATTATCATCTCCTCCTTGGTGGGACGAAGATTGCACTGCTGCTATTAAAAATCGCAAAGCTGCTGAACGGAAATATATCCAGTGTATGACCCCCTCAAATTTTATAGTTTACAAGAAAATAGCAGCCCAAACAAAAAGACTATTTAAAAACAAAAAGAAAAAGGGTTGGCTTCGGTTTTGCCAGTCATTGCACCCTCGCACTCCATCCGCTAGAGTTTGGAAATATATCAAAATTTTCCGGTCCTCCATTAACGATTTTCTGTGTAACATATCGTCCAATGAATCTTCTTGGCTAAAAAATTTTATGTGTAGTCTTGCTCCCCCCTTTGTTCCCAACTTCGATTGCTTTAACTCTCCTCTCTCATCGCAGGCTGATGTTATGGATATCCCCTTTTCTATTAATGAGCTCCAATGTGCTTTAAATGGCTTAGCTGACTCTTCCCCTGGTGTGGATGGTATTCCCTATTCGTTTCTTACAAATATTAGCATTCTTGCAAAAAAAGTATATCTTTCTATTGTCAATTCATTTTTAGAATCCTGTTTTGTTCCTTCATCCTGGAAAACTCAAGTTATAATCCCAATTCTAAAACCTGGGAAAGATCCCAAAGAGTCTTCTTCGTACCGTCCCATTGCCTTGTCTTCCACGGTATGCAAAGTTATGGAGCGTTTAATAAAAAATAGACTAGACTGGGTAATGGAGAGTAGGGGATTACTCCCTAAATCTCAATTTGGATTTCGAAAAGGTATTGGCACTATAGATAGCCTTAGTGTCCTCACATCCGAAATTCGCCTTAGCTTTGCTAAGGGCGAATATCTTTTAGGTGTTTTTTTGGATATTAGCTCCGCTTACGATAGCGTCATTCTTTCTAACCTTAAATTTAAAATGCTTAGTCTCGGTCTCCCTCCTAAATTATCTAATTTCATTTTCAATCTGTTTTCCGGCAGATCTATTCAAATCAGACATCAAGGCAAACTTCTTCCTCCAAGAACTCTTTGGAATGGCCTCCCTCAGGGCTCCGTGCTGAGCCCTCTTTTATATAGCTTTTATACCCAAGACCTTGAAAAATCAGTAGATAGCTTTTGCAATATTCTGCAATACGCAGATGATATTGTCTTATATTTTAGTTCCAAAAACATTGTCCAAATTGTAAGTAGAATTAACAGTGCTTTGTATTATTTAGGTGTTTGGCTTTCTATGCATGGGTTATCTTTATCAGTCCCTAAAAGTAGTGTGGTTGTTTTTACACGTAAAAGGTTTATTCCTGTGGTCAATATTGTCTATAACAATCAAAGTATTCCGGTTCTTAACTGCGTCAAATTCTTGGGTGTGCTTTTAGATTCTAAATTGTCTGGTTCTCCACATATGGAATATGTGTCCAATAAGTGTGAAAAAAATCTTCAAATTTTACGTGCAGTATCCGGGGTTTGGTGGGGTTCCCATCATTTTACGTTAAAACTGTTATATAATGCCATTATTCGTAGCCATTTTGATTATGCTATTTTCTTGTTAGATCCATGCTACAGGTCTGCTTTAACCAAATTAGATAAAATTCATTATAAGGCCCTAAGAATCATCTTAGGTGCTATGAAGTCATCCCCAACAAACGCCATGCAAGTGGAGTGTGTTGATCCTCCGCTTCACCTTCGTCGCCAATACCTTTCTGATCGTTTTATCTCTAAAGTCCTACAGTCTTCATCTCATCCTTTGATTAGGTGTCTTCATCGTATGTCACGTGTCATTAAGTCCCCACGGCACTTTCCTTGTATCTTAAAAAGCTTCCGTAAATTTTCATCCCTTTCAACTGGTATTTTCTCTTCACCTATTCACTCTTTATATTCTATTTCGTTTAGTGCGCTCACGTATAATCCTTCTGTATTAACGAGCCTGGGTATTGTGAAAAACGATCCAGGTGCTAATATAAAATTTCAAATTTGCTTTGCTAAAAATTGGCCAGATTTCATAGGCATATTTACAGATGCATCTAAGTCCCCCCATAGTTCCAACGTTGGGGCTGCTTGTTGGATTCCTAAATACAAAATTATATTAAGTTTTAAATGCCCCCCTGAAACTTCTACCTTTTCTGGTGAATGTATAGCTTTGCTTGAAGGCATCTTATTCGCAGAATCGCACAATTTAAAAAAAGTAATAATTTTTACAGATTGCTTGAGTGCTTTACAATCTTTGTTGCAAAATCCTTTCCGTTGTAAATCTAATTTTCACCTTGTATTCAAAATTAGAGAAGCTTTGTATCGTTGCCACGTACAAGGGATACTCTTATCGCTGGCATGGATCCCGAGCCACTCTGGTATCACAGATAATGACATAGTCGATTCCCTTGCTAAATCTGCAGTGTCCTCTGGGCCCGTAACTCATAATTTTATATATTCCCATGACTTATTGTCATTGTCAAAATTTGATTTAAAGTCTTCATGGAATTTTTTTTGGAGTAAATCAATATTAATAAAAGGTAAATATTTCGCTTCTATCCAACCGGAAGTTCCAACCTTTCCGTGGTTCTATCGATATAGGCGTGCTAGTAGATCGGTGACATCTACTATATGTAGACTTCGCCTAGGCCATACCTGTACGCCTTTACATCTAGCTNAAAAAAAAAAAAAAAAAAAAAAAAAAAAAAAAATATCAAGTCATTGAATATCCGTCACTTCAATTTCAAAATTATGACGTTATCACATTAGTAATAAAGAAATATATTTAGCCGTATAATATTTTAGAAATTTTGATTAGTATCTACGAACGATACATATCAAATCTTTTACGTTTTATAGCAATGGGAACATTTGGAGAAATTGTTGAACCAGTTAGTAGGAGTGTTTGGGAGGACTGGGATGAAATAATTACTGACAATCAGAGAGACAGGTTTGTTATAATAATGAGTATTATATTTTATTTCATGATCACACCATGTCTTACAAATTTAAGATTATAAGTACGTTACTCCATTACAAAAGTCCGTTTATTCTGCGCTGGGTAGCAGAACCCCGTAGTAGCCAGTAGTCCTATGGCATCTACTAGACTACTACAGTATCTATCAGACATGATTCGGTTGTCATGAATCATTATTAGAATTGTTAAATGTTAATACAATTGACCTTTTCAGTTTGAAGTGGAAAGTTCCTTTACAAATACCAGATAGTATTGAAATACTATATATATTAGAAGGAAAATTACTTTCAGATTATATGAAAGGACAACCAGTAGATTATTTAAAACTGGTCAATTCCATCCCAGAAGCAGCTGCAAATTTGTATAAAATAAAATGTGATGATTTTGTTTTTACCATAAAGGACTATAATTTACTGCAAAGTAGTGAAATTGTAGAACTTTTGAAACCAATATTATGTAAATGTGGAGATGTTATAACTATACAAACAAAGCCTCTACCAGAATATCAGACAGAAAATCCTTCAACACATACAGTGGTTATAAAACAAATTACTACTACTGCATCAAGTAAATTTAAGAAATTAGGTTGTAATTATGATAAATTAGAGCAACCAAACATTTTATCTGGAATTTCTGCAGGAGGTATGTACTTAATTTTTACTTTCTCAAATGTCAATATATCTTTAAGCTTCTAAGATTATTTGTAATTACCAATACCTAAGCATATTTAATTACTACATATAAATACAAGATTCATGCTGTATCAGCATAATAGCAGGATGTATTGGAACTTAGTCTGTTCCTCTCTTAACTTCATGCTGTATCTTGGGAGCGGTAGCCAGTGAGAACAAAGCACCAAACACAATGGCAACCCCTTATGGACATTAATATCTGCTTTCTGCTTGAGCTAAAGACATTTCATGTTGAGTGGTGGAACTTAATAGATTTGTTTACAAGAGCAGCAAAATTAAAATAGTTCATTCCTCCTTATGATGCACACCTACAACCAACAAGTTTAGTGACAATATTCCATAAAGGTATATTATAAATACATGATTTCAAATAGCTAGAAATTACTGAACACCCAATATATTACCATGAGAATAGACTTAAATAATTGCTCAAACCTATAAGATTTTTTTTTATTTTTGTTAAAAAATATGTTACTGCTAACATAGTAGTAACATAGGTTTGGAAACATACCTTTGTGGAAATAAAAATCATAGATTTGTAATTATTATTATTCATAATTAACATATTTATTTCAGCTTTATGTTTAAGAGAGCATACAAATTTGTCAGCTATTGCTTTGGTTTATTATATTGAGCATATTGAAGACTATCAGAGCAATCCAATAAAGAAACTGTTGGAAAAACTCCAAATAATTCAGGACGGCAATATCAAAGGAAGTACATTGTTAACATCTAATTTGTACATTTAATAAAAAGTATATATTGTGTATTATATTTTATTTCTTGAATTCATAAACAATTCTTATATTTAAAAATAACATAAAATGACATATCAACATAATCATTATTATTAAAATATATTACAATAAAAGTAATAACAAAACAAATCTTACAGGAATATATACAGATTTAGCACAGCCTATTGAATCGCAGAATAGTTATAGCAAAAAACATACATATTTTGTGGCATGATCTTATGATCATTTTTAAGCCTGCAGTATTATTTCGTATTATTTAAGGCAAAATAATTTTCAATATTTTAGTAAGTGTATAAACAGTTCTAAATAGAAAGTCTCGAACCCACATCTCCTTCAGTATCCATGTGCGTTGATCACTAAGCCATACGATGTTATTAAGATGCATCAATTCTTACACGCTCGTAACTTCTTAATGTTTTAAGCATTTGCATTATAAATGAGTTTTAAGCATTTTTATAATTTCCACTACCAAAAGATTATTGCTAAGAACAATAATTTAGCAAGAGAAAATGCTATTTATTAGTGTGAAATAACACTTGAATATTAGTATAACATACAACAAAAAAAAATAGCTCTGACATTGTTTGGCTTTGAAGAAAATATCAAAGAAAAAAATATTTTGTAGTCAAATTGCATGTTTTCGATGCAATTGCACGATGTCAAATCAAATTTTAAAAAATACAAAGTTAAAATATTTTTGGTATAAATCAAATACATGAATGTAAGCAGTCAAAAAAGTTTGACTTTTAGGTTCGATTTCATTATATAGATAATATAAATATTTTTATATGGATATATTAGTACAAAATATTACTTATTTTTTGTACTGGATTTCTTTCTTGGTTAAGGCTGATTGTAAAAAAATAATAAATCTTCTTTCAGCTACATTTCTAACATTAATATGACATATTATATATCGCTTAGATACTAGATTAATTCTAAATTATAATTAAGATGTTTATTATTAAGATCAGCATCATCTAACTTTAAAAGTTTCATTTTATTACAAACAATAATGTCAATTTAATTGTACACCTTTATTATTAATAATACATCTACTAAGTATAACATTTATTAATTATTATATGATTGGTTTTTAACATAATATTTTAATTTTTCATATAGATTCATAATATGTTATTCAATCATACAGAGGTGTCGAGCATTTTTTTTAATGGGGGCTGGAAAAGTATTACCCGACAGCCCCCCCGGCTAGTATTATGATACTAGGTTTATATATTATGTATAAAACTTTCGAGAACCTTCAGCAGCTTTGCGCTCTATTGTCAATAGAAATAGTCTTGATATTTCATCAAGTCACCGCATATTGATTTGACGGAGCTACCAGAAGTACTCGCCAGAACTTATATAATTATATTATATTTTTTTATACATATTTAAATTTTGCCATGTCTAAATCTAATTTTATCACAAATATAGAATTTCTAAACAATAATTACTCTTTTTTTTTTGTTATCTTTTTATTTGGGACAAAGGGAACCTAACCTAACCCAGGACGTTCTCTACTTTCTCGAGGCATGGCGTGTTGAGTGACATAACTCAACACCTCGCTTTGCCTCGTCTCGTCTTTATCTTTGTATTTCTTTTAGTATTTTATAATAAATAAGTGTGTATAATAAATAATGCTTAATGAAATTGGACACCACACCTCTGTTGACAAATGTAAGTAAATATTTTTATATGTTCCGCATTCGAAAAAGATAACATGAATTTCGAACAATGATTATTTTTACATAAATACATACATAGGAATTCAATAAAATAATAATACGACAATATATAATAATACGATATAGAATTCAATGACTTTTGTACATATCACGTCTGGTCCAGCAAATATACATATCAATATCGTCATTTCATTAGAAAAGTTTTTTAAAAGTAAGACCAAATAAGTTTACTCAACATTATTTTATATGGATTAAAATAATATAGTATAATGTGTTGTTTCGGAATTTTGTTGACCATATTTCTATGTTTTATTTGCAATACGTCAACAAAATATGTTAATTTAAAAAAAATACAGTCTAGATAGAAAAATAAAACAAAACAAAGTTAAAAACTTTACACGCCATCAGTATAAAAATTAGTTTTTTTTTATATTTAGCCACTTTTCTATTTAACTAACAATATGTTTTTAAAAATGTAAATAGAATGAGATGACTGATTATTATACTTATGCATGGTTCAAATTATTAATCTATTATGTTCATTAAATAATGCTAATATATAAGGCAAATTTGTAATATATGGAACAAAAGCATATATAGACCGACAAGAATTTGCGCGCGCTCACAACGCCCCGCAAGCCCGATCGCAACACTAAACTTAGCTGTAGATGGCTACAGCTAAGTTGGCTACAGACGTAATGGCATATATTGAAGTTAAACATTTTTCTTACTTTTCATTATTTTTTCTCGATTGTACAATACGCAAAACTTTCGAACACTTCAAGATGGCCACGAGCACAACATATTGCAACAATAGTATATTTGTTATGTTATTTAATAAATATATGTAAATATAAAAATGTTCTATGGTCTATCACTCTTATTATGTAAACAGGGACAAGTTAGAATAAAAATATAACATTATATTGATTTATAAAACCAAATCGGTCGGGGTCGGCCGGTTGATAAAATTAACTTATTAATAATAAATCAACGAGTTATAGAAATAATATTTTGTAACTTATAACCTTAATGAAGCTATACTTATATTTTAAAACAATATTTAAAATAACATTTTAACCTTAAGATAAATAGAAATTTGACCTGCTCCAAACTAACACTATATCTAGCTATAATATGACTACAATGTTTGGCTAATATTTTAGCAATATTATAAGAGAATAACACACCATAATAATAATTATTATAAACCAGGAACATTACAGAGACCCATACCCACAATCGAAACTGTTGATGATCCGGAATTGAAAACAACCTGTGACCGAATCCGATATAAAAGTTTCGGATAACTTCAAATATGGGCGGAGTCTAAACGAGACTTGGTATCAGAGTGCAGATGCAATTATGCTGATTGTTAAGCAAAATCTCAAAAACGTAGTACCCATAACCAAAGCAGATATTAGTTTATCAGTATTCTACTTATATTCGTTAACAGACCCGTAATGCTACATCTGTAACATTCCTGATTTATAAAACAACACAAACTATAACTATATATATATACATATAGGTATATTTGATGAGAATTTTTTCAATATTCATGTTAGTTGCCATGTGATATTTATAATAACTACAACTATTTTCAATTCATACAAAAATAAAATTGTCTTTGACAATTAAAATTCTATAATATGAAAGATAAGAGATAAAAGTTCTTCTCTAAATAACTTTGGGAGGTACATAAAACAGCCTTTCGTTATGTAATATTCGTAAATCTGTACATTACCTTTAATGTAGGTTTATGTCATTAAGACCACCATTGTTTTGACCTGATTTGACATTGTCCAAAATTTTGTTAACAAATTCTGACGTTTTCCCCGCTATCTTGATTTCTGTAATGAAGTATTAATAATATTTAATGAGATATTTAATAACAACGGCGCAGTGAAAAAGTATGTGACTGTAAACTCGACGGTAACGAATTTGATCTCCACTCTGGCTAATGATTGTTTATATTATTTTTATTCGCGGGCTCTGGTAGACAAACCGCGGCATTAGCTTCCACCAGTCAACACATTATGTCTCAAATAATAAGTGTCCTAACACTAAATTCCTTTTGCCTACCCTATTATGGGGTTAACATGTATTATTTATTTTTTGTAATAAAAAAAAATCTTTTTTCGTAATACCTGTTGCAGTAGAAACAATATTATTCATGTGGGACGACCAGTCGACATTATTTTCCGGATTAGAAACTCTGTTACTAACTATTTGTTTCATTTGATTAATTCCACTTATAAGTCGTCCTGAAATGTTTAAGAATATATGAATATATACGAATTCAAGATTTATTTTGTCATAGTAACTGAGGCCGTCGTGGCGCAGCGACAGTGTATAACTGTAAGCGCGATAGTAGTAACCTCGACTCCCGCTCGGGGTTTAACAAGACATTTTCATTGCCTCAATCTGTTAAAATTATAAAGCGCGGCCATGATACCTATCCCACAACAAGCAATGGCTCAAAAATTAGGCGGTGAACAACGTACTGTTCTTAACACTAACTTCCCTCTGTCTATGTGGAAAAAAGCGTAAAGCTGTACAAAAAACACAAAAAAAAAACTCACTATGTTCTTGTTGTAGGCCATAAAGTTTTAACTTATTAGCTTCATGTTGAGCTTTCTTCTTCAATCTGCAAGCTCTTGATGCTAATTTGTTTTTTTCTTTTCTCGTCTTCGGTCTGGCATTGAACGGCAATTCACTCACGGGAATCATGTCATTAATAATTTTTCCCAATTTATCTAATTCTAAGCCTATTAAATATAATTTTCTTGGATTTGGTGTAAGATCGTTACCGTCACCTTTTCTTGCTTTTCCACTAGAATGAAAATAAATAATAATTATTATTATAATTATTTAACAAAATTTACAAATTTTTTTTCTTTATATCAATCATATAGCAGGGTCGGCAGAGGGAACCCAGTGTTAAAATAATCCAATTCCCATTTATCATTCAGTTTTCAAAACATTGTATATAAAGTGGCGGAACTGAACGCCACACTCTGTTTTGATACCAGAGCAGGGAAATGAAAATAATACATTCCTTTGAGTTAATCAATTGATCAGATCATGATCTGACGAAACTGGATCAATGATATTTCATGAAATGCTGCAACTTACAAACTATAATAATAATAATAACTTATAATTAATAACATTATGAATCACGTTAAAAAAATATGTTTATTATATATAATAAAATAAAAAAATACCTGTGTTTTATGCCTTTTACATTGCAATTGGGACTAAATACAGGATCTGTAACTAAGTTCAGGATGTGTGGGTCTTCTAATTTCTTTTTTAGAATCAACCTCTGTCCTTTAGGACCCTTGGCTTGTACATTATACTGCCAAAAGTACTTCTCTTTTTTTGCATTACGTCGTGCCTCTTTTCTTTCAGGACATTCATCATTGGAATCTGTGATAAAAAAACTAATGTTCAGTTTCACGCTGTATCCCGCACAAACAGGGTAGGCATAGGGAACTTGCTGTTTAGACACTCCGCCAATGACTCCGAATTCTGGAGTCATTGCGCGTTGAGTGGCGGAACTCAACGCCTTCCTTTGCCTAGATATCAGAATGAACAAATGGAAACATAAATGTAAATAAATAAATAATGATATATAATAATTTCCAGTACATTAGAGTAATATTTCAATTTTGATTACTAAAGTTATAAAACTGCTATGGCACATTGTCTCGTTATTAATACGACGGTTGTGGGTGCGATTGCCACAAGGGGGAATCAAAAATTTTCATTTCCCCCTCCGATAACAAGCACAGACATGGTGTGTCGAAATTTGGGCAATGCATGAGCGATGGACTTGCTATAGGCAGGATGTATTGTAAGGTGAGTATATCAAACACTTTTATTTGGCATTGTAACAATATTTTTTACCGTCTGATGACAAATCTTCATATCTGTCACTGTCCTCATCTGATTCAATATCTCTGTCGTCTTCATCTTGCGAATAATCTCCCGTCCCTGGGCTTAGTATACCTCCTGATAATGAGGATACAGAACCAGCTTCAGCTAAGGAACTTGTTGATAACAAGTGCTTTCGGGGCTCCCGTCGCTGCCATATCTTTTGAGAAAACAAACTTTCATCTTCAGCTTATCTACACATACGGTTTTAATATCATTGAATTTGAATTGTATATCTTTTTATAGGCCTATTTTGATTCATTATCTTCTTTCTACTCTAGACGTACCTTACATTGGTAAAGTGATTGGTGCTAAACTATGTATGGCAGAAAATCAAAATTAAAAAACAGATCAGAACAAATTTTTTATAAGTTTGTCACAAACACTGTAATATAATAGTGGCAGTATATTTAATTATTATACACATTTTTATTTGTAAATAACTATTTGGTAACATGTATATTTATTGATATCTAGTAGTCTTGGTGTGAATGTGGTGCTTGTAGGATGGATTCTCACTCAGGAGAATGAATTATTTTCATTTCCTCACTCTGGAAACAAGAAGTACTGAAAATTTATCTCGACAATCATTTCTCTCTGTCTACCCGCTCTATTTAAGATACAGTGTAAAGCTAAAAAAGAAATATATTTTTTAAAACTATACCTGTTCCATAGTCAAATGTGTAGGAGCCGACGACGACAATTGAGAGTGTTGTGTTTTCACGCTAGCAGGATATGGTGGTAAAACTGAGGATGCAGGTACAGACTGGCCTAAAGCAATTTCCCCACTGTATCCATCCATCCTAAGAAGTAATTCTGGTAATTGACTAATAGGTGGCACAAAACTTGAAGACGCTGAGCTATGTTGACTTGAAGGTGAAAAGGCAAGTTGAGCACGGTTGTATGGACTACATGGACTGTCTGTAGACATCATATTTGTAGCTTGTAATGTGTTCGATATGCGTTTTGTACCACTCATAGCCCCACCTATCTGTATACAGTAACCACTTTCTTCTGGCAAAAGTAGATCATCAAAATTTAAATCATCCAAAGAAGTATCAGGATTTGCATTTAATTCTGCTAATGTTGGCCCTAATATAAGGTCTGCTTTGTCTACTTGAAATATGTCATCATCTTCCATTTTAAAGGGTTCCATTTTAGAAGTATCAGCTTCAAATGATAACTTGCTATAAGGCAAAGAAGGAACACTGTGAAAAGATCCAACTTGACTATCTTGTAAACACAAATCTATGTCTGTGCTAAAGTCTCCAAGTTCGGTTCGTCTGTGTGGGATTGGTACAGATGCTGACATTGCACCTAATTCATACGATAACTCTTGTTTGATTTCTAAACTAGAATCTAAAAGAAAATCATGAGTGTAAATAGAATCCGACATTGCACGTGTTTAGTTGAAGTGACCTTGACGTAGAATCGTCTCGTTGATAGACTGGCGCACGCTTACGTCTTTATCGATTTTAATTCAAAGAGTCCCACGTGTCGAAGCTTGTAATGTTTATTTATTTCACAAGTTTACACAACGGATCACTCAATGTTTTTAAAAAGGTTTCTGGTTTTGCGAGTTAAGTAAAAATACTTCATTTTTCATTACATAATGCTATTTCTATTACATGCATAAGACGACGCTAAATAAATTCACTGGTAATTGAAAATTCACAATGACTTCTATATTAAATTTAGATCGAACTATATATTTCACTGTTACTGAAATGTTTAAGTTAAAAATATTCTATGTGTTTTTTTTCAATATTATACAAACTCGTTAGTAGATTAAAACTCGTTAACTTAACTGCTGATAATATATTTGTCCACAATAACAAAAACACTCGCGTGAGTTACAAGTGAAGAAGTAAACAAAGATTTTATGATATTATTATTCAGCATATTCAAAGGTCATTAGAAAGTAATAGCAATAGGAAACTGCTTATGAAAGAATGAAATAGATGTCGTGTGCTAAAAGCAGGCAAATGAGGCGGGGGGCGCTAAGGTGTCAGGATCTGTTTTTTAGGGTTGTGTCATTAGTGATTATCAATTTTATCTATTAAAATTATATTTCATTTACTTTATTCATAAAATATTAAACCTTCTGTAGCTTCACTAATAATTTTAAATTTAAATATTCTTGTTAATCGTCAAACAGTGGTTTTCTATTTGATTTCGACGCATACGGTATTTTTTTTCATGTTTAGTAACGCATAACTTTTTTCGGAGTCCTTTTTTGATTTCTTTTTTATTGTCTAAAGTAGAATATAAGTTTATAAGATGAGTATTGCTTTTAACTTGTAATTCTTTTTAATTTAAATATAAATATTTCGTTCTGATATAAATATTTATTTGATAAAATTCCTACATATTTTTAACGTAATTTTGGACATTTTGGAATTACTACAAAAAATATGGTAGATATGATATTAGTTTCATACATAAAAGCATTTGTTGGTTTTAAATACTAATTTATTAAATATAAACTTTTAATACCATTTAAAGGTATTTTTAAAATATTAATATAAATGTAATATATTAGATACCGTACGGTACGACAATTCAAAGATAGACTTATGTCACAGATCAGCAATAGAATTATGTCAATATGCCAAACTAACAGCTGACTGAGCGTCAAAATCAAAAGCTCAGTGACAAAAATTGTAACAATATTTCCCTTTTAATATTATGGGTGACGATAATTCAAATTCTCGTAAAAAATGTAATATAAATAGAAACAAAGTGGTTATAATTGGAGGTGGCATAGCAGGACTTGCTGCCGCCAATTACTTTATTCAAAATGGCATGCAAGATTTTATAATAATAGAAGCTAGAAAACGAATCGGTGGTAGAATACTGTCAATACCTCTGAAAAATCATAATGTTGAACTAGGAGCAAATTATATACATGGTGTTTTGAGTAATCCAATATACGAATTAGCAACAGCAAATGGACTTGTAAATATAATAAGTACACCTAAGCCTCATAAAGTTATTGCTGCAACTGAAAATGGTAAGCAAGTGCCGTTCGGAGTGTTACATGAAATACATGAAGCATACGTTTGTTTCTTACGGCGATGTGAAGAGTATTTTTTGTGTCAATACCTACCTCCTCCTGATATACATAGTGTTGGGGAACACATAAACCTAGAAGCAACTATTTATTTAGAGCGCTTACCATCGTCAGAAGAGAAGAAGCTAAGAAGATTAATATTTGATTGCTTATTGAAACGTGAAACATGTATATCTGGGTGTACTACAATGGATGAAATTGATCTTCTGGAATTAGGTAGTTATACAGAATTACAGGGAGGAAACATTGTGATACCCTCTGGTTATAGTTCTATTTTGGGGCCTATGACTAAAAATATACCTGCAAATAAAATATTATCAAATAATCCAGTGGTTAAAATTATTTGGGATTCTGAACACAACAATTCAAGGCAAATTGATGAAATTGGAGAAGAATCTGATGATTCAGATCAGACTGTGATAGAGGATATTTCAAAAGCATCTACTTCAGAGAAAGCAGGTGACTTTAATGATTCTAATAAAATAAATTCTGAAAAACATAACAAAAAATTATCTCACTGCATAGAAATTATTTGTGAAAATGAAGAAAGTTTTTATGCTGATCATGTGATATGCACTATACCATTGGGAGTTTTAAAAGAAAAAGCAACATCATTGTTTGAGCCCTCATTACCTCAATATAAACAAGAATCTCTGGAAAGATTGTTGTTTGGTGCTGTTGATAAAATATTTCTTGAATATGAAAGACCGTTTCTTAATCCAGACATTACTGAAATAATGTTATTGTGGGAAAATGCGCAAAGTACAGAAGAGGTTGCCGTTTCATGGTACAAAAAGATCTATTCATTTGTTAAAGTAACAGAAACTTTATTATTGGGATGGGTATCTGGTAAAGAAGCAGAGTATATGGAAACACTATCTATGGAAGAGGTTGGTGCTACATGTACAAAAATTTTACGAAAATTTTTGAATGATCCATTTGTACCAGAACCTCAAACATGTGTGTGGTTAGTATTTACTTATTCTTCAGGCTGGTTTCTGTATAAAGCAGAAAAGGCAGATAGAACAGTGTTAAGACAGTCTCCACCTAAATTATCAAATTTTGCGTGTTTCGTGGAACTAAGATTCATCTCCTCATCAGGGCAAAGTAGTGAAAATAATTAAATATAATAAATATTTTTTCCACTGAGTGAGAGTGAACTCACAATTGTTACATTTACAGTGGGATATTATGCTGCTTTTTCACAACTGCCTTGCATATTTAAAGTTACATTTCAAATAATAATTATAATTCGCAAAAATGCCTTGGGTTATAATTTAAAACATGATTATCAATTATATTATCTTAAGATTATATTAATATTGATATTAAAAAGCATATCTATAATAAGTTTTATTAAAAGATTAGTGATATTGTACATTTTTAAATTCATTATTGCTGTTGTTGCATAATACATCAAGCATATAAAAATGATAATATTATTCTCTTTACTGAATTTCATATAAGTGATACTATTTTATCAATATATATAGTAATGGAGAAAGGCTGTTGCTTAAGGCTTTTGCGGGTTTGATTTCCACTTGAGGAAATGAATTATTTTGTTTTCTTACTCTGGTAATATAACAAAGCTTGGTGTTGATGCCTGCCATTCAACACAAAATCTCTCAAAAATTGGGCGAAAACTGGGTACGAAAAGGGAGTACTGACTACTTCTCACTACGTTCCTTTTTTATGCATCTGATATAGGAAGGACAATGTGAATTTTCACGCTTTTACAAAAACAAACATTTATTTTTAAATTATTATTTTTCACGTTTCAGTACTAATTGGAAAAAGCAACCGTATACAAGGGGTTCATACACCGCCATTGGTGTTGGAGCTAGCCAAAACGATATTGAGAGCTTAGCACAACCATTATTTAGAAATGTTCATGATAAAAAGGTAAATGGCACCTTAAACTCTTTTCCTATTTTATAAAATGTCAGTGATTCATTTATGTTATTTATTATTAGTAGTTTGTGTACACATTGATTAATTATGATGGAAGTGACTTTTCTTTAGTTTCATCTTTGCTTTTCCCTGAATGTAGCAGAGTAGGATTAGTAGTCCATTCTAAGCTCAAACTCGAAACACTGCATGTTGAGCGATAGGACTTAACACCGCACTTTTTATCATATAGAGTAGGAACTAAATAAGATTAATTGCCCCAGTTTGACTGTAAAATGATAATTTTTATATTATTAAATCTGTAAATACGAACTGTATGTAAATACAGTATTAATTAATGCATACTTAAACTTATTTTAATCTGTAATGCTTATACAATATCTATTAACATACTTATTAATCCATACCTATATTATAAATTCGAAAGTAACTCTGTCTGTCTGTCTTTTACGCAATCAGGGCCAAACCGCTAATTTAATTGTGATAAAATACTCATATAGAAATACTTGAGGGTCTCGGGATGAACATAGATTACTTTTTTTTGTCATATTTGTAATATTTTCGATATATACTAATATATTAAAATACTTATTAATTTGACTTGCAATTTATTTCGCCATGTTAATAACAACCGTCACTATGCGACCGTTGCTAAGCAACGATTTGCGAAGTTTGTTGTTAGAAAACGTCACCCAAAATAAGCTTGCTTAACGCATCTCTCTATTGAAAACTGAAAATAATTTCAAAAATATATTCAATAAATATTCATATAGTTCAAGCGGGCGTAGCCGCGTTCGGGCCCACTGGTATTAAATAAATAAATAACAACGGCGCAAGGGCGCGAGCATACGACTGTGAACGGTTGTGGGTTCGATTCCCATTTGGATGTAAAGGTACCGACGCAAAGCGCGGCCTTGACCCTACTTTTCATCTGCCTACCGAGCTACCTACAAATATAGCAAAAATTCTGGGAAAAATTCTTAAAAAGTAATGTGTTATTATTTATTTCAGCCTGTGTTGCTCTTCGCTGGGGAGCATACGCATAGTAGCTTTTATTCAACTGCACATGGTGCCTTTCTTTCTGGTCAGGCGGCCGCCCGTCGTCTTATTGCTCCTGATGTCTCTACAGAGAATGTTCTCGATTGTCCCGCTTCTAACGACCTTAATACTTGGATTCAAGGGATACAGTTAGGTTAAAAATTTGTTACTACTCTATATCAGGGATGTTACGGGATACATATAAGAAGATTACTATGTTGGTTTCATTTTTGGCTATGGATGTACAATTATTTTGGATCATTCATTGGCTTTGGATAATTTCGGCTGTGGATATTAGATTTTTGAGAAATATTATGACAAAAAAACATGAGGCAAAAAAACATAATGTATCAATATCATTGTGTGATATTATTTTTATCTGAGTTGCCTTTATCTTTAAATAATCTGTTATTGACTGTTGATTGTGACACATTATTATTATATATTAATTAATTCAATGTAAATTTTACCATAACATATCTTATATAGGCTCTGCCCATATCCGAAATTATTCAAAACTTATTCTTAATTAAGTTACGATTACTTAGCGATTTTTTATTTCGGTTATCCGATAGTTACGGTAACGGAGCTCTGTAGCATCCCTGGTCTACAATAAACATGACATAGGCAATTCGCCTTAAAGACATGAATTTAATAAATAGTAGTATCTAGTATTTATTTTTAGGCATCTGCATACTTCATATTTAAAGAGGCTTTGATTCTGATCGCTTCGATTATATTTGTGATTAAACAATATTCAATAAGGTTAAGTAGAAGTTAATACTACTTAGAATTTTTGAGCCAATTTATTGTTGCTCTTGTTTAAATATATTTTTTTATTTGAATCTTTATGTATGTGTTGGAAATCAAAACTAATAATAATTGTTAATTACTTTTCGAATTTCAATTCTTTACTTATTAGGCCAAAATTCATGTGGATATATATAATAGTGTTTTATACATTGATAGTATGAAATTTATATTGATATGCAAAAAAATTAAAATTATATTCATGATATTGTTTTGTACAAACTGTATATAAATTAAATTAAGATGTGTTACCAGGAAAATTGTCTTTCACACAAAATGCATTTCTAGGTTTTAGGCAGTATTAGTAGTTATTTTATTATCAACGTCGCTCCCACTATTTATAATAATCTGATGCATTATTTAGAACATTTGTTTTAGAAATATGTTTTTATCTGGAAAAATTACTTTTTCGTTGACCAGTAACGATGATTATTATAACGGTGGATAATTAAATCGTAATAAAACGATGTAAAATAATTTTATAGTGTATGCAATAAAAGATTCCGACTTTAAACAAATAGGTTTCATGTTTTTCTAGTCACTACATGTTTTGTATTGCTTAAATAAATCGTCATAACATTTGTTCTTTTTTTTATATGCAATTTTTAAATAAATCAACTTCACGCTGTATCCTGCACACAGCAGTTTAGACAGGGGCAACTTGTTGTTAAGATACTCCGTTTCCCACGAAAATGGAAATATAACTTTAAATAAATATTTCATTTCTTTGAGTGAGAATCGAACCTACGACCAGTCGCGTTTACAGTCACACTTTGTGGCCTGCGCCACGACGCCTCAATTTAAAAAAAAAATGAAATAAAAAATTTAATATATTTTTGTAGGCCCTAAAAAGTAAAACAAAAAGAAAATACCCACAACATACAAAAACAACATAATTATGTCATTGGATATGGACCGATCGTTTTGTCAAATTTACGGTGGTCTTATCGCTATGATACTAATTTCATCAAGGAACATATCGCACCCTTAGAATTATAGTGACCTATTTAAAAATATCAAGTTTTGGTAAACGTCAAATAAAGATTTGTACGATTACGTTTTTGTACAAAAATTTGGCTTACAAAATCATTTTAGATGATACAATAGTAAATGTTTTTTAAAACAATTGTTAATTTATTATATTTATGTATATTATTTCTCTTTTTCTGAAAATCATGGTTCTTTTTGGTCAGGTCAATTTAATTCTAAAGGTGTGTAATTCTAATATTCTATAGAGTTAGAAGGGACATATCGCACTTTTTAGAATTATAGAGACCTAATCCAACCGTGATTTTGAGTTATTGTCAGAAATTTACCTAAAATAACGATCTTTATCGACTCTGAATAAAATATAGATCGTTTTCTTGTTAAAAGGCTACAAAACGAATACTCAGGTCTCTTTCACTTTCCTCCAATTACTGCGTTTGTTTAGTTTTATAGTGACGCAAACAGTAATGTGTCGCGAGTATCCCGAGTGAGTCGTCACGTATTTAGCTTTACACGGACATTATACGAAATAGGCCGGCGCAGGATCAAATATAAAAGTAAGTCAAGTCATAATTTTCAATTGAATGAAGACCTTATTCCTAGTTGAGTCCTTATAATACTAAAATGTCGTACCGCTCCGCTCGACCTCGAAAGACAAGGTCAAAGACATCATCAAAAATCTCAAAGATAGGATCCCGGCTCAGTTCTTATCTCTATTGGTCATTATTTTTAATTCCCTTCTCATGTCGTGCTCCTTCCCCGACGAGTGCCATTGTCATAGGTATACCGAAACCTAACAAGCCGCGGAATATGCCCTCTAGCTATAGACCTATCAGCCTTCTCAGCTGTTTAGGTAAAATTTATGAGAGAATCATTCTCATTTGACTCTCCAAGATGGTAGAGGCCAAATCTCTGCTCATAAAAGTGCAATTCAGTTTCAGAAAGAAACATTCCGCTATCCACCAAGTCCATCGCGTGGTAGAGAACATAGCTCAATACAAAGTAAAAATTTCCTACCGCAGACATACTGCCGCCATTTTTCTTGACGTAGCGAAAGCCTTTGACAAGGTCTGGCATAACGGCTTGATTTTCAAGTTGCGGCGCTCTGGCTTGCCAGACTGTCTCGTGCGCATCCTGCAGGATTTTCTGCATCAAATAGATACTTCCGCTATAAAGTAGAAGGAACTCTCTCCTCCCCCCGCCTCATCCGCGCAGGTGTCCCCCAGGGTTCAACCCTGGGTTCTCCTATGTTATACGCGCTGTACACAAGAGACATACCTCGTACCAGGGATGTACACTTGGCTATGTTCGCCGATTATACCGCTCTATACACTTCTTCGCGTAACACACGCATAATAGCCGATCGTCTTCAGAAAGCGGCCCGCGTACTTGGTGTGTGGTTCCGCCAATGGAGAATCGGGGTTAATCCAGAGAAGAGTAAAACGATACTCTTCCCTCGCGCTCGTTCAGAGCAAATCTCTACCATCTATATATTAGATACAGCCATTCCCTGGGAAAAAGAGGTCAAATATCTAGGTGTCACATTAGACTCTAGACTCTCCTTCAAACCTCACGTCACGAAAGCTTGCAATAAAGCTAAATTCATTCTTAACAGATTATACTATCTCATATAGCATAGCTGACACTATACAAAACTTGTGTAGCGTTCGCGCACACTAAGCTAGATCCCTTGCAAAAGATACAAATTAAATTCTTACGTATCGCATCAGGTTGTCCCTGGTTCGTGCGTAACGTAGAGACCTACATAGAGACTTTGAACTGGAATCGATTCACGAGCAATGCAAACGCTTAGCGAAGCGCTACTTTGAGCGCGCAGGCTCGCACGCGAATCCCCTCATCGTAAATGCGTGTGATTACATCCCTAGCGCGCTCCCTAGACGTAGACGCCCGCGCAGCGTCCTTTTAGACCCCGATGACGCCATTACTATAGCGAATGCCCCGTATGTAGGTAGGAAACACACTACTCACACACGACACAAACACCGTCGTCGACGGAATCGACGACGAAGTCCAGCTTATTCAACAGCTCGATCGCGTCTCGGCGCGGTCGGGCCCAGCGATTAGGGACCGTTAGCTCCCTTAGAGTAGTCTAATTTGTCCCCAGTCACGACTTCATGTCGCGGCTGGTTTGCTTAGCATAGGGGAAATCCCAGTCCGCTCGACGGCCGCAAGCCGAGGCTCGAGTCCCGCAGGGGGCGCCCTTACAGTCGTCGACTTCCTCACAGGCAGCCACTTAGTGCTTGCATTTCTTCAGGGACAGAGTACCCTCTTTCCTAAACAACCGGTGTCGCTGTAAAAGCCAATAGGGCTAACAGCATTATCCACATGTTCGAAAAAAAAAACTAAAGTGTCGTCCATTAGCCTGCACTTTTTTTCATTGAGATATGTTTGAATGAAAAACGGTAATTATTGAAGACCTATTTCTAACAAGGTCTCTTTAATAATAAAATTAATGAACATCATTTAAATTTATTGAGGATTGTGTCTCTCTTATAATTTATACGATTATTATTTACTGACTACTTTAGATATAGGTTTCTGTAGTATTCAATTATTTTATATTCTTTTAAATTATGACTCAATGAGTCTAATAATTTTTACATCATTTTTCAGATTGTCAGTCACCGGTATTAAATTAGGAGAAAATAAAATTTCAAAATGAAAAGACGTGCTGATTACTATGATTTTAGAGAATTTTTTTTTCTTTACTGTTTTTGTAAATAACTTCATACAATGAAAAAGAATTTATTGTAGTTAATATGAGAAACAAACGGAAGAAAATGGACAAAATTGATAACAACGCTAACTAAAGCATAAATACTTAAATAAATTTAAAAAAAGAAATCTCTAATAGATATCTCTACCAGAAATCCTTGAATGTAAAAGATGTTAAAAGAAATGATTCGGGTGCGGTACTTTATTATTATGTTAATAATAATAACAAACCTACATACAAATATACATAATGTTAATCAATATTACTATACCTACATAAATATACTTATGCAAACATACACATATACAAACATATAAATATTTACAATTACATAAAAGAGTTGAAACAGAAAAAGAAAATTAATAAAGAACAGGCTACTAAAGATTCTAATTGAGATTAAGAAAATGTTGTTTAATTTGATTTTAAAAGTATTTAGAGATGGATTGCCCGACAGTATAGAATTAGGTAGTGAGTTCTATAAGCGCACTGCATGAACTGTGAAGGGGAACATTGAAAGAGGTATTAAATATAGGGTACTCAAGCTTTCTTAGAGTTACACGTGAGCGTACAGGTCTTTCGCTTGGAAGTGTCAATTGAAAACGCTTCCTTAAGTAAGGAGGCGAAGATTTAAAAAGAATAGTGAGAATGTGCAGGTTACGGCGTAAACGCACAGGAAGCCAATTCAGTTGCCGACGGAAATCAGACACGTGATCAAATTTGCGTAAGCCGAAGATAAAACGAATACACATATTCTGAAGTCGGTGAAGTTTGTCGAGAGCCCCTTCATTAGCATCAGGATAACAAACATCAGCGTAATCTAGCAGTGGCAGAAGGAGAGATTGAGCAAGAATGGTTTTAGTGCGAATGGGTAAAAAATTTTGAAGACGTTTAAGAGAGTGCAGAGAATAATGTATGCATTTACTGATTACATTAATGTTCGCAGACCACAGTAACTGGCTATCAATTATGAGACCCAAATTTCTTGCCGATTCCGACAACGTTACAATTGTCTCGTTTAATTGAATGCAAGGCAAGGTGTTAAAATTGACTCTGGCACGTAATTGTCTTCTGCCAATTATTAGAGCTTGAGATTTGGAGGGGTTCAAACGGAGGGGAACAAAGTCGCCCATTCACTAATATGAGCGAGATCAGAATTGATATTCAGTATTGCAGTATTTAAGTCTTCAAAAGTGGCGTGTCTATATAGCTTTAAATCGTCAGCGTAGAGATGGTAATGATAATATAGGATTTTGGTAATCACAGCTAGGCTTGGTGGCCTGAGCCAGCTTTCGAAGACATAAAGTTTTATTTGATTTGGCTATTCGCACGGGAGAAGTAGAAAAGTAACTATTTAGAGAATTCAAATCAATGGACTGATTAGAAATAAATGAACGTAAGAAAACTGATTTACGTGATCTAATTAACAAAAAAATGATTCCTAGCTATTACGCAGATTTTTATAATTCCATAATTTAATTACTTACTATTTTATTAAGAATTTTAAGAGTTTATTTTTATTTAACATTATTTTTAGTTTAGTTAAGACTCAATAATGAGGACTTACCTAATAATTTATTAATAATTAAATTTGATTAACATTGTGATATTATTGTAAACAGATATGAAGGCTAGAAGTTATGTTAAGCGGCGTTAATTTAATTAATTTACTTTAAAACCTGTGATGTAAAATTAATAAATAAAAACCTATGATTACAATGTTTTTTTCTGGACGGATATTATTTAAGAAGTTTTTTATTATCTTTTATAGTTATATGACACCCTTTGTTTTATTTTACCATAAATGATATAGATAAATAAATCAATAATTAATTTAAAAAACATTTACTACTGTATCATCTAAAATCATTTTGTAAGCCTAATTTTTGTACAAAAACGTAATTGTACAAATCTTCAATCGACGTTTCCCAAAACTTGGAATTTTCGAATTAGGTCTCTATAACTCTAAAGGTGCGATATAGGTACCAAGTTTTCTTGTATGACAATTTCTGACTACTTTTTCTTAATTCTTACTTGTTATTTGTAAATTTAAAGGTCAAAGGCAAATAGCAGCGTTGAGTTCCGCCACTCAACAGGCGAAGCCTAACGGAGTGTGTTAACATAGTTCCCTTTGGCGTCCCTGCTGTGTGAAGGATACAGCTTGAAGAAAAAAAATAGTCTAATGAGAAATTGATGGTTTTCTACTCAAAAATACATTCTTAAAATTATTACAGTGTAAATGGAAAGTTTTTTTTTACGACATCCTCTAATAAAAAGGCTCTACTGAACCCATCTAGAGTAATGGATATTATTTTATGTTTTTTGAAATACCAATGAATATCAAATAAAATTATTAAATAAATTATAAATAATGTATTATTAAATAACTACAACTAAATATAAACGAAAACTTTATTGACTTATAAAAGATTCTCTCAATGGCTCATCTCTCTTTGTTTAAAAAATTATTCATTGGTATCTGAAAAAGAAACATTGGTTATGGTAAAGTTCGAAATTAGCAATTTGGAAATGAAATTATTGAACTTTTTCTGCCACTCTGAGGCCAGAAGTGTCGCAGGCGCACAAGTGGGAATGTAAACGTGGTTGGTTGTAGGTTCAAACCTCATTTATTTTTATTAAATTTACATTTCCATTTCATCGCTCTGGTGTTGAGGCAAAGCGCTGCATTGAGTTCCGCCACTCAACAGTGCCCGCATTGGAATGACTTGACTAGGTTCCATCCGCCTACCCTGCTGTGTGTATGATAAAGTGTGACAATGATTTATTTTATTTATTTTTTTGACAATAAAAATTATTTGAATTAAGGCACTAGTACAAAGCACTTATTATTTTCACTGGGCATCAAAACTCAGTCTTTTAAACAAATACAACCTCAGGGTATATGAAAAAAGCAGTCATGTCACAGTGCAAAATCATCTGATTGCACATGTGATGACCGGTTGTGACTTAATAGGACTTTGTAGGTTTCCTCTGAGTACTTTGCAATATGTAGATATAGATAATGTGATGCAGAGAGTTAAACAAAAAAGTATAAATTAAATTAGTTAAATACCACTTCTTGAGTGTTCTCGTTGTAATATTAGTTCTGCTAATTCAGCTTTTGCTTTAGCTTCTCTTATATTAAATGTCAACAACTCCTTCTTCATAGCATGAATTTCACCTGCCCGCTTTAACCTGTCCCTGTATTCTTTCTGTAGGATACCGGTTTTCCGGTGTTGGAATGAGGTAGTGGAACATGTAGAGGTTGACAATGCGGAGATAGCTGTTGTCCTAAAGGGAAGTGGAGTTGTGTTACGTGGAGGTGAAGGACTTGTATTATGAGGAAGTGGAGGACTTATCGTACATGGAGTTACAGGACTTGTATTATTAGTAGGATGACGAATTGTAATTGTGCGTGATGGTGGACTTGTTATGTTGCGAGGTGGTGAAAATGTTACAATCAGAGGAGAAGGAGTTTTAGTTGGATGAAGTATTGTTGGTAGTTCAGGTTGGGATTTTGCCATATTAGTGCGTGTGCATGGTTGTTGAGTAACATCCAGGAATAACTCAGGCTGGTCATAGTCTGTGTCCAATGAGCCATCTTCAGATTCTGAAAAATATAATTGATATATTTTTCAAACTAACAAACTACATTTAACTGCATATAGAAGTGTCCTAATGCTGTTTATTGATCTAAAATTGACCTTTTTCCAGTTAAATTTAATTTTTAGTTATTCATAATAAAAAATAGTTAAAGGTTGACAATAGATTTTGGTCTGATAGGACAAATAAATTAATTTACAGATACAAACCAGACCAGTAACAAACATTAATGGAATAGATACCTAGGAACACTATATCTGAATCATTTGCTCCAGGAACCTCAATCATAAGACCGGGAGCAATATGTGTAACATCCGACTCAATGACAGCACTACTGGTTAAGGGCGCTCCACCAATGGCTTTGCCATGTTGTCGCTCTTTCATTATCGCTTCTCGTTGCCGCTGTTTCATATTGGTCCACAGGCGCCTCAGTTGCTTACTTGAGACCTAATATTGAATAATAAGCTAGTTTATCCATCTGAGTACACAACAAGGTAAAATAAAATTACTAATATAAACACCACTGGACTATTTACCTGGCCTGTTACATGATGACTTGCATTGTACTCCTTAGTTATTTTATTCCATGCCACATTTTTTTCGCGTAAAGTTGAGCTGTCAGTGTTTTTGCTTTCAATTATAGTAGAATGAGATTTTAAAATTTCTAAGAACACTTTCTTCTCTATTTTCGTAAAAACATGTTTCTTGGATGCCATTTTAGATATGGACAGAATAGTAGGAATAGAATCAAATAATATCAATATAGCCCAGTACAGCGCATCGGTAAGCACTGAACGTGTCCAGCGTATTATTGTTATAAATAATATAAACAATATGTTCCTTACGACGACTATAAACAAAAAGTGTTTTTATTTGTTTGACAGTAGTCAAACGCTGTATGCGTTTTGTTTCTTCTTTGACATAATTTTTTAAACAAAATATAATGTTATAGCATTCTACATTACATTTTTAAAATTTAGGTAAGTAATTTATATTATGTAGATAAGTACTGGAAACAAGAATGCTTTATATTTTTTATTAATAGTTTTCCAATAATTTATATCTTTCACATGGGATCCCCTTAAATAAAAAAAAACAAAGCCAATGGTGAAGGTCCTCAGGGAGGCCGATTTCGACACTATGGAATGGGCATTAGAGATTAAGATTGGGCGTAGTAGTTCGCAACACAGATAGCTCAGTTTAGGTCGCTGTGTTTAAATGAACTAGTTCGCTTATCGGTAGCTTCAGCTTATCGTTGATCACTGGGACAGCCTGTATATACAGGTGTCCCAGAAATCAACGATACATGGCCTGCGAGGGATTCGAGCACTATCCTTATAGGTCCTGAGCCAGGCCAGCCGGTAAGTCAGGTAAGCATCATCCGACGAGGTCTTTCATACGGCAGCGAATGTTGGCCAGTACTATTTCGGCACACTCAGGAGCACCACATCACGGAAATGAAGATGTTGAGGTAGATGTGCGGCGTAACGCGGTCTGATCGCATACGCAACACATTCATCCCAGGTTGTCTTGGGATCTGTGACATAGCGGATAAGATCCAAAAGCGCCGCTTGAGATGATATGGCTATGTTGCGCGCCGGCCTAGTAACTATGTCGCATGCAACTGCTTTGCTATGTCTGTCCCCGGAGCTAGACCTTCCGGACGCCCAAAGAAGTGCGGATTGGATATCGTGATGCAGGACCCGAGAGCCAATGGTCTAACCACCCAGATCACAGATCGTGCAAAGTGGAGTAGGTTAAGAAGGAAGGCAGATACTGGCAACATACGTCGGAATTAATGCCAGGAGAAAGGAAGAAAGAAAATCAACATAGGCATTGTATAGGCTAAATATAACATCAAATTTATACAAGCAATGTTATTGTAGTAAAACATGTTTATATGCCTAAAGGCTGTAAGCTGTATTATTTGGCAATTGCACTATTAAAGAAAGGATTAGCACTTATTATTAAGAATTTCTTTAAGTTAATAATGAAAGGCTCATTTGGAACATAATAAGTAAATAATGACAGTACATTCTAGAGGTTTGAGTGCTGTTTAGAGTGCCTAAACGCTCTTGAGGCCCTGGACATGAGCACTCCTACTATTTAAATATTATAAGTAACTCTTATGTGGAAGATAAAAATAAAATATACTTAAAATAATAAATTAATAGAAATTATAAAAACTTAAATTCATGTCTTGGAAATAGAAATAAAAAATAATTTAAATACATTTTCATATTTATTAATGTAAACATTACATTTAACAAATGTGTCTAAATACAAAATAAATCTATCATTATAAATAATAATTAGTAATAAGTTATGAAAGGTACATGTGTTATTTTAATTTTATAGCACCTAATTTATTAAAAATAAAATTAAGATTACTGGAAAGCCCAATTAAAAATTATAAATATTATTATTGGCAGATATTGTATTAACAAATACATATTTATTATTTCTAAAACCTATAATTGTAACCAGCACTTTGAATATAGGCTACATCTAATAACCTTCACCCTAGTTTTATGAATATATAAAGAATGGAATGTAATTATAATGTTAGTATAAACAAATAATATAACTTTGAACATATTTGAACTTCTACACTAAAGTGAAGTGTTGGCTAAATTATTTATACTTGGACGGTTATATCTTAATTGATAAAAAGAGAGCTTAAGTTAATGAGTATATAATGTGTTACTATAAAGATCTAAATATATTTTTGTATATGTATTTTTAACGAACAACATGTAGTTCAATGGTAGCATTTTTAGATGTAACAACAGGAATAAGATCTTTTGCAACTTCTTGTGATAATTCATGCCAAGCACACTTCCCAATTAAAGGCACTTCTTCCAAGGGTGGTCTAAAAAGAACTAGAAGTGACAAACAACAACCATCTGCAGAGGGGTCAGCTTCTACATTAAGTAGACCCAAAGGTCGGTGTTGAGCTACATCAGCACCAAACATTTCAACCATGAATCTTCTTAAAGTTGAATGCACACTTTTTGCAGGATTGATTTCACAAGTTGGAAAATGTAACATTGTTTTTTCACTTAATAAGACATGTAACCTATTTGTACTTCTTTTTTTGATCAATACTATTAATCTCAATAAATCTTTTACATGTGGGATTGGTGCTGGTAAAATATTTTTATGCCATGTCTTGCCTGGTATACTTTGCTTATACAGTTTTGCTTTGTCAATTAGATGAAGAATATCGTTTGATCTCAATGATATTTCTTGTAAATTACCAATCCATTTTGCTTGCAAAGATTCTTTATCAGCTTTAGCAGGTGTTTTTAATTCACCTCCAAATACATTTCCAGTTAAAACAAAGCGAAACCATGTGCCACCGGCTGTTTCCACCACTAGAAGTGTATCAGGCTTGCAATGTAATCCAGTTTCCTCAAGTACTTCTCTAGTTGCAGCCTCAACAATAGTTTCTCCTTTTTCCATACGACCAGCGGGCAGATACCATTTACCCGCACAAGTTTCTTTCGCTTCTTGCATCATAAGTAGTTCATTTTTATCGTTTAATATAACACAAGCAACAACGTATGTTACATTTTCACCAAGAACTGGTTTGAAATTTGAGGGCGTTGTTGGTGTTATACCTTGTGATTCTGCAACTGAATTTTGATCTGCTATAGTAAAATCACAAAAATCGTTTTCATCTCCTTCAAGGCCCAAACCTACCAGGAGATTGCAAATATTTAGGTCCACTTGGCGCGACATAATTACCTACACTTGTTAGGTACACTCAAGTATTTTTAATAAAGCAGGTTTTTAGTACAGGGCAACATGAAGTCATTAACTGTTAGATCCTTTTTATTATTCTTTAATGATGTTAGATGTTTACAAGTAACACAAGCATAGTATTCGGGTTATACATGTACTTATGAGTTCTATAATAAATGTTATCAGTTGTCAAAGTCAAACATATCTAACGTCATCGAAATTCTTGATGTTCTTAATTCGTATTTCGTATTCATACACATTTTGTTTACCTGTGTTAAAAAATAAGAGCAAAGATATGGCAAGAAATAGAAAATAAATATAGTCGTACATATATGAATTACAAGTAGACATAAGAAATGAGATAAAAGAAAATGATAATGATTTATCAAAATCATTTTCTATACGACATGTGTAAGTAATCAAAATCTATTATATTATTACGTTATAATATGTCTTACAACACCGTAGCACACTGTATGATATTAGGTCAGTACTAATCAGGCTATTGTGTGGTGTTCTGTGGTACTAATACTATAGTGGCGGGACTTTATTTCATAATACTTGCGACTGTCAACACTTATATCAGTAGTCAATGTCAGACATCTCATCATCAGCCTAACTGTCATTTCATGATAGTTAAGTCAAAACTGAATACTAATGAACAAGGAACATATGAACTAATGAATCAAAATATTTTCATTTAATCACATATAAATAAACTATTTGTAAAATTTCTAAATGGAGAGATAGATATTTTGAAAAGATCTCATATGGCCAGAGTAGTAAATATTTTTTAATATGACGTTAAAAAACGCAGACTTACAGGAGCATACTAAAAGGTTACGATTCAAGAGCATAACAAACATACAACATTGTTCAGGTGATATCATTGATAAAAATGAAAAAGGAACAAAATATAAAGGTTATATTATTCTCCTACACTACTACATTAAGTTGTTTAATATCATATTTTTTTATTAATTTTGTTTTATTTTGTAGAAAGTGATAGAAATGCTTCACTCTTTGCATTTTTGCATGTTGAACTTACAAGAGGATATTTATTGGAACACGATGAAGAAAGATTTTCGGCAAGAAGAGAAAAGGTTTATTCTTTTATAAAAATACCACAGGAGTTAGAAAAGTTTATGGCTTATGGCTTTTTCCAATGTGCAGATTCACTTTTGTTTGTTTACACATTCTTGCCATTAAGATTTATAATGGCTTTCTGGTCATTCTTTAATAGGCTCTTTAGAAAATGTTTTGGGTATGTATAGTTACTATCTTGTATATATTTAGTATCATTGTTTATAATAACTATTTTTGTAATTTTTTTTTAGATTCTGTTCTAACCCTAGTAAAAGTATACTCAAACCAGCCGAGACATGTGATGTACTTAAAGGTTTAATATTATTGATATGTAGTATTCTCATGTGCTATATAGACACTAATATGATGTATCACTTAGTAAAAAGTCAAAGTGTTATGAAGCTATATATATTTTATAATATGCTAGAAGTTGGTGATAGATTATTCTCTGCTTTCGGACAAGATACAATTGATGCCTTATTTTGGACAGCCACTGAACCTCGTGATAGGAAAAGGGAACATCTAGGTGTCATACCACATTTAATTTTTGCAGTGACTTATGTCTGTATCCTTTGAAATATTATTTTTACATCATTTTTTATGTTTACTTCACACTATCCATGTGTAGCAAGGTAGGCAAAGAGTGGCCAGTGTCAAAGCACTTTATTCTTCACTAACAGCCTAATGCTTGTGAAATGGTGAGTTGAGTGGTAGTACTCATGCCATTCTTTGCCCACAAGAGTGAGAAAATGGAGATAATAAATTACCCTGATTGAGACTCAGTCTGACATGCCACTGTGCCACATAAGCCTCCATTTACTTTTCAATATTACTGGTATAATTAGTTTTCTTAGCTTTAACTCAGTTCTTCACAGCTTATTAGTATTGTTTCAAGCGACAACACTAAATGTAGCTTTTAATTCAAATAATAAAAGTCTTCTTATAATAATGATGTCTAATAATGTAAGTATGAAAAATATTTTTTGCAGCTTCAATCTTTTAAGCCATAGCAAGGTAGGGTGAGGAAATATTTGAAATGAAAATAATCTAAATATCATAATTTCCTTATGTGGGGATCACACCCACCATATGGATATCAATATTTCACAATATTTATTTATTTATATAAATAAATTACAAAACTACACACACAAAATTACAAAAAAACAATGTAGAAAAGACGGGCTTAACGCTAAAAGCATTCTCTCCCAGCCAACCTTGTCATGTGGGATAATAAGTTTGCAGGTGTGCAGAAGTAAAATATACATACCTATACATCCAATAAATATATAAATATTCATATAAGAAATAGTTATACATATAATATATAATTATGATAAAATATTATGGATATTCTAAATAAAAGAAATAAATAAAATACATAAAAATAAAAACCATTACTTTAAACCATAACTGTAGGTCATAAACTATATTTTAATTTAAGACAACAACATTTATGTTATTTAATTTATTTGTACATTATTTTTGGTTCCTTTAGTTTATGCAGGAGGGAACCTAGTCTTATGGCACTCTGTTACATGATGAGTAGCAAAAGTCACCTTCACATTTTATCTTAATAGAGTGATGAAATATTTTTTTTCACTTTTCAATATTTTTTTTCAGGTGGAAATTGAATTCACAATCTTTGTGTTTACAATCAAACACTGTGCTGTTGGGCCTCAATAGCCTCAATGTGTCATTGTGATTTTTTAATTTATTATATTTTTTATGCTTAAAGTAATTCTTAAAATATAATTTTAATAAACATACTTTGGTTTTTCAGTTTGTAGAATTGAAGGGAAGTGTTTTTAAGAAATTTGATAAAAACAATCTATTTCAAGTGTCTTGTAGTGATGTGAGGGAGCGACTTCACTTGTCAGTACTATTGTTCATAGTTGTGCTTCAAACTATGAAGGAATATATATGGAAAGAGGAGAGATTCTGGATATTAGCACCGGACTGTGTTCTAGTGCTTGCGTTTGAAGTTATAATAGATTGGGTGAAACATGCTTTTATTACAAGGTACATTATATTCAAAATCGAAATATTCTTTATTAAATTAGGTTATTACAGGCACTTTTGAATCGTCAAGTTCAAAGGAATGTCAGAAGTGTCTATTTTACAGGCCTCTACTGGCTTTACTTATGATTTGTTTTAGTGAGTGGAGGCCGTTGTGGTTTAGTGGAGTGTATATGGCAAAAACGAGGGCTGTAGTTAGGATCCTTGTTTGAATAGAGAAAGTAATGCTACTTCTAATGCAATGTTTCAAAAATTTGCCTCTGTACTGGGAAAATTATGTTTTCTTTATTGACTCTTTTAAAAATTGTCTATTTAAGAAAATCCAAATGAAAAGTAAATATAACTTATAGCAAAGTTGATTATAAAAATTGAAAATCATCTTTTCACTGTATCCTGCACACAACAGGATAGGCAGAGGGAACCTAGTGTCAAGACACTCCGCCCCCACTTACCGCCGAATTCTAAATAAGAGAAACTCAACACTATTCTTTGCCTTGACGCCAGAGCGAAGAAATGGAAATATGGAATAAATATTTTAGAAAACATTGAACATAGCAGAATTTAAACCTCTTGGAAAACAAGAAATCTAAGCGCCCTGATCACTAAGCCATTCGTTCTTATCAAGCTACGTCGAAATTCTTATAATTATGTTTTCATTTGAATATGGCACTTTGACAGATTTAGTGAAGTACCCTATGATATGATGATTTGTACTTTCGCAGGTTTAACGAAATTCCCTATGGAGTGTACAGAGAATACACAGTGAGCTTAGCTTACGATGTTGCGCAAACGAGGCAAAAGTACGCATTTAGTGACCATTCAGATTTAGTTGCAAGGAGAATGGGCTTCATACCATTGCCTTTGGGCGTTGTCATAACCAGAGTGTTGGTACATGCGGTCAAAATTGACGGGTAAGTGTTATTTGAGGTGTTCTTTTTTCTAGTGTTAAAGCACTCTGTTACCTACTTTACGTTTACGCCTCATTTTCAAGCCATTGTGTGTTGCATGGTGGAAGTAAATTATTTGAGTTTGATTAAATAAAAAATATATATGTTAAGTTGTGAAAAATATATATGGTAAGTATTAATTTTTCGAATACTTACGTAAAGTACTAATATGTTTTTTTGTGTATAGGTTGGCAGCAGTGTTTTTAATATTTATAGCCTATTTATGTCTAATATCTATAAGGGTCCTTGTGTCTATTGTAATTCTTGGAAAAGCTTGCGACCTTATATCTCAGCATCAAAATGAGAAACCTGATAGCCATCACACTACGCCTAAGCGGTAAGAAAACTTAAGTAAATAATTTTTAGTAATTTATTAATTAAAAATGTTTTTTTTTTTAATTTATGTTTACATAAACAAACATATTTGACATCATTGTACCTACATATTTAAAACGTAATACTTAAGTACCCTGAAGACGATTTTGAAGAGACGAGGGAGCGACCGTTACGTTCAAATTATTATACATATTCTATACTATTTTTTTGTCAATAATGTGGAATGACATTTGAAAAAAAAAACAAATTGTTACTATGATCTAAAAAAATATAAATAATGTATGTTTCAGAGAACAGAAAGATAACAAGGAATATTTATATGCCCATAAAGTGTCCGAAATGGAGATCCCGACAGATAGGAGGCCAATGCAACCACTGAAGCTGATGATACCTGAAAATGTATTGGTAAGTTTTTTTATTTTTTTTTATTCTCTATATGTATATACTAGGCACTCAAACGCGGCTTCGTCCACTTCAACTTATTATCATATTATAGACAATTATAAAATATAATAAAATCTTTACATAAATTGTAGTTAAAAATGAAATTAAATTAGCTTCACGCTGTATCCCGCAAACAGCAGAGTAAGCAGTGTCTTAACACAAGGTTCCCTCACCAAGTGTTTAGTCACTCCCCACTTTCCCCTGAATTTTGGAGGGCTCGCGTGTTGATTGGTGGAACTCAGTGTCGCGGTTTTGCTCTATACTAGAGCTAAGAGATGGAAATATAAATTTAAATAAATATTTAACCTTCTCGAGTGGGGATAGAACCCACTAACCGGCGATTTTACAGTCGCACTTTGTGTGCATAATATATGAATAAATTGTAGTCTATGTTTTACTCTGACGCTTATAAATGAAAATTTGGTTTCATTTCAGGCGGAACCTTTGGTTGACTCGTCAGTAGGGGCTGCGGCAATTTTTTCTAATAGTGCTATAGATTTAAACGGTGTATGTTATCTTAACGACAAAATGAATGTGCCAGTTAAACAAGAACCTCCAGATTACATGGAGCCAGACCTGGTAAGCAATAGAATGGGTACCTGGTGATACCTGGTTATTTGGGACCTGGATAAGTGGGAAACCTTCAATTACCTTCAAACCTTATTGAGAATTTCATTGATGTCCCGGCACTTTGTCCCGAAATTACCGTTTTCTAACAAATCCGTATGTAACCGGGTGGCGTCAGTAAATGAAAGATTTACCTTCGGAAAATTGGATAAATGAAACTTCTTTCAATGGTACAAAATCATTGGCCCCTTGAGATTCCAATTAACCAGGTTTCATAGTATTAGTCTGAGGCCGTTGTGGCGCTGCTGCTCAGAATCGTATGCTTCGCATTCAGGGTATTTTCAATTGCTTGCCATGGTAAAAAGACAATGCACTACGTTTAGCCGAAAATTCGGCGGTACGAATGGAACGGAGTGTCCCAACACTAAGTTCCCACTGCCTAACCTAATCTATGAGCAATACAGCGTGGAGCTAAACAACTATTAGTGTGAAATTGAATATTTTCTTATTTACCACCAGGATGTCAGCCGCAGTGCGCCGGATATTAAAGCAGCAGCATCAGCAACAGAGGAGTCAGTGGAGCGGCCGTCGTCCCCGGACGCTGACGGACTTAAACGCCGCGCGGAGTCCGAGCCCAACCTCGCCAAGAACGATGATCAAGAAACCACATAATAAAAATATTATGGTATACATAAATAAACAATTTTCTTCCAAATAGCCTTTGAAATAACATGATTTATATATATAGAGGTGGTTGACTTTATTGACTTATTACAGATTGCGTGGCATCTTTGCATTTGTGTGAGTGATTATAAAAAAGTATCACCAGAAAAAAAACTATTAAAGTAAAGTATACACTGTATTCTCAATATTTTTAAATTCATCTGACGTTTTGTTTGAGTGAGTAATGAATCTTTCCGTTATATCAAAAACATCACTGTGTCCACACTTTATTTACTGCTTGATTTTTTCCATTCTTGTACAATTATAGAGCCAGTGTCTTTTAACTTAAGAAGTGTAGGCCGGTTGTAAAAAAGCAGTTTAAACCAGTTTAGGTCACTCACACAAATGCAAAGCTCAGCTTAGACCTAGCAGACTGTATTTCCGTACTTTAAATTTGTTTAGTGCGACTACGTTGTTATTAAATGTTGCACAATAAATTTAGCTTATTATATAAATAAACATCTCTAAATTTGCTAAATAGCAACAATGATTACATGTATAAATAGTCATATAGATATAATAAAAACCCCATATGTTTATAGTCACATTTGTGATGATATATGATAAGAGTGAAATTAAATTCATTCTATAAATAAAATTACAAAACGTTTATGCATATATAAATGTGATATAAGAAATAAAAGAGAGTATTGGTTCTTTTTTTATTAATCTTGTTGTTTTTGTTCTTTTCTGTTTTTGTAATAATATCTTAAACTATTAAAATAAATCCTATTTACGTTGGAAGTATGATAAGTTAGAATCTCTCTAATGAGTCATGTTACAATAGAACCGCGGCAAATTAAAAATATTACGACTGTAAACACTGAATGTGCTATGAAATACGATTTTGATACTTCTATATTTTTTTAAAATAAATATAGCAGGGCAGGAGAATGGGGTATCTAGTGTTAAGACATTCCGTTCTCCACTTTCCGCCAAATTTTAGAGTCAGTGTGTTGAGAGGTGGCACTCTGGATCACTCAGGTTCTTTTTGCTTACCTTCTTTCTCTCCATTATGATTATGTAGGGTAGCGTGAACCTAAAAAGATACAAGTAACCATTTAAAAGATTTTGTAAATTACCTTGTGTTGTGACATGACTCCCTCGATAGTTCTAGCGTTATATGTTTTATTTATTGTGTATAGTTATGTTATATTATTGTAACCGTTGGTTACTAAAACAGGAAATATGGTTTTATAGTGAACTAGTTCAAAGCAGGGGTTAGAATGAAATTGGCATTAAGAAATATTATGACAAAGTTAAGTGTTCCTATATAAAATAAATTGGTATAGTTATTTTGTATTTTATCTATTTATCTAAAATATGTTTTGTGACTGTTATAATATGTTAAATGAAATTGTAATGAAGTTTATTTAAAATTATAAATATTTTTTAAGGCCCTCTTCTGTAAAACTGAACTTGGAAAACACTCACAAATAAGTAATCACAACGACATAAAAATAGCATCAGAAAAATAATAATAAGAAATAAATAAGGATTCTTGTAAAGTTCATATAAGAATAATACTATTTGTCTATTTATGTCTATTATATTGTATGTAATTGAGAACATTCTTCATTGAAAACATTTTTCATTAGAGAACATCCAGTTTTAAAATATATGTATATAAAGGAGTTTCTATATAGCCGTCAAAACCATTTTTTTCGGACAAAACTTGCATATTTTTTTAACATTGGCGTCCCATTGAATTCTGAATGAAATGACTTAACAATTCTAAGAACAAACAAATGAAAATAATCTAATATCGATGTGAGGTAAGCTCGTTTTCTTTTCGAAGGTGATTTTATTATTTTATTATTTGCTATATATTTTTTTGCTGATACTATTTTTTCCTGTGACATTTACTGAGTGAAAAATGACAAATTGCGTGTTATTGTAATTACACTTATTTGTATTTTCTACTTAAGAGTAGAGGGTCTCTACTGTTAATTTGATCGGCTGACATTATTATGTAGTTTATGAAACGGCCTAAAAAGTATTTTAAGACGAGTCCGTCGTGGCGCTGCGGCACAGCGTGAAACTGTAAACGCGGCAGCTGTGAGTTTGACTCCCACACGTGGGAATGATTTATATTTTTTCCTCGCTATTGTAATAACATATAGCGTGGGTTGAGTTTCGCCATTTATCACCTAATGGTTCGAATTTAGCGAAAAGTGTGAAAATTGTGACAAAAATATATAACAGGTAACACTTAAAAAAACAACAGAAATCTTGTAAGTTTTTATTTTATTATTATTATTATATATTAATAAATGACATTTTCGGAAATTCTTTAATATTCATGTGGAAAGAATAATATTATTGTGATTTATGATGATTTATTATTAAATTTATGTATTGTACAATATTTTCTTTATTATTTATTACTATTTAAACTTTTTATCAAAGGGAGTCAAACCAAAGTTGTGTAACCTTTAGTAGTATTTTGAATGTTTACGTTATCGGTATCGTTATGCGTAACTGCGTCACCCGAAATACAGGTATGGATAAACAGCGTGAAATGAAAAAAATTCTACATCTAAACTGTTGAGGTATCTTTATTAACTTCTTTAGGTACGGGTTTGAAATTTTTTACCCTATATGCTGTTCCCGTAAAAGGAGCGTTGACGCTTTCACCCAGTATATAATCACATAAATCTAATTCTATTTTCATTCCTTATATTTCTTTGGACATTTTAAAAATGTAAAGAACTATTAAAAGTGGCGTAAATATTTAGCGCCATCTATAATCTCATCGGAACATAAACTATGTTCTAATGTGCTGCCATCTATGTTTGATTTTATTCTTCAACGCTAATGACAAGCGACTCAGTCTTTGCTTAAGTAAAAATATGTCTGAAGTTCTGATAGATGGCACAAGCTAAAATATAAACAAAAATTATATCTGCTCTACCTTAGTAATTGATTTTTAATATAAGACAATATTTTTTATTATTAAATAATCGAATAGTTATATTTTTTTTCATTATTGTAATATTATAATGTATCTTATTATGCATGTAAGTTATTGTAGTGAAATTATTATTTTTCATAAAATATGACAAAAAAACTTTTTGTATTAAAAATAAAGAATATCTTAATTTAATTGATTAATTGTTTAGAAGATAGATAGGTATACTTGTATATGCGTTGTTTAATAGAAAATGTAATATATCGTTTCTTATTCAAATTCAAAAAAGCATAGGATTTGTATTGAGATATTAAAATTAGGAAATAAACCTACTCGTGTTAAACATACTTCGAACGACATTTGTTTCTTGCTAGTTTAATTTTTTTACGAAAGTGTGTTAAAAATACAAATAAACAGACTTGTGTGCCAATGCCCACCACTTGTCGCACTAAATTTAACACCCTAATGTTTTTCATTTTGTTGCCAACTCTACGGTTTTTCCCAGGAGAATAGTGTGGTATGTCACGTGTTATAGTTTTACGGGTTATATATAATAAAAAACATATTTGAAGTTTTCAACAATTGTATTTTCGCACCTTAGGTGAATTTTCATATTAAATAAAAATTTTCTTTTCTCTTATATACACATTAAATTTAAATTTAGTCAGAGTGTATTTACAAATAAGTATATTAAATAGAGTTTAGTAAAAATTAGTGAGATTTAACGATACCTAAGTAGACCTTAAAACTATCTAAATTTAGAACATCAACAACATCTTTCACGCAGGTGAAATACAAAAGACATCTTATATCGTAAACATACAGAAAATTCGTACTCATTCACTAAAAGGTGAACATCATGAAAAATTTAGCTACTTTAAAAAGTAACTAAAAGCTAGCCGTGAGACGTAACAGAGCTGGAATACGATAACAGGAGTTTCAACAATGTACCCGGGCCCGGCGCGGGAGCCTCTTGCGGTATCTTAATACAAATCGTATATCAACAATATCAACGCGATACAACATTGCAAAAATGAAATAATTTAGTCTTCTTCGTTTCAATTGTCACTAGTTCGACTAACATGAATACACTTTATTAAAACCTATCTACGCTAGCCATGGCTAATAGAGACCACGTCTCTGTTACAATAGTAAAAACATCGTAAAGTCGTTCACCACTTTTCCAAGTATACATTTATAATTATAAAGAGAGTGCATTCGCGCGCGTTCTTTTCAAACGCGGAAGATATTTTTTTTAGCTTTAAAACTTTTGGCGTTTGATGTGAAAATGATGACTTCCGTAAAATACAAAATGACCGCCGTTCTTCCAATACACAATAAGAAATATAAGAGTTAGTCATATTATTGTCGGATATCCTAAATTCATAACAATCGAACATACTCGAAAGGCCCACCCTGTTGTACGTTTATCACTTTTGTCAGTGACTATACGTTCATGGCAACACTTGTTAAATACATATTTATATGTTATATTTAAATTGCACTATATCTGTTAAGCTAACCATGTTAACAAATTCATTAAATAAATAGAGTTCTAATAAACAGTAAACAACCATTTTTTAAGTTAGAGGCATATTTCATTATAAGTAGATTTTCATATAGACAGTAAATATAACGACTATTTGTGCTTCACAAAAGTTCCATACACGAATACATACTATTACAACAATCGTTACTGTTGTAGGTGTCTACATAGTTTACCGAAAAAATAATATATTTATGATAAATATTATGTTTCAAGATTATTTTCTATTTCAAATTATATCTGAACCTATATTGCTAGTATTATCTAAATGATGGCATACAATATTTGTATTTATTTAGAAACTTATGAGTATTATAAATAGGGGCCCTCGCTCTATTTGCAAATAATTAATATTGATTAAAGAGATCATAATTTAAATCCTAATAACTATAACTTTACTAAATTAGTCTAATAATTATGAAAACTTAAATATTTATATGTATAAATATATACCACTGGGCGAACAAAATTTTAAACTACAAAAATAACAAGTATGGCTAAAAAGGAAGAAAGGTGAGAAAGAGCGTTAGTGCAAGCTTGGAGCGGCTAGTACTCGTAGATGTAAGTCACAGAGAATAGGATTGAGCAAATTTTGTTAAACAAACTTTGAGCAAGAGAAGATCATGACAGTGGCTGTCGAAATGAAGAGGAATGGGTTCTTAAGATGGACGAGACTTTAGTCGATACCTTCACATCCATATTTTCGACTAGAAATATAAAAAATAAAATATTTATAACAATAATTATCACTTAATCAGCAGTCATGTTACACTTAGTAATAAAAAAATTGCCGTGGCACGTGGCGTGACAAAGTTAAACGAATGGCACAGTTTCACGTTAGTTGTCAAGTATAAGAACAATAAATATACACTTTCACTTAATATATAAGAAGATACCTTAAGCAGAAAACGTTTGCCACTATTTAATTTAACATCAATAGAAGGTAAATATTTTAATAGTAAACAATACCTATCTACATTCGTTAGTTTTTATACTTACAAGAATAAGTGGCAAAGGTTCTCTGAGCTCATACTCTCTGCTAATAGGCCTATTACGTATCACCTTTCAACGATCACTATATGATGTTCATTCATGGATTTGACCTGATATCGATAAAAATCCGTGTAATCCATGTATGTACTAGAAGACAATCGTCAATCGCCATCGATATGAGTATGTCCTACGTCGACGTCGCCGGATACGTAGGCACGGAAATTTTCCTAGCGGCGGTGGCTTAATCCATTCACTTCTTCTATATTTGATCCCAGTCTAGTTCATTCGATTATCCTATCTAATAAAAATAAATACATCAAGTTGATCGTCACTTTAGTAATAATTACAAATATGTATAAAAAGATATATAAATTTCAGTGAATTTACAAATGTAGAGTTAATAAAGCTTCGTTAAAGACAATCTCTTACATCTAGGCGATGAAATTATTTAATAACTTCAACGTGAAAGTAATTAACAGTTCAGTTGTCCGCGGGCGCTCTGCCACTGGAATGCGCGGGCGAGGGCACTGGCGAGGGCGCAGGCGCGGCCACCGACGTGGAGGCGGCCGGGGCGCCGGGGGCCGCGGGCTAGAGCTGCGCGTGCGAGTGGGGCTCGTGGTGGTGCGCCGGACCACCGCCACCTCGCTCCCGCTTCAAACGTTGTTTCAAATGCACTTTTGCGTGTCGTTTCTTTTCATCTGATCTTGCGAATTTGCGTCCACATATATCGCAAGCAAAGGGTTTTTCACCCGTGTGAGTCCTTACATGCGTAGTTAAGTGATCCGATCGACTGAACGAGCGCATGCAGATGCGGCACTGGAACGGTTTTTGCCCCGTATGGATTCTAATATGCCTCGTGAGCTCATCTGATCTTGAAAATCTACGATCACAGCCTTCAACGGGACAGGCGTAAGGCCGTTCGTGCACAGGTGTTTTGCTGGGACGATTAGGATACTTCCGAGGTTTGACTGCGACTAGTCGAAGAGGTTGAGCACTCTGCTGGTACACTTGGGACAATATCTCGTGACCTTTGCTCGTGGACGGGTTATATTCAGCTAATTGAATAGGTCTGTCTCCGGCGGGACTAGGGTATGGCTCTCGCTTGGGCACTCCAGACGGACCAGGAGCTGGTTGCGGTGTACTCGCGTACTCCTGCGTTTCCCATGTGTGCTGAGGTTGAGGCTGAGGTTGGGGTTGGGGGCGATACTCGCAATGTGGCTGAGAGCAGGTTTGAGGTTGCGGGCAATAAGAAGGTTGACACTCTGGAGGAAGTAATTCAATGCGTTCCTCATATTCTTGTTGAAAATATTTGTCAACACTACCGGGTCCGGGGCCTGATGGTAGGAGCCACTGTAGTGCTGGTGACGGCGCACGTTTTCCACCCATTGCAGGTCCATATAGAGAAGCGCTCGCACTGGAGGCATTGCTCGCATCCTCTGCACGAGCGCCAGGAGACAATGAAGCTTCATGCTTATGACGTCGCGGGGAGCAAGCCAGCGGCAACTCATCGCCTGGTAAAGTACCTGCAGCAAAAGATACGAACAATAAATGTTACGTTTGTATTTGTCACACATATTAATCATGGACAAATGTTTTGTGGATTAATGTCATTTTTTTTGTTTTTTTCCTGATGTAATTTTCAGGCGTTTAATATTTAGGATATCTGTATTTTTTTTGAAAATATAAAGCACCACAATGTAATTATTGATATTTCAAAATTTATTTGCTTATTCAGTTTAATATTTAATTATATATCTATATAAATACTTATTTTTTTAGAATGGTCAATTTGTCTTATAATTTTTATATTTGTATTTACCTACTGTTTGAAAATCGTAAATGTAGAGTGCAGTAATGGATAAAATTATAATTTTAGTGAGTACTAATACAACATTTATTTTGCATATTTTGTAATGAGCAGGATGTGATGATAACAGGCGGATGTCGATAGTTCTATCGCACATATCTGGCATGCTCCACAGTTGGTCGTCGTCTACGGTCTAACGCGATTTTAGCATTATCTCCTTATGATTGCTATTTAAAACACCTTATGTGTTTAAAATAACTTCATATAAATATATGGTACAAAATCACATAAAATTTATTCTTTACTATAAGAAAGTTTAAAATATGTAGAGTAAATATTTTTCTTGTAAAAATAGCAATTGTAAACGCTTAAAAAAGTTGAAGTCAATAGGTTTAAATTGTAAAGTAATATAAATTAATAATCTATACTCTTTTCATTAAGTAGATACTTATTTGCCAAAAATATATTTACGTATCATAATTTTACCGTAAACATATAAATATTTATAGTTACCAAAACGTTAAATGTACCACTATAATTATAATTCAAAAACCACTAATCACAAAACACAAAATTAAAGAACGTGAGCCGACGGAATTTCACAGTGAAGCCTTTTCATTCAAGAGTTTGGTATCGATCCATTCGTGTCAGATGGATGAGCGAACTTTCATTTTCACAAACACGACGGGACACTGGGTTCTGTTTATTTTTATAATTGGAGTTATTATTGGAGTAAATATAAATATTATTATATTGAGGTACGTAATTCCTCCTTTAACGAACAACCGAACAACCGCATATTATGGAAATAGTAAAATTCACTTTATAATAAGAATTTCAATATCGTTAGATCAATGTGAAAACGTTATATCTGAAAAGTGTAAACAAAATGTAATTGCCCGAAGAGTAAATTATAGTGCATTGTTTATTTACAACGTTATCGGTCTCTGCCGGGTGCGTGGAAGGACGCGTCACGCACCTGATATCGGCGGGGGCTCGAGCAGGCTCGGGAAGAAAGCAGGCAGGTCGGACGTGGTGACGGGTGTGTTGAGGTCCGCCGGCGCGCCACCCGGCAGGGGCGCCGGCGCCGGCTTCAACGCGCAGTCGAAGCCCAGCGCGCCCACGTCCGCCAGCGACAGCAGGTGCGGGCCCATCGGGGGCTCCGCGTCGGCGCCCATGCCGTCCGGCACCACCTGCTCCTCGGCCCACGGCCCGAACGGGATCACAAACAACGCCAGCGTGAAGACGGCCTCTCGCGCGGCCGGTGCGAAGGGGACTGGCGCCGCGCGACCCCGCGTCGCACTTTTATCAATGGAGCCGCGGTCCCATATTCGGTAGCGGCGCGCGCAGCTCCGCCAATCCCGCGGCCGCGTGGCCCCCCGGCTGACGTCACCGCCCGACGCCGCCCACCGCCCCCCCCAGCGCCCGCCGCCTCCCATCGCTTACACCGCACGCGCCAGCTCGTGAGCTGAAGCCTCTGGTCGGGCCGATCGTGTCATGAACGTGAACCTTCTAGCTATCGTCCACACTGTTTGTTAATGTAGAGCATAGACTCTGTGATTCTACATCTACATAAACATATTAAAAATCATTTAATTTACTTTAACTAATTATTAAGATTTATGAGAAATTTTAAATGTCATCTAAAGTTCATTTATATATATAGAGAAAACATTATATAAGCAATATTCTAAGATAATTTAAGAAGTATAAGAGTTATGTACGTTTTCATTAATTTCTTTCTAGACGACCTGAAATCAGTAGGCACTATTCTTTTCAACTTTTCTTGTTTTTTATCAAATAAATATATATATTTATATATTTATTGATCAAAAGAAATTTGGAAGACGATTTTTTTTTATTTTATAATTGTCATCTTAGTGAGTTTCGTATTATTTTAGATTGCCAACAGTTGGGAGTTGTGACTCATTCAAAGAATTATGTTTGCTGTTTCGCAGTTTTGGCGAACGAACGACGTAAACAATATACATAATACCTTACGTATTTCTTTTAGGTAAAGGTTTTGACTGTATCTAGATATTTTAAGAACATTTTATAAGACACTATGTGATTTATGATAAATACCTTGTTAATAATCGTTTTCTGCAATTTCTATATTGTGTCATATATCTATCTATACTTTATAATTATTTCATTTAAAAATCCTCTACTAGCGTTTTATTTATAGCAGGTATTTGTTGTTCTATAAATAAGTAAAATATATGGATGCGTGTATTTAAAGATATTGGAACTCATTGACGTAGAGTGTTAGTTAGTACGGCTGCCTTCTTTCTTACAACTTTAACGATAATTGGATGTTGCCCACATAATTAGAATAGTTTTTTTAGAACAGAATATTTATAACTTAACTATAAGTGTAAGTTAATCAGTCATTCTCTTTATTTATATTTTAATGATAACACATTCTCGACCGCCTCTCCAATGTCTCGTATATTTGAAGATATTATAAATCTTACATAGATGCATCTAGATGGGTGCCTGGCTCTTTACATAAAAAATAACATTTAATGGGTGTTATATTAATACCTTATGTTATACATAATTAGAGGACCGCGTGACGTGACGAGAACGTGTGAAGTACGCGTTGCCGTAGTAACTTGCCACACTCATATGTCATTTTATATAAAAGTATGTATTGTCAAACTTATGGTAATGCATCTCATGTTTATTTAATTAATTTAATGTATTTTTATGCATTATTTAAAAACAATATTAGCCATATTCGGCACTCCATCTCTATGTAAATTATAACGGTGCTGAAATTCATATTCCTCAGTTACCTCAATTTTCGTAAACAGGGGTTTTGAAGTTTGGATTTCGGGTATAAAAAAATCCTAAATTTATCTAGTCGATTTAGTACAAGCTGCATATACCTATTTAGATTTTAGATGTAGATTTGAAATTGAACTGATACCTCTACAATCCACATATTTAAATTAAAAAATATGATGTCATTATCATAGAACAATAGAGATACATATTTAATTAAATATAAACGACCAAAAAAACGTAGTTTAATTACGAACAAAACTAACTATTGAAAACTTCGCTAAAAATAAGTAATCTCAAGTGTTATATAAAGTGCAAGTGTTAAGGACGTTGTCCGAGACACGCCGACGCCGACGAGGCCCACATGCAGCGGCTAACCCAATTATCGTATAGCGTAACGGAGACGATAAAGAAAAATAACAAACCCACGATTTCACCGGCGTCTAATTATAGCGCGCTATTTGCGGGTGCGCGGGCGCAGCATACCGGCGTCGCGTGGCCGCCATGTCAGGGCTATTCCTGGCCGTCAGCTGACGTCCCGCGCCGCTCGTAAACACCACGAAAGCGACTGCGATTGACGTAGAACGCGAACAATCGAGTTTTCAGCAGGTGAATCATGATATCGAAACGTCCCTGCGGGATCGTTCTATTATTATCTTGACTACTTTTGGTTCGGAGTTCGGAGGCAGGGCTCTATTTCGGCTCGGTATCCTAATACTCGTTGTCTATTTTAATGGTATGACTGTTTCTTTAGTTTTAGTTTGTTCATTTTCTCATGAACGTCATATGTGTTAGAGCACAACATTTGTGAATTTAAGTCGATTACATCAATGTACCTTTACAAAATCTATTATAAATTATTCTTTTTATGATAGAAATTGTAATATACTTTATGAAAGAAACAAACATAAAATACTCAAAACATTGATTAAATATGGTCTTTTTCTGAGTAGGTCAAGCGTAAAGTTTGAACAGCATGTCACTTCGAGCGATCTTATAGGATGCGTGCAAACAATTTGTGTTGGCTAGTGCTTCCCACGGTGCCGGTCCCGGGGTCGGTGCTGGCGGTGGGTGTGCGTCTGGCTCGCGTATACATTGTAAGTCTGAATGCCCATGCATTCTAGCTATGACTAAACAATTATTACTATTGCGGTCTAAAATTGTTCTCACATACTTATGAGTATGGCGCAAGAAATCCAATTTTAGAAATTTACAAATGTGTGCTAGATTGTGGAAAACAACGGTGAATTTTTGTTAAGCCAGAACGACAAACATTATAAATAGTCCCTCGAGTTAGACGAGCTAGACTGTCAAGGTGATAGGTTGTGAGTTCGATTCCCACCGAGGAATTGAAATATTTAATATATTCAGTTCTTCGCTTTTTGTATATAGGTAGATATATGTATAAACCAATAAGTAATAGGTTTAAGGTGGTTTATGATGGATTGTAAAAAAAATTATATTAATTAATATGTTATTAGATTATTCTATTACATTGTAACACATTCCTATACGGATACATTATTCAATATCAAAGAAATAATCCTAAGAATACAAATTTAATTTTCAATATTATACCTGTTTATAATGTTTTATTCATTGGATTGGCAATATGACACTTATTACTTTTAGAGAGCAATAGCTAAATGTCATCGTTTTGTAATTTTTGGCAAGCTGGTTTTGCATCTATAAATATAGAATGGTACACATGTATACGTCTGTATAGTACATGGAATGTACGTCTAAGCCACGATATGCATTACTTCGTTTAAGATATAAAATATTATTAATTTTAAATACAATGCCAATGACAAATATATATTAAAAAAATATTTACGCGAAGATAGAAGCGAATAGAGCATTTCGCAGTACTACGTACCGCCTAAATAACCTACGTAAAAATATCGAAAAGTGACGTCGAGTGCGAAATTAGCCAATCTCATCGAAAAACAATGTTGGCATACGTGACAACGCACTTCACTCTAGCATGTCACCTTTATAATTACGCTGCACTCGAAAACACCGTTGACGTAGAGATAGAGATCATGTTTATGTTATATAGCTGGCATAAGTCATGGTCCATCAATGTTTCAACGTAATAGATATTTAAGCTAAATTTGATATACGCATCACTACCGTTTTCATTACATCAGCAAAACTAGACTGAAATAACGTCACTATTTGCTTCCCTATATGGTATATTATGTATGTATTTTAGGTACCTAATATAAACTTCTTATGAAATAAGATAGATAAAAGAAACTGCGGAGTTGAGAAATTTTGTAATTTGAGACATTACGCTGGCCGAATGCAACACCGGGTTTTGAATGACCAGAGTAAGTAAATAAAAATATTTTAAATATATAATTATTCCCCCTACAACTAAAAAATATTTGTTTGATTTGCAATACTTTGAATGAAATATAAAAATTCTGTTTTATATTATGAAGCGCGTATCACTTGTAATTTTGAAGTGGAGAGCTAATGGGAGTTTGAGGTGGAAGTTAAATGACGTCAGAGCCCCCCTCAGGGTGGAACGATTCACCATTTTCGCGTGACGCACGGTCTTGTTGACTTCACTAAAGTTTCATTAATATGAATACATATTTTTGTGTTATTGGATTATATTCTTACGACAATATTGCATTTTACGGAAAGAAACAATTGAGAAATGTCTGAAAGAGAGTGACGATTGTAGGTTGCAATTTCATTTGAAGGGCTATTTAAATAATGTACCTATAGGCGATATTTGTGCGTGGTTTGTTTTTTCCTCCACAAACTCGCCATAACACTATCTATCCTATTTTAATATATAAATATAATACGTAATTGAAAAATACTTCAGTCAAAATTTTATAAACTACCATTAATAAGAGCTATCTTCCTAATTAGAAATTAGTATTACAATATATTAATAAAATGAAACATTTACTTTGGTATAAAATAAAATGAATTATTTTTTTACTTACAAATGAAGTTTATTTAATTAATCTTTGCGATTTCTAAAATATCAAAGCAATTTGTTTAGACTATCGAATTGTTATGACTAAATTAATTATGGCATGTTAATAAAATGTACTAACTAGTAAAAAACAGTCATATCTATTTTTAACTTTAAGTGATTCTTAGTTTTGTAATTTTTGTAATATTTTTTCTATTTTTTAGCTTCATGTTGTATTCCGCCCATAGCATGGTAAGTAGAGGGAACCCAGGATTCTAGTATTGAGACACTCCGTTCCTATTAAGACACTTCCGTTCCCCACTTTCCGCCGAATTTTAGAGGCACCGTGTGTTGCTCAACTCATCGTTGCGCTTTTTTGTTTTTTTTTGTCGCTGGGAAATGCATTTACGCAGACCGCCCATACGGAAGGCGTGCCTTACGGATGAGCGGTACTGTGGGACTCAGCGGTGAAACCCATCCTACCCACTAAAACCCAACGGAAACCCTCTCCACCAAAATGAGACGCCGCAGGATCGCTCGCGCATGCTACTACGACGCCTCAGTGGAAGGCCCGCCTTTTGCAGGCCATCGTCGCTTTCTGGATGCCCTTGGGTTTCTCCTAGGGCGTCCGCAGCCTTGATAACCTGCAGAAAGATCACCCTGAACTTCCCGCGGTAGCTCCTCTAGGGTAGGGGGAATAGAAGATGCGCATACCACCTTCTTCTACCCCCTGGCCTACGGCGGCGGAGCGAGTCTGTATTCGAGCTGGACCCGCGCACCCGCTCCGCAGCCTCGTTCAATGCGATTACTGATTCGCAGAAGGAGACCATTGCAGACCAGTTCCTCTCACAGTCCAGCAAAGCCCCTACCACACTGGCCAGTGAGAGGTCCTTACCCACTACCGCCATCAAGGCATGGCCTCCTTACCAGAGCGAAAGAATTAAAATATTAAAAATTTCATTCCACCGAGTGCACCACGATAACGCCCGTGTTCTTTACTTCAATCATACCTAAATTGTAACAATATAGAATTTAAATATAAATTTAATAATATTTTGTATTAATCTATAACAACAACACCTATTTGAGCATCTTCATTTGAATCTATATGTAAAATATAATAAATCTCTTTTACTCACGTAAAAATAACACACTTGTTAAAGAATTACGCAAAAGCTAACCCTGTGCGAAACTCTTATTATAATGTAGAGCTTAAGATAAGCTTTTTCACTGATAATAATGATGATAAATAGAAACGTCAGTGCTTATCATCGTTTATGACGTCATTATTGAAGTGACAAAGTATTAGTTTTGCGAAAAACTCTAGGGCGTGCGTCAAATAGCCACCTGTTGAACGACACTGCCCTTGTATGTTAACCTTAACTGGGGCCGCGCTGCGATCGATACCTATGACGTGTGTCCTCATTCATAAATAGGGAGGCGCCTCCACCTCCTCCGCTCGCTACCCCCCTCCCCATCCCCTAGCGCTGTTCTTGATAATAGATGGGAAATCATGAATGGCGCGCACACTACTAAGAATCTTATAATATCGTCGGTGTGAGTTTTTTTTATTTAAAATAAACTCTCGTACATTATTTTTTATTTCAGATGAAATATATTTATAATGAGGCCTTATTTAAAACCGGTTTAATTAGCTGCTTTGACTGTCTTAATCAAGTGGAAAAGTAGAAGGAATTAAATGAGCAGCCCTTATCGACATAATGTTGCCATCTCGAGTTGGATGCGCAGCCGCAGACACTGCTGCGTGGGCGCGATGCAATTTGACACGCGCTTGCAATACTTGCATTCGCAATCAGTATATTATCAGTGGCGTTGACCCTTCAATATAGCTTTTTAGATTTTTCGATATTTTTTAAAAATGTGATAATAACAAAACGTTTGGATGACATGCGTAAATAGTATAAAATCTACATATGTATATAATAAAAGAAACTATTTATGATGATAAGAATAGATTTAATGCATTTTTAATAATTATCCCATCCATTTTTATTTTGTATTCATATTTCAATTACCATCCAACATTAATATTTGGCTAATTATATTCAGTTGTGTAAAAATATATAAAACAATTTAACATACAAAAATATATATCAGCCACTCTCGGATCGCCGCTGTTCTTGGTTCATACTAATGTAATCAGCGCTGCGCACGCGTCTCTTATTTACGGCGGATTACGCGTACATTTAAGTTTTATTTCACAAGTAACATTTTTGATACGGCTTTAACTGAGTCTTATTTAGTAGGTAATTATTAATGCATTGTGGATTTTATTAAACACGATGCCTTTAATAACAACAGAGTCATTAAGAAATAAAAGCTATTTCCTTATAGAGTTGTATTATTGTTATAAAACAATACATACTGAATATAAAGAAACATTAATATTAAAATATAACACCAATATATTGACTAGAGAACAAGTGGTAATGTTTAGTTATGTCTGCACAGTTTCAAAGCCCGTTTAACGTCCGTCCATGGCAGTGGCATTGGAGTCAGCATTGAGCAGTGTGTGGCCGTGGCAGAGAACTACGTGCCTCTGCCGATCGATGACGTATCCTTGAACCCTGGTGCCCACTGCGCACGCGTCCTGCCAACGCGGACGTCATACCGTGCCCATGGCCACGAAAATCGCACTGAGAACCCCCATCCCCCACCCTCTGCCACCCTCGCCTCCCTCTCATTCATACTGCGGTGTCGCTTTGCTGGTATCCTCAACTCTGCCATTTCATATCGATTGTGACCTTTGCGAAGCAACCTGTTGAATGGTAAATGTTTTTGCCTAATTTGTTCGTAATAATTTTCATAAGCTACTCTAAGCCTGTAGAAAACAACGAGAACAATAGCATGTTAGGGGTTTTGATTTTTAATTTCGTATTTAAATTTAATTGAGAATGCATGTAAATATAGTATATGAAGCTATATCATATAGATTTGTATAACGATACTTTATATCTATCTTTTCGTATATTGTTAATACGTGGTTCTGGTATAGTAGGTCGACATTGAGGCAGCTCGCGACCACGCAGGGCCCTGTATGAATGAACTTACCGTGGGCGAGCAGCGTGGCCCGTTCATTCATTAGCTCGGAGGCCATTTCTCATGAATAATAACATAACGAAATCTGTTACGCAAATTATAATACAGCTGTTTTAAGCAAATGTCTTTAGTAATACCTCACATACTATTAGATATCACATTTTTTTTAAACTATATCGTTTGAATATTTCATACTTTATGTAAAAAATGTACCTATAGGTACTTTATACGCTAGTTTACCACGATTACTGTGTACGAGAAAATTAAAAAAATATTTCCGTATTTTTAATATAGACCTGTATATATAATTATAATAGTAGGCAATCCGCTTTGACTGAGCAGTTGTTTAGTAAACGGGGTAGCCAGGCGTAGGAGTCAAGGTAAGGCCTGCAGGTTTAAGCGACACGGATTAGAAGCATTGTCTCCGCCAACACACACTAAAGCGGTCGCCGTTGCCAACTTGCCATCTGTCGCAGAATATCTCAGCCCCTGACTCATCTTTGCTTTATTTGAGTGGTTTATTGGAATATCAAATAGATGTTAAAATAAATATTGAGAATCTTTGACATTTTTAGTATGGTTCGTTGCGATCCTTATATTTATAACTGATACCTCAGATTGGGTAGATATATTTAATAAATAAGGATATGCCATAAATTATACTCAAAATCACTACATGAGCAGGACAGGCTGAGGGAGCCTAGATTTAAAACACTCCACTCCCGACTGATATGTACGACACGGGTTGACTGATACGTGTTGAGTGATTAAAGTCAACACCGCGCGTTTACCTCGATACCAGAGTGAAGAAATGAAAATATTAAATATTCATTTCCTTGAGTGCACATTTTAGTAATTATTATTCGGAATGTATTATAGTTTGAAAACTGCTATTTCAAAAAAGTTTTTCTAAGGAAAATTATATTTAGGTGATTCTATAAAGTGCCTTTATAATCTAGTTCAATAATCAAGATAATCAAGTTTTATTTTTGAATATTTTATGTAATTTCACTGATCGTAGAGATCTACCATTGAAGTTATGAATTAATCCGAATTAAATTAAACAAAAAATAAATAAAAACACCCAACTAAAACTAAATAATATTATTAGACATTTGAAAGGATTTCAAACGTACTAGGCACTTGCCGGTCGCGACGGTCGCGCCCGCGCCGTCCAATAATTAGATAAACGAGCGTGTGGCGAGGTCCCGACCGCAATTACTAACTGCACTGCTCCCATAAATAATCAGCGATATGGGACGCTTCTCCTGACTCATTTGTAATGTTGGTCAGTAGAGTTACTTATAAAAAGACAGGCCTGTGCCCTTAAAATATGTGGTAATGAGTGGGCCTATATGTAATAATATTAAATAGAAAAAAATACACAAGCACTGGCAAGCGAGGCACACTTGTCACTGTAAACGTGATGGGTGGTGAGTTCGAATTTCATACGAGGAAATGGAGTATTTAATATTTTCATTTCTTCGCTCTGGCAGAGGGGCAAAGCGCGTCGTTGAGTTCCGCCACTCAAAACGTAATGCCTCTAGATTTGGGTGGAAAATGGGGAACGGAATTGGCTTTACAATAGGTTAGATCGGTTCGATCTGGCTATCCTGATATGTGCGGGATACTATAGCGTTAAGCCTCAACAACATAAACTGAATCATATAAAAAAAATTGTATGTACAGTTATGTAATATTTTGTTGTTGTCAACATTTAAAAAACAAAAACAAGTCTTTATAATTTCTTTCGTGTCGTCTAATTCAACTAGCGATCATTCACGGCCGGGGCCTTGTTCGCGGTCATCAATTAGAATATCCGCTTTTTTTCTATTGCTGCTCATTACATTAGTCTTCCTCGGACCAGAGTGAGTCAAAAGTGAGGGCACGCGACTGAGATGACGTTAATTAATTAAATGCATAATGGACACTTACTCGAGTGGCTAGCAATGAACGTCTCACATCTTTAAAGCATGTTTTATTCATGGAATATTGAGTAAGAGAAACTATGATGAGGTTTTTAATTCAACATAGGTTAAAAATCTATATCTATATATATAATAAAATTGTAAAGGGGGTAAAATCTGTACATTGAATATAAACTAAAAAAAACACTTCAGGGGGACTTAATAATAGAAGGTAAAAATATGATTTTTGGAATTCTTGTCTGTCTGTCTGTCTGTTGTTTCTCTTTAACGCAAAAACTACTGGACGGATTTAAATGAAACCTCTTTTGTTGCATAGCTATTAGTCTTCGCCCACATATTGGCTATAATTTATTTTGATAGCCCGAATACCTGATGTGAGACCGCCTAATCTATAAGAGATATCAATACAACTCTTTAATAAGAGCTATTCAACGTTATGAGCATTTCCTCTTGACATAAAAAAAATGGATCTAATGTGATCTAAAAAATGGATGTAAACCCCAGTCACCCAGTCAACCCTAAACAACGGACGGAAAAGATCGTGCAAAGTGGAGTAGGTTGAGCAGGAAGGCAGACCCTGGTAATAGCCGGGATTAAATGCCAGGAAGAAGAGAGAGTCACCTTAAAATAAATTGTTCTACGTAATAAACACTTTATTTGATGTTTTTTAATACCATAATTATTATTTAGAATTGTTCAAGATCAAATGATAGTTTTTAGTTTAATTTAAATATATAATTGTCTTTATTTTAGTTTATTATAAAACATTAGTTAAAAACCGAAACGTGTATTGCTAAGTATGTAATTATATCAGGCATTCTTCCAATTCTGTCAAAATATGTATTTTGTAAACAGAATATATTCATTTACCCTTGCGACATCTTTTATTTCCCTCCTTATGAAACTTTTATTCAGGAATTATTTTTTGCAAATTGTATTTCTACTTTTATTATAAAACTAATAAACTATACTAAATAACTATAAAGACATTGTTTAATTGACACGATCATTTTCGAAAATATTGATTAAAATTGAATAATTAGTTTTGTGTAAGATAGTGCCTATATTTAGGAATGCTTAGGCTATATTACGTCACGATATAACCAATCCGAGTGGATAAACAATAAACAATGTTGCTAAACCAGAGAGCTTGAGAGCTTCCGTGAGTCCGCCGCGTAAAGCTACGCAAAAAAATTGTACTCCTTCAAAAGTTCTAAGTAAAAGTCTCTGATGGAAAATGTTTATCTCATAAGGAGGTCTACTAATCATTTTAATATAAAAAATGAAGGGATATATTTATAAAATAATAATTGAGAGGGGGCTTAGAAAGAGTGATAGAGCCCAAATCACAAAAAAAAAATCATTTTTGTCTGCCTGTACACTCTAATCTCTGGAACTAGTGGACGGATTTGAATGAAACTTTTTTGTTGTATAGCTGTTAGGTACGTCTAAGCAACATCTAAGCTATAGTTTGTTTTGGAAATCCGGGTACCTGGCTTGGAACCTTAACAGCCTGTCTAAACTATAAGAGATATAAATATACTGCCTCAGGGAATATTGAACAACTTGACAAACAATTTCCACTCACATAGCAAAAATGAAGTCCTTGAGTACCTGACGTGGAACTCTAGCAGCCCATCTATTCTCTAAGAGTAATAAATTAGCGTCTTAGTAAAAGTTGATAAACATAACAAGCATTTTCCGTCCATAATAAAAATGAAGATCTGGAGTAGCTCATATGGAACCCCAACAGCACAGCTAAACCAAGAGAAATGAATATAATGGCTTAGGAATAGTTATTCTACGTGGACCTAATAATTTAAAAGAACATAAGCTAGGAGTACCTCCACGAGGTATCCATGAATAATTATGTAGATCAAACGAGCGAAGCCGCGGGCGGGCCGCTAGTAATTAATATAGTAGATACAAACCATATATATAGATAAATTCTTTGTCATGATGGAAATAGATAGTCTCTTTAGATATGTTCAAAAATACAGAATACACTTCTAGAGTATAAATATAAGTATATAAAAAATAAACACAGTTAAAAGAAGAATCTGGAATTTGTATTTTTATTTAGGCTACCACACAAAAAGGAAAATATCAGCCCCACAGATTACAACCAGACAAAAAAATTTATTCTATTCCTACATTTTTGAATAGGTACGTGATATTTATTTACGGCGTTATTAAATTTTATATTGCCTATTCATATTACTTAGTCTTTATATTTTTTATATATATAGTACAAACGTTTTTGAATTTGAAAATTTTAACAATTTTGAAAAATATATTGTTTTCGCTGTGTGAGAAAAATAAATAAATGAGGCAATCGTTGGAACGTAGTGTCGCGTGCAACCGTTTTAGTTTAGAAAAATAGGGCGATTGCATAAAATTTTAAATGAGTCAAATTTTGGCTCTTATCCAGTTTTGCCGCACATTCTTTAAAGTATTCTGTTATAAACAAAAATTATTTCTTAATAGTCCTCTAAAAAAATATCACAACACAAAAGAGTGATTAGTATCTAACAAAAGTATTACTTAATATAAAAAAAAAACTATCACATTTTCCAAGCTTATTATTTTAACAAAATATTATATTAAAATATAATATATCATAATTTACTTTATTTTATATCTAGTCTTTGCAATATTTATAATATTTTATATCTAGTCTTTGCAATATTTATAACAATTACTTATAAAAAAAGCTTCTAATTTTAAAATTAGAAGCTTTTTTTATAAGTAATTGTTGAAGAAGTTTATATAACTTCATATTGTGTAAAACTTGTTTTTTAAGACAGAAGCCATTTGTTTAAAGTTGTCACGTAATTGGGACGCAGGATTCTCGCACTCGATGGAATGTGACTGTAGATTGGCATCATATATCATTTTTGATATTCATGGTAATTTTTTTGTTTTACTTCTTCTTTTTGTGTATATTTTTAGGTAAATTGGTGCTACTAAGATAATAATGCAAATTTATAATGTTATTTATTGAAAAAGATTTTGGCTAATACTTTTTAATATTGGAATAAAGTATAGCTAGAACCGGCTCGAAAAGACAGTTTGGCTTTGCGGTGAATACACTTATCTACATTTATCTATTTAGTTTTAATGCAATAAAAATAATGAAAATATGTATAATAATAATAAAATAAATGTTAGTCTTATGTCCTATGACAATTACTCAAGACTAGAAATGACCATAAGAAAATAGTTTTTATATTTTCACTGTCTCTATTCAAAAAGTTTGACTTTGTACCAAAACTTTCCTAAAAATTTGCTCTCCAAGATAAGCCAAACACGTGACTAGCACTTCGCAATTTTTTGAACAAGAAACGAAAACTAACCAGTGGTCAGTGTCATCGTCATTATTAATGATTGTTGTTATTAGCAGGGTAAGGAAGGATAAGGGAGTTTATCTCTTTACCAGAGCAAGGAAGTCATACGTAAAGTAATTTATGCTTGCTAATACGGAAATATCAGCGAATTTTGTTCACACATGAGCAATTTTTACAATAATTTTGAATTAAAACATTATATTTTATTTCATCAATAGGATCTACATGATTTTAGCAAGACAAACGCGTTTACGAAACACAAATAACTTTAAAGCGGTATTATTAAAGTAACATCTTCCGGTCTGACAGATGGAAGAGATTGCGAACTGACGTGATTTTTTATGGTCTTTTTGATTTCCAGAAGCCGTTTAGTCTACGTTTCTTGAATTTTATATAACATGAGTCAATGCAAGACATGTGAATATTAGGTAGATTGAGAAGGTACCATTGTTTCCATAGAAGGGTAAACTTGTTATATCCAAACCCTAATTATGGTTAGTAAAAACAATGTTTTATAGCGCAGTCAATCGCTCGGATCGGAGTCGCCTGAGTCAGCTGTAATCGATACACTGTAATTGCCGAGCATGTACTCGTATCGGGTGAGACAATGACGTTGGCGGGCAAGAGTAGATCGTATCGTTCGCAGTTACATGCGTTTAAGTAATTGCGGGAACCGCCATTGTTAACCGGTCGACACAAATTGGGCATTAGCTATAATTTATTGACTTTTAAATCAACTCGTATTGTCGTTGCGTCTATTTGAATATTTAGCGTGTGGGCTCGATAGGCCCTAATGATAGCAATTGTTCTTCATCACTGACCACGGTGTGCAGGTGCGCCAGAGTATAGACATCTCATGACCGAATTGTTCAAATTATATTATTAACAACATTTTATTTAAAAAGGGAAAAACTGAAAAAGGCGTGGCTTTTTAGTATGACATATAAAGTATATAAATAAAGTTAGCATTCGTTTGATAAGTACTAGATTGTCAATTCATGTAGAGTGACGTGAGACGGCGCGGACCTCTCAAAGGCACGTCCGTGGCCCCGAGTGCGCAGCGGGACGTTCAAAGCTTCTGCAGCTATCTAGTATCTAAGCTTCCAAGGTGTAATGGCCTACCGTGGGCACCTCTGTCGAGCCGCTGTCCCCAGTGTGACGGTTGCAGCGTAGGTTGCACCATTTTTGACACACATAACATTAGTAACAGAGGCATTGTTTACGTGATGTTTTTATCAGATCATTTTTGCGTGACGCTTGGGTGCGCCGTTCTAAAGCATTGTTTATTTATGTATAAATACGTAATTTGTGTATAGAAGATAAGAATTCAATATATTTTTGTGTTTGTACTACCCTGTATAGTTAGATTATAATAAAGATATTTCTCAAGTGTTTTTAGGCATAGTAATGGGTTCTGCCACACAATACGCATTGAAAAGAAACATAATAAAATTCTTTACTATCTTCACTCCAAGGTGGCCGACACATCTTATATACTCGTAATGTGAAAATTAAAAAATAAAAATAAAACAACAGATCTTATTTGAGGCTAGGTATTGGTAGCTAAAATTATTCGCACGACCGTTATCTGAAAAAAAACATTTTCACTGTTATAATGCCTGCTTACAACGCCCAATCATAGACGTAGCTTTTATTGACTCCGCCCCTCTACACATAATGAAGATATCTAGAATAGAACTATTACTACAAAATAATATAAACGAAATAATAGAAAGATATCTATTATTTCTTCTAGGTTGTTCGTTCGATTTAATTCATCGAATCATCTTTAAATTACATGTTGTATTTGTATATGAATTTAGAAAATATGTAATGGTTTCACTATTTATTTTATTTGATAATTTGCATAAACATTTATAAGTGAATAAGCAAGAATAAAAAAAGAAATAAAACCGGATTTGTACAAAAAAAATTTAAGCAGCATTCAGCTTCTTTTTAATACCCCCACATTTTATGTCATAGAAAATACAGACACAGTGTTTTTCAAGTTATCATTATACACATTACATCCCCTTTATCAAAGTTATTGTTATATTATAGCCAGAATACACATAATCTTTAAATAAATTGTTATCTATGTGTTATTTTGATGCTTAAACTATATTACTAAGAAGGTTCATCTAAATCTGTTTTGTAATTTTTGCGTGAAAGTGCAACAAACATCCATCCTAACAAACTTTCACCAAAACAGGGAGAAAACTGGGGAACGAAGTCGGGAATTTCCTTTGTTTAAAAAGTATGAAACTGCTATTGAAATTAAAATAGTAGGTATCATCTGTTTGTCTGTAGCATCGTAGCTATTCGAAAGGTGATTTAATCTTTACTTTTCTTTACTTTGATTCATAAAAATATGTTCAGCCGTTTGAAGATTACCATCTATTTTTTTGGTTGATGAAAAGATAGTATTTTATATATTTTTTATGGTTATTTGTGGTGGGGGTTTTGATTTTTATTGAACTTTATGCCTAATATGTCATTAATATTTGATTGTGTTTAATTTTATTAAACACTTCAGGACTTTTAATGGACCAGTGTTTTTCCAGAACTCTACTCTTAGGCAATGAAAGTCTTTATGTATTATGTAGTCTCTTAGAGAAACTTTCGTTGAGTTCCGAGTTCCAAACCGAAGCACATCTAGAATTTTCACCCCCCTGAGGTTTCATACTACAAGGCATCTGGCGGTAACTTTATAAATTAATTTTCACATATCTTTCCATTTAATAAACAGGTCATTACTATTAAACTAAGAAAATGATATAAAAACATATTATGTCTATATCATTATTATTAAATATGTCACTTAATTCTTACTTTGACGTGTTGTATATCCACGTGAATAAGATTGTTAAGTAATTATGAAGTGCCTTCGTCCAAACTCTGAAATAGCCGTTATTCAAATAATTGTTTGTTTGCTTTATAAATTTGCAAGTTTTGAACAGAACTTTTTTATTAAGATCACACTGTCTGTGCCAAAAAATATTCTAAATCTTTTCGAATTTGAGAATTGGTTACGAGCAGCATATCAGAACAATTAATCTTAAAGCATTTTGTCACAAATTACGTGCGTGCGTTACTTAAATAATTTCGCTTATTTTTATTTTAAAACTATTGTTTCGCTCGTAGATTTTCAATACATTAACAAAAAAGCTTCGACTTGTCATATTGTAGGAACCAGGTTAACTTGCAGGCATCTTATTGTTATTGTGGATGTGACCTTCCTCCAGTATCTTCGATTCTGTGTTCTCAATGCTCAACCAACGTTGGGAAAGAAATGTATCAACGTCTTCAAGCTACCTGGACTAGCATATTAGATCATAGCTCTACGGGACTCTATATTATTTATTCTTTTATGTGGGTATTTAAGTTCTGCTACTTGTCAAAATAGGCATTTCTAAACTCGTTTCATTATGTCATTGGTAGTACTATTTCCCTTCTAAAGATCTGAGAAAAACCATTAAAAGCATACTATGGTACGATATATTATTGTCGTCGAATAGTACTCTATATAGAGGCCAGTCGTGGCGCAGAGGCACAAGGTGTGACTGTAAATGCGGCTGGTTGTGGGTTCCATCCCTCGAGTACTTGAGGAGATGAAATATATATTTAAATTTACATGTCCATTTCTTCGCTCTGGTGTCGAGGCCAAGCGCGGCGTTCAGTTCCGCCACTCAACACGCAATGCCTCCAGAATTTGGTGAAAAGGGGGGGACGGAGTGTCTTAACACTAAGTTCCCTCTGCCATCCTGCTGTGTGCGAGATACAGCGTGAAGCTGATTTAATTTTTGATTTATACTATTGTAATGATATTAAAAGCTACATATTTCATTTGCTTAATATGTATAGTATGTTGCATAGTGCGACGACGATTGTAGTGTAATGACAAGTGCGAGTTGAATTTATATTCAAAAATAAATTACGTGGTAGTACTGGTGCTAACCAAATGTAGGTGAAGGTACTGGTGGTAGGAAGTCGTAATGTATTTTGTAAGAAGGTAATTATACATTTGACAAACATCTGATTTATTACGTTGAAAATAGAAAAAACTGTTGTAAACGATCACGATTTTAAAGATTCATAAAAAGTATTTGAGTATTTTTTTCTTATAGGTTGCAGACAGACACTTTTGTATGTCTTAAATATAAATAAGAATTGCAATGTTTTCTAATGTCAGGGCAACTTGATAGTGTTTTGTCACAGACACAGCCGATTAACGCCGTCCGGTCCAGATAACGATGAACGGAATGCTGATCAAAATTTTACAATCTCGTTCGCTTCGATGGTGCCGCTGACATAAAATTCTCCATTCATTAAATCATTGTTGTATAATACATTAATTATAACAATGATTTAAATTAGTTAATTACTAGTGTGTTTATGATTATAAGAATTAACAAAATATTCTGCTCAAAGCACTAAAGAGTGTTTTTGGGTATTTTAAGGGAATAGACTCAGATAGTATTTTTTTTAATAGTAATTTCTATAGTATGTACTGGCTAGACTATAAACTTGTAAGTTTTAGATTAAAGTCCATGCATATGATTAATAAATTCCTGTTAATGTCATAAAGACAGTGAAAAAATATAAGAAATAGGCCAAGGCATATCGTTTCTTCATAATTATTTTGTTTGTGTATGTTAATTGATATATTGTTCCAAAGCGATGTACATCCGATAGTTTCGAGTTCGATGTTCATATGTCGCCAAGTCGTTAAACACACTGACGAGCGATGTCTTTAAAATGTACAGTAAATGGATATAAGATATAATTTAGGGAAATATTTGCACGTAAAAGCGATTTTTTTTCATCACGTCTTTATACGATTTCGAAATATACATACATATTTATACGAAATATACATATATATTATATTACATGTCCCTATTTCTATTCATAAGCTTAATGTTTAAAGACTTATGTCATGACATTGTTTATAGATACTATAACACTTTAGTTTGTATACATGTATATATTTTGAAAGTAATGTATATATAAGTATGATATCTAGTTAAGGTATTAGCTTTCCCCATAGATGCTCACCGGGAGTGGTCGGCGTAAAATAGAGCGCGAACAAGTCGTCGACGGAGGCGGTCGTGGAGGTGGCCGTCACCGAGGCGTGCGCGGGCGACTGCGTGTAGGGCATGGGCTGCGCGAGCGGTGGCGGCGGCCCGCCGTAGTGCAGCCCGCTCGGGCCCGCCTCCACCAGTAGCTGCATGTGCGAGATGTCCACGAACTCGTCGCCGTCGCCGCGGCCGCCCAGCTCCTCGTCCTCCGGCCGTCGCATCGCGAGCACAGAGAGCATCGCACGAGCGCATCCCCGCACCGCGCACCATACACCACACACCACGCACCACGCGCACCACGCACTACGCGCACCACGCGCACCACCGTGCTAAACTAACTTACTTACTTAGTGTCCTACGAATCTAACGAATTGACGCGATCACAGAACATTACGTATAGCTTGTATACAGGAAACTACAAATATGCGGCACGGTAATCACTGAAGGGTCACGAGCGTCTACTGATAAATGAACACAGATTTCGCACGCGGAGAGTGTCGTCGCGCGTCGAGCGCCGCATCCTCGACTGAGGCGCGCTGGCGGCGGCGAGGGCGTGCGGCGCCGCCCCCGTGCGAGCGGAGCCCTGTCAGTGGACGCAGCGGGCCGCCCGAGGTCGGCGCTCATTCACGACGGCCGCGTTAATGGCGGGCGGCGTGCGCCCTCGGCACCGGTAGCCGGCGTCGCCCACGTGCGCGAGAAACTGGCGCGGCGTCGCGGCGGCGAAGGGAGTAGTGACTGCTCGCGGGGCCGGCCGCGGAGGCTCGCCGTGCACGCGTCACGCGACTCCTCTCCTGCCGCCGCTTTCTCCGCGTTGACTCACGCTCCACTTTCGTACGCTACGCGCGCCGGCACCGCGGACACCGCCGACACCGCCGCCGGCTCTTGGAGACCGTTTTGGCGATGCCACAATTAGCCGCGCGCCACGCGCTCCCGTGACGTAGCGGCCCGGATGAGATACTCGCGGTGTTACGTAGCTATGATAAATCATTGACTCGGCTATTAATATTGCTCTGGTCATATTGGAAACGACGTAAAGATTATGACTATGTACATTATGAGATTAGTGCTTATTATATTTAACATACGCTTTTATGATATTTAATAATTAATAAAAAAAAACTACCCTTACAGTAAAATAAAAATTAAGATCTTCCTAATATTATGATTAATTCTATGATTAACTAAGGACCGCATACATAAATCCTTTTTGAAATACCGCTTATAGTATATTTTGTTTTAAAAGCTAAGTAAATTTCCTTTTCTTCCTTTGGAGTAGACGGATAAGTGACCTTCAGAAAGGTTGTGAACTGTTTAGGCGTTGCCATAACAACCAGCTGTTGATCCGCGAGAACGCAAATGTCAAAGAGCACGAGTGGGCGCCTCGTGAATTGCTCTTTTGGGAACAGCTTCATACACACCCAATGATATTGATAAATATTTTATTATATTGTTAGTATATTATAATAAAATATTTGCATTGGATGTTCAATACAAATTACAGGAGTTTCCTGCCCATGTCAGACAAAATGTAGCAAGTAGCTTATATATTAGACTAATTAAACTGTACCCTGTTATTTTTTGTATCTAAATGTAACTTATGTTATAACATAGTATAAACAACACCGACACACTAGTGCTTTATAAAAGATTACTAATTTTAGCTAAATACACAAACTAATATACATGTTTCCTTTTCTCAAATTATTTATAAATTCAAATGTTTTTTAGAAGGCCCTCTTATACGGAAATTTATTTTACGTGAATTCTTAATCTGCATCTCCTGTAAATTCTAAATCTTTTTTTTAATCCAGTAATATTGTTTACACACACGATACAAATATAGCTACAAATGTAGATATATTTATAGATTAGTAAAACAAATTACGAAAGTCGTGTGTATATTGCGAGTGAAATATGCCTACGCTTGTCCGGCGCCTACGATAAATTATGTACAGCGAAAGGTTAAGGGGAAATGCGTCACTTATAGCTTTATCATATTAGGGAAAATTGAAATAATTAGTCTATATACCTAATTACTTTTTTATCATTAGATAGACCTAAACCCAGACCAGTCCGGTTTTGTTCGTGTCCTTAGAATAGGATCACCCTGGTGTCGTAAGAGGCGACTAAAGTTGGTGTAGGAGAGTCACGTCGCCAGCAATGGAAACACGCATGGGCAGACTCCACCTGATTACTACCACCCCCGGCATTTAAGACCAGGCTTTATACCACTGTGTTTCGCATTAGGTTATGCCGGACTCCGGCGCCCTACCTCCAATGGTCAATCCCTGGAGTATGATAGTAGCACTAAGAGATTTACTTCCTCAAACTTAGGTCCTTCAAACTCTAGGGAGGGCACAGTACCGCGCTACAGATAAGGAGTTTTTTTAAACAAATGATAAGTAAAAAGATTATAATTTTAGATATTTCAGTTTTCAAACATAAAACTATTCTAATAGATATCAGAATCATTGAATTTTTTTACAAGAAAACTTTTACAACTATACAAGAACGTCAAGAACGTTTCGTGCGTAATAAGTAGAGTAAATTGTTAGGAGAGCAATATTTGTTTGTCATTTGTATCTATTTGAAGCTTACAAGTTCCAGTATCTTATATAACGAGTTCACACGTTTCAAGTAATGAGTAGACATGTAAATTAAAGCTAAAGCCGAAATACCTTCGTAACGACCCACATGTTGGTGAAAACTGATTTATTTCGAAATAGAGGTATTTTAGCATATGTTTTTTTCAGCTTTATGCTGTATCCTGCATGTAGCAAGGTAGGCAGAGAAAGCCTAGTGGTAAGACGCTCCGCTCAACATTTTCCGCCTAGTTCTGGAGGCATTGCGTGTTGAGTGGCGGAACTAAACGCCGCGTTTTGCCGAGACACTAGAGTGAAGAAATGATAATATTAAATATTTTATTTCCTCGGGAAGGAGTCGAACGCACACCCTGGCGGGTTTACATCACAAGCTTGTGCTACACCTCGACTGGCCTCAATTCTCTCTATTTCAGCGTATTATAATGAGAAAAAGCTAATAACTAATATTAGCAAATTGAACAATTATGACGAATAATTCTATATTTGTATAGAATTATTTGTTTTAGTAGATTTATTTTCAGCCTACACACGACATGGATGTCAGCGGCATTACATACGTTTGGGGGCGGCTGACGCATTCGTTCTCACACTTTCGTCAGCTTTCTGTCACTAACAATGACGTCTCTCGTTTCATAATATCCTATTTAGATAATAAACGTTGATAAAAACATATTGAGATTCAATTTGATTAAATGTAAAATTAGTCTATTTATAATTTTTATTTGTGTTCGTTAATTTGAATCGCAAGTTGTAGTACATATTATTATGTACTTAACTCTGGTGATGGTTCGTTTGTTGTGAAAGTAATATAACTTCCTTATTATCCTAATTTTGTGTTGATTTTTATCATATAGTGTTGCAAAGACTTCACTTGTATTATTTTATTTCATAAACTATCCATATTTTATTCTAATATGAAAATAATCTAGTTAGTTTTCCTTTATAAATATAATATAATATAATATATCACTTACAAGAAAAAAAATAACATTACAATACATAGAAACTCTTTTTAATAAAATAAATAATAATTTTACAGATAGCAAAGATTTGTAACAGATCCGCGACTTAGGACGCTGCGGGGGCGAATAGGAAGACTGACATATAAGGCAATGCCGTGAGGCTACGTCACCGCTCGATTAACTACCGATCTCTTGTTTGACTTTTAAACGAAAAAAACATTTGCTATCTGCATGTACTTATATAGGCAAACTGAAACAGACCAGCCCGACCTTATTAGGTAAGGAAAATCAATTTCAACTTGCCGAATTAGTCACGTCTTTATATACCTACAGGTATAAAAAGAAATGGATGTTTGTAATTGGTAGGTTACACTTTTAATATACCTACGTTAGTTTCATTTATTGGGGCTATTATTTTTTAATAAATATCTATACATAGCAATATGTGTCGCAAGGGTGCAAGCGTACAACTATAAACACAAAAGGTTGTAGTTTCGATTCGAAATGAAATATTTAATATTTTTATTTTCTTGCTTTGGTAATAAGGCATGCAATGCCTTAAAGATTTGGAACCAAAAGTGCTATAATGGGTGTACAGGCTTAACACTATGTTTCCAAATTCCCTTTGCCTACGCTGCTATATTTAGGATCCAGCGTAAAAGTCCAATTTCGTAATACAAACAATAAAATTCTTATGAATTTTATAAATATTACTTGAATACATACATGTATATAAAGAATATAACGTCACCCTAACTTTTGATCATATTATGAGAACAACATAATTACAATAAACGCTTACGAAATATTTCTCCAAACGTAATATATTACTTAAAAGTATTTAAACACAGGTGTACTCTATTAAACAGACATAATATTATGGCAAGGATAACGCGGCCATTTAATTTGTGCTTGCGGGTAATTAACAACTAGGCGGGTTCGATTATTCTCCACAATGCCATTCGAGCTGCTATCAATTACTATGACAGTATACATGCACGGTGAATAATAAACTTACCTATGTACTGTGTTAATGTTCCAAACGGATTTAGTTATGAATTACTAAATTTATTTAAATAATGGAAACTTGTCAGCCTCAGTAAATGGTAATGTTCTTACATGCAAAATAAATAATTTATTAATATTATTGATGGAAATCAATCATATTCATATCTAACAGCTGTGAGATAATGATGACCGTTAGAATTTTTGATTTCGTAAGCTTTGTGTTTTATTTTAATTTTATATTATACAACAAACACTGATATTTTTTATATTTATCAGGAAAATATATGCATATACATATGTAGGTTATGTAAATGGTCATAGATATACCAATGTAAAGTTTATCTTGATTTTGCGATCCCCCTAAATATATTCCCCTAATAGTTCTTAAGTGGAAAAAATAACTTATATATTCTAAATATTTCAAAAGCACTTCGTTATGTATACATAATACACGATAATACTCGTATAATTTTACGACAACGTATAACAAATTAAACGCAAAAGTGTTGAGATTTATAAAATGTATCAATAAGTCAATAATACTCATTTCAAAATACAGCATGTATTTTAAAATAAGACTTGATCATACATTTTATAAATAAAACGCAATATCTAAAAATAACTATTTACATACTCAATTACAATCACTAATACAATCCACCGCGCAAATCTCTTTTATAGACATGGAGATACGCGGTGTTCGCTTACAATAAAACAATAATAGAGCAATCTGCATTCACTGCTGTTCGTAGGAGCAATTTGGCGTCATGCAAGGCAACAGGAAATGTTGTTACAATTGTTCGCGAGGCCGGGGTTCGATTCCCGACAAAGATAAATTGTTCGCCTGCCGAAGGACTGCGGTCCGTATTAGAGCATGCATACTGAATGTAAATGGATGTGGCGTTATTCTGTGACTGTAGCATTATATAAATAGGTATCTAGTTCATGTATATATATAGCTGTAAGATTCAAAATATGTAAGTATAGGTTTACTTAAAAAAAGAAGAAAGCTTATTAATTCCTTATCTCGCATATAGCAGGATAGGCAGAGGGAACCTAGTTTGAAACTGAAAAAAATATATATTAAAAGCACTGTAAAGCATTTTGTACATTTCATAATTAACAATCAATCAATTCGAAATACCAACATCCGAAACACAATAAAAAACTAGCATCCCATAAAGTGAATTGCGGTACTGCACTATAAATAAAGAGTAAAAGCTCCAGACTACCGCGAGCGCGAGTTCGATATGACGTTGATTTATTGATTCAAATTGTGTATTTTTCTCCGTCAGCCTCTCGCCGTTTTGGTGTCGATAAGTGCCATTTAACACTTGATATAGTGTCGGTAATTTGTGTCTGAGTTCCGCTTTTCCTTTTTCAATTAGCTTCAAATTGGAGTCGTTGTGTAACTACGGTAATTGGTCACTCACTTTAGATATAAAAAACTTAAGAAATATACGTAACAAAATATTATTTTTAAACAAAATAAAGTGCAATAGAATTTTTGATAAAAATATATATTTTAGTCGGTTACATTTGCATACGTATAAGATGTTTGGCGGACGCCGGAGCGGAGGTCAAGAGCCAGGAGGTGGTAGGAGTGGAACGCGTAACGAGCTCACTACGCCCGCGGGTACATTGTAATTGTACTGAAGCACTAGCTCTTACAAATTCATAGCCTTGCACGCGAATTTCGATGATCTCTCCTTAGTGGGCATGTGAAAATTATAGCTTCGGAGAGAAAGCGTGTAGCTGTCGTTGCTATTAATTTTGTTTGATGGAACACCAATAATATTTATATAATACATTGTAAAGTTGTTTCACTCTAGTGCTGTGAATAACTATGGCATTGGATGTATATAAAATGCTTCATTTATAGTAGCTAGGTAATATATTGTTTTTTAGATCAGTCAGTTTAGGCATATAGATTCACTTTTTAAATATTGTAAAATTATTTCAACTGTTAATTACTTATTTTTACCGAAATCGAAATAATGGCCGAAACTAGATTTTTTGGTCAAAACACGCTGAAATCGAAATTGCATCAATCACTAGTTCTAAGTTGCAACTCAAAACAATATCTTGAGATTAGAGTAAAACGGAATACGAATATCTTTATACTAAGTTCTATTTGCTTACTTGTTGCAAGTTTCAATGGCAACAGCTGGTAAATGCAAGCATAGCAAGGGTCATAAAGTCCACACAAACAAAGATGCGGGCGGTAACCAGTATGGTATAAATTTCATTAATATATTAATTTAAATATTAAATGTTTTTTTATGCTACAATTGCCATTACCACCACTAATGCACTTCAAAATAAGTTCTAGCTGCATAAAGAAATCATGCCACAGATTTTGTATGTATCAGCTTTCTCTACTCAGCATGTTCAAATGGTTATAGTTACTCAAATGTAAATGATACTTTAAATTGTATTCGTATGTGTCGCCACGCAGTAGGCGATACTCTTAATATACATTCTAATCGCCATCTTCAACGCCTGCTCTAACCTCTTCTTACTTTTAATATCGATTTCCAGTGTTATTAAGCAAGATTCCACATAATTTATACAATTTTTATTATGAGGTATTAATGAAATGGTTAAACACTGTTATGAAATTACTGTATCGTATTACATATGATTACGGGTCCCTTAACACCAAATAGTTATAAATATTTTATTTAAAGGCCTTGTCTATGAATAACGAATTATTGATATTTTAAATATTTTTTATCACATGAAGTAATCCTACTATTAAATTTTGTCTAAAGTAGATTATCATGCATACAAAATCAATAAAAATGTCAGTATTTATTTATGAACATATATTAAAGAATCCCATCTATCATAGATTGAGTATAGCTGTTATAGAATATTTCATAGTAACAGTGACAATGAGCGAAATGGAGTCAAAGAGTGCGTTGGTGCGGGGCACTATGACATTGGTTCTTTATAGCCAGCGATGCTATCCGCGCAGCTTGACTTTGTTTTTACGACACACCATAACCTCCACTATTTATGGAGTGTATTTAGCATAGGGCCGAATCACTATTCCTTCCGTAGGGCTCCAATACTTGTAAGCGACGGAGGTGCGCGCTCGCGAGCGTCGTGCTTGGTGTCTCCGCGTGGGACGCCCTACTGCCTATCGTACACAGTATCAATAAATTGCACTTGCGTCCGTCGTGTCGTACAAATAAAAGAATCAGAGTACTACGTCCTATCGACGAAAGGTCTAAATAAATTTGAATATGTACTTATTTGTTGTTCGCTTTTGTAGATATCATCATCGAGCTTGAATCGAGAGAGAATAAAGCTTACGGTGATATAATATTTCAATATCGTTATATGGCGTCGTGTCACTGAGGTTCATTTGTATGAAAATAATAAGCGCATAAATTGATTCTTTAAAGATGTTTTGTAATTCTCGTTACAATATTTGCATAAGGTTTATTTTTATTATCCAATAACAATCGAGTATCGAGTTTATAACGAGCAATTACGATTTGCCTGTCCATATGGTTGTCTTGGAAGTAATTAAATAAATCAGCTTCACGATGTATTTCGCATACAGCAGAGTAGATAGAGGGCACCATGTTAAGACACTCCGTTCCCCATTTTCCGCCGAATGTAGGAGTCATTGCATATTGAGTGGCGGAACTCAACGCCGCGCTTTGCCTCGACATTACAGCGAAGAAAAGAAAATATACATTTAAATAAATATTTCGCTTCCTCGTGACGGGCTGGAACCCACAACTGCCGGTAACAGTGACACACTTTCGCCTCTGCGCCACGACGAGCCTCGTATTGATGATATTAATTAAATCAGCCATATATCGAAGTCGTGCAATGTTGTGACTTATTAATATCCACATGCATCAAAAGGAGAGTCACGCCCTCTCGCGAACCTGTTGAACATAAAGGATGTCCAGGTGGCGGATTGAATAGCCCCCATTAGAAGCCATTATATGCCAATAAATAATGCAAGAGACGCTCAGGCTATCGGTCCTAGACTGAGGTTGTATCGTAATTCAACTTAATGTTATAGATCTCAGTAATACATAGTCTCCACACAATGTAGATATAAGACTAAGTTTATTTATATGTATAATATAGTTTCGCTGTATAATGTCTAATAATTATGACATGCCAAACGAATTATAATCGAAATTTAAAAACTTAGATTGACACTGTCGTAGCACAAGTAGGAGGCATTTGGTTTTGTATAGTTTCTTTTCTTATTTTGTATAGTTTTGGATTCAAAGTTTGTGTTTAGTGAGGTATTGTCACGATTTTATAAATATACAAATTTATAAAACACATTTAGACAGAAATTGTTAAATCATAGAGATTTCCAATTGTCTGTGACGACCAATATTATCATTCAACAACATTGTTATCATTTAACAGCTAATGGCGCCAATTAATTTTCCTCGACGACGCTTGAAAAACGTCCCTTATTATCTACCATCATATTGTCTCATTCATATTTTTCAATGAAAACTATTTATAAATTTATCTAAATAGAAATAAATTCTATTGGTATAGAATTCCCAGTATGGAATCCAATTATATCTATAGGCACTAGAAATTTTAATATTCATCGTCAAAATTCTGATAGATTAGATAGATTAGGAGAAGGAATACTTACTTTACTATTTATAGCCACACGTAAATTGAAAATACATCAAACACAGAAATTAAATATAATTACTCTATTAAAATCAATCCTTGTTTTATTTTGGCGCATCTTATTCTTTTCGGGACGTCAGAAAAAAGAAGTAAGCGCAAACAATCCTCAATTTCTATATTCAACCATTTTTAGAGTGCGGCCGAACCAGCCGTCACGCGTTTTCTTACAGGGACACCAAACGGAAATAAAAAAATCGTTCAAATCAAATTTGCAATCACCTTGCGTCACATATTTGTCGACTGCACCAATTAGTCTACTTCAACTTGTATTTTTATATATAGAAAATGGAAATATTTTATTAATGAGTGGGAGATTGATTTCTTCGTCTAATCCTGCAATTTGGAGGGCAATGCCAATCGAGCTATTTGAGGACCATTATAATTGCTGTGAGCCTGCACCCACGTTTACTTCTCAAGGAATATCAATGACAGTGTGTAGGACATTTGATGTTTTATTAATTAAGTTTTCTTTTTTATGATTCCGTATATTTAGGTCAATGGAAAGTTTTTACTTCATATCTAAATTCAGAATCTGAGAATACACTAAGTTCTTGGTACGAATCAAAAATGATTTGTATATTTTGAGGTAATTGTGTCAATTTTATTTATCCTAAGATATTATTTACTCTATTAACAAAAGCGTATATGGTTCTGTAATTAGAATATAGTGATAGATAAAAAATTCCGTGTTCCGCTTTATTCGGTTTGTTTGTATTTGTATTTTCATGTAGGTAGGTACTATAAGAATTACCAATATCACGTAAAGTATTTCGAAAGTACCTATGTTATTGTTATTGACGTTAACATATTTTGGCATATAGTGTAAATGCCTAATTTCTATAATTTTTCAAAATATTATAAATTTAAACTATTAATTTTTGTTTATCTTATAGGTGAAGGCAGTATATTAGCTGGATCTCTTTTTAACGTGCATCTACTATTTCGTAATATTGTCTCTTTACCGTACATTCTCCTTTGTGTGTTTTCCATTCAACGTGACATTGGCGAAGTGATTAGTGCTGAACTGGCACGCATGTGGCATAAGTTATAGAAAAATATTTTTTGTTGCATTTTAACATTTAGCTTAATGTCTATTAAAATAAAAAATGTCCTTCAAAAGGTATATGTGTTTTTTGTAGTTTCTTTCGTTTTTAGTTGAGTTTAAGTTTAAATGATATTTTTTTATCTAAGTATATAATATATCTTACTCTACCTACTTCACCTACTTATCTTCTTCATAAAATCATTCTCATATCTCATAAACCATAATTGTCCCTTATTTCATAATATGAAAAACACTTATATTTTATTATCATTTCAAAATATTAATTACGTTTTATTACATATCGTGTTGATAGTGATCGTAAGCAACGAGCCTGTCGCCCGCTCTAGCCCCAATTAAACGTAGTAACACATCAAACCAGTTCCGGCGTCCCCGTCCGCGCCCGTGCCCGATTGAGGCAATCGGACCCGTCTTCGTCCGGGCCCGATTGCCTCCACTAATCGCACGCATTCATTTGAATCTATTTAGGTAAACGGGCGCAACGCCGCGCTCGCCACAGGAATGTGACGCCGTGGCAATTACCTATTATGCGAGCAGTTCCCTACAAACTGACTACAAGAAGCTATATTTTTGGAGTAATTCCACCCATATGATAGACAACGATCTAAGATTACACCTTGACTAATACATAAAGCGCATCGGACCTGGTGTGGTGCGTATAAATTATGGAGTATAGTCGGAGATATTGTGTTTCACGTCCGGCGGGTCAGACATGGGCCGAGGATATCTGCGTGAAAAGGGCGAAATATTGCAGAAATTTCAAACTCGACAGGACAGCATTCGATTCGTCGTGGTGTAGGATTTCATTGCGCTATATCGCGTCAACCTCGCCCGATACAAGGCTCATGAGCCTTTACACCTATACTTTATGCGGGGCGATGTTTATTGATAGTCATTTAATAATGCTAGAATATATTTTTTATGGAAACGTTAAGTATTTTTAAATCATACTATCGTTTATTCTTATGAAAGGAGCTTCTGTTTGTTTATAACTATTGTTGTCTTGGTATTTGGTCTAATCTTACTGATGATAAATACCTATATACCTATGAGCGCAAACATAAAATTCAAGATGTATAAAAGGTAACTCTTCCTTTACATTGTATATAATATATACAAAATAGTAGACGTACTTACTGTATTAGAGTTAACTGAGCTTATTTATAAACGCATTTGCAGCTCGCGTCGTCAATATCGTCGCGAGATGCTATCCAAAGTATTGTTAATCCGGTAATTTGAATTTATTGCGCCGTGAATAAATGGTGCACCGGCTATCGGGAAACGTATCGACACCGCACCCGTGCACTTAGTTCGCGCTTACCTTTACCATACTGGCATGTCGCTTTTCGGACGACCATTTCAACTAATATAAGAGTGACCTTTAACATTTACATAGTTTTGTAAATCTAGACTAAAATAATATAGATAGATAGATAACTGTAAGAATAAATTATATTAGTCTTCTTTCGTTATGTCAAATATATCTGTACAACGCTAAATAATAAGACAAGGAAGTAGTGTATCTCGAGCATTCCTTGTAGGAGATGTGATTGTTTCTCCTTAACGGGCATGCCGCTCTAATCGGGACATCCCCGGAGTCGGTTAGCTTTAAGTATTGGCGTTAATTAGACTCCCATTGCATTCTACTGTACCAAAGACATGAGCGACTCTCGAGGTCAGATCGCAGTTCCCTAACAAAATACAGGAAGTGTTCCATTATCTTAACTTACAAGCTAAAATTTTCACCGCAGACGCACCAACGGTATTATGTTTTAGCGGACTGCGACCTGTCTCGAGGAGTGGACCGGCAATCAGGAATCATTATTTACGGACAGCTATTATCACCTCATGGCTTTTCTGGTTTATTATCGGCATTGCTCGTTATGTTGTCCTGAGACGGATAAATTATGCTATTAAGTTAGCAGATTGACAAAGTTATTTATGACAATAAGTGGATGCGAGCTCAGAGGTGACTATCAGAGGATTTTAGTAATAGTTTTAGGTCTAATAATAAAAGGTATGACTTGTTTCTATATAAGAAATTAAATTGATAGAAGAAAACTATACGCTTACAATAAAGGTTACAAAAAATTTAAGCGTTCAATTCAATTACTTTTGTTTGATAAATTAAATGGCAACGATATACTACTAAGAATACTACATATATGAACTTTTTATATTATTCCAACAAGGAAATTGAAAAAAAGGAGAGATTTATTCGATATCACAATATTTTTGTCATTGAATTTTGAGAAGTGGAACTTAATGTTGAAGTGTGTCTGACCAGAAGGGATAGCAAAACCATTTTTTTATATAAGCATTCAGTGAAATCGTCGTTTGTCCAATGCTGACTCTTAACCTTCATGTTAATAACATCAGTTGTCTATTCCTTTATCATTGCTTATAAATAACGCTAACAACTTTTGTAGGATAATATTTTTTAAAACTTGACTTGTCTCGCCTGGCGAACGACAAAATGTTGTCACCAGCCACCGCACGCGTACTGTTCTATCTGATAAATACTGGTAAATAATTATTAAATATTATCGAATGTCAGATATGGTCGTTTAGGTGGCCGTTTCGTTATCTATGTTATTTGTTGTTAACAGTTCCGCGGGACGCCAGGCGTGTTATCGAGTTGAGTTATAGCAACAGAAGTTCTGGTGTTCAGGGCTGTCAAATGAGTTTCAAAAAAGTCTACGGCTACTAAGAGAGACGAGATTTGAATCATAATAAAGAAAATAATATACCTGGATATTAGTCAGATGATAAAAAATATATTTATGGTATAGACACTTATTTAATTCTTGCACTGGCAACCCTAAAGGTGTTCTTCTCTGATTACAACCCTGTCACTAGATAAGGATGCTGCTGACTGCTCATCATGGACATAATATCCTCTGATATCATCTTTAAAAAATGCATTCTGTTAATGAGATATTTCTAAATTTTGAATATAAATGGTAAGTTATAGCTGCATACGTTGTGGTTTTATATTAATAAATAGTTAAAATTTTAAAAAGAGTATTTATGTTGCTCATTTTCTATCTATCCTAAGTGAATATCAAAAAATATATAAAAAAAATATTTAAATGAATTAAATCAACATTCAAAAATGTTGCCACAAGATAAATACATAGATTTTAAATATTATATATGCATATATTTATAAAACACAAATATATTATTGTATTTCAATATTAATGTAATAAAAAATATAATAAAGAAATCAAATAACCTCACAGTTGATAAGTGACAGAGGACATCGTACCGAAATAAATATTTTAGCGGACATGTTTACTCCAGAGCACCGTGAATTATGGCGCCAGATATAACGCTCCGCTGACATTGATGTAAAGTGACGAAACTTTCAAGTGGAAAGCTCTTATACTAAGTTATTTAGTAAGAATTATCAATGTACTTAAAGTAAAATTTTAATTATGAAAATATAATATGACTTAACGTATGTAAGTATATGGAATTTATATATATGTATGTAATGTTGGTACTTTTCTGCTTCTTTAGCATACGCTTAATTAACGTAGGCTTATTGGCCGAAAGTCTGGATTATACCTCTATTTTGCGTGCTTCCGATCAATGTGTCATGGCGTTTGACAGTCCAATGTATTTGCCATCTGAACCTTTCAGTGAAATATGCATGTATTTACATTTGTTAATGTAAAGTCACTTAATTTATGTGTTATATAGATAATATTATTATAAATATTGTTCAAAGTATAGAAATACAAATTATACAAATATTATTCCTACGAAATTTTCATAATTAATTTTCAATTTCTTCCCTACTATAATGAAAAAATTAATTAGTCTATTTGAATTCTAAATTACTTGAAGTTAAATATAAAGAGGCTGCATTAAAAATACAAGTTAGATAAAATCAGTATTAGAATAAACGAAGTCATATAAATTTGAATAGAACGCAATACTTGTTCTGTTTGATTTGTAATAGCGGGCAATATTCTTAGTAGGGTGTTATTAGCCACTTGCTAAAGTTGCCTGAGGCTTTACTAGGACTGAATTCATTTTCTTTTAGGAACAGAAAATTGTATTACTGTGACCAGCTCGCTATCTTAGCAAAAACACTTGCAAAATACAAGTTACTGAATTAGCTTTAGATAAGTATCGGTGTAAATGTATAGATCACGTTTTACCGGAAAGCTATCAGTCATCTACTTGGGGGCTGATGGCGGCGCTAGTGACGGACCGGCTGTCATCAGTATAAAGTTATCTCTGCTGTAACGTCCGCGATATGGCACTTTTAGTGCAGCAACAAATGAAGCGGTTGCATTAAAACGTGTCCGGTGCATATCTAGCGTAATTAATAGCGGGAGATAAGTCAAGGAGAGCCGGAGATACCTCCGTAAGGTCGACGTAATCGAGGCTGTCGGGAGCGCCGCCACCCGCCAGCCCTGCCACCGGCGACCGCCGCCCGCTATATTAATAACAGTCAGCGATATCGGTCTGCACCAAATGGGAAATTAAAAGGCTTTCATAGGATCTATTTATTTCATTAGACTGACTTGTGTTACTGGACCTAGCGGTAATGCACCATATGAAATTGATAACCAATAGTAATAGTTTTTTGAGAATATATTAAAAAAATAAATATCAAATTTTATTAATTTAATTAATATAGAGTATCTCCTTTTACTATAGACTCTTAAAATATAAATGATATACTATTATTTACGAGTAAATTTATATTGTATTAACTTTGTCACTAAGCAATGAAATATAAGACCGGTGTTATAGTTACCGCGTTGTTTTACAAATAATACAATATTGTAAGCTTGTATGACGAGATTACTGTATAACATGGACATAGCGACTCTAGTGCTTACGAGACGACCGAAGTAGAATTTAGAGACAGTTCCATTGTAAGATATTTCTTTGAGACTCATAAAAATTCGTTCATCATTTCTATCAAAAAATCTAATAAAAGATAATTTATTACGTTTGCATTGATATGGGAGGGAAAATTTCGTTTTTAATGTGACAAAAGAGAAAGAAAAGTTTAACCCAAATGTTGAATATAATGGAGTTCTAGAATTTACATAATATATGAGTTATGATATATTTCCGCCTTATAAATTTGTACGTCCGGCGTGGCGGAGTGGCAGATACCGTTGCAGTCTCGGGGCGGTGCTTAAAGAAGGTAATCGTGCAATTTGTGCCGTCATTGTTCTAAAGTAGCGTCGGCCGTACATCAGCGCGGTAGACGGGGCCAATTGATACAAACGAGCGCGTGTCACGTCTATATATAATATTAGGAATCACGGCGCGAGCCAGGATATATTAATTTGGAGTGCTTGTAGCATGATGTAGCGTACTGTTAAGGTATGCGCCGGTTAAAGCGTGTCGGAGTCGGTTAGATAAGCTGCTTGCCAGCTATTCACTGTGGTTGCTCGGTGCTGTGGGAGAGTTTATGAGTGTTTGAATACATGTACTAAAATACATTGTATAGAAAATATGGTAAAGGACCATTTTAGCAATATACCATTTTTTTAATAAAGACATTAGTCAGTGTGGCTATTTTTGTTCCTTTTTTGGCCCATTTTGGCGAATAATAATAAGTACGTCGACAACAAAATATACACATCTCATTAATTGTATTCTTAGGTGCGCGGTAAGGTGAAGCAAAATATATCTATATACATTTAGTGATTTATAACATTTAAATCAATTAAGATAAAATTATTTATTACAAACAATATACCTATATCACACAAACATCCTCATCGACTAGGCTGTCCGTGGATAACATATCTTCAGTTGTATTACTTTTATAGCTTGCGGTGGGCTCCCGCTCTTCTGAAATAAGATTAAATGATTTACGAATGAGGTCAGAGTGGCAGTGAGGTCGGCCAACTCCGCTTCGTGGCGTCAATCGCCACGCGCGCGGCACACGACGACACTTGCCGACATACGATAGCGATGCTTTACCAACTATACATATGTTATACATATGTGCATGCGCACTAAAATTTGTTCTTTTCTTAAAGATTATAGAAATAAACATTGCTTGCAGCTAGGTATATCTAGTAATTTTTTGCATAGTATTTCTATAACTATACCTATTGAACAACACGCTGACAATTTTTACTATGGTATTATTTTTCTATTTTTATGATTCTATGTAAGTGATCAAATATGATCGTTTCTGACCTCACATTGTTCCTAGACTTAATAACAATTTGCTAAAAACGTTTAATTCAAATTCAAATTCAAAATATTCTTTATTCAAATAGGCAATTATTATAAGCACTTTTGAATCGTCGAATGAACATATGAACAAAAAGCTACCACCGGTTCGGAAGGCAGTTCTGCTGAGAAGAGCCGGCAAGAAACTCAACAGTTGCTCTTTTCAAAATCAATGGTACAATCTATAAACATTAGCTGGCAGCAATCCTGCATTACGTTCAATAGACATTAATTCCATACATGCTTATCCTCCAAATATTCTTGAACAGTGTAATACGCTTGACTTGCTAGAATTTTTAGAATTTTTTAGAATTTTTTTAGAATTTATTTCAAAATGGTTCAATATTTACATAGGCAATAATGTAAAATATAGTTTATTTATTCTTTTAAATATTCAATGTGCGGACATATTTATTTAACAGTTAAATCTAAAAATAACTAAGAACAATTCAAAAACAAACACGACGGGATTGTTTCATAGTTTTATAGCTCGTTTCATTACTAACTCAATTGAATAAACTGTGATAGGAACGCTGAGGCGCTCTGCAACTTGATTGCTCAAATTTCCTCTTCAACTATCACAAAGATATGGTGAATTTCTAATTGGATAAACGTGTCGTTTCCTATTTAAAGGCGACGGCGGCTGTAATGTTGCCATTTAAATATGACCTCTAATGGTGTCTTGAATTCTTCGTAAATAGTTAGTTTTAGGGGGCCTCGCGGGGTCAGGTTATGCAGGTGGTTGGGTATCCGCAGGCACGCGCGCCGTCATTCGGTATAATGGTGCATCAGATTCCGACGTCTCACATGCCGCTCATTGACTACGTATTCAATTTGATATTATTTCAATAGACTCCCGTAATAATATTTTGGGTTCTTCTTTAAGTATTGTTATCGTATAATTATTGAGTGCATTCTAATTTAAGCATTCATATTTTAAACATTTTCGATGCAATGTAGTCATATGGGATTGATAATGTTAGATTAATTATAACATTTATGGTTTTGTACGTTTTAATCATAAATGAATAACGTACGTTTTATATATAATCACTGTAAGCGATAAAACAAATCGTAAGATTTGTAATGTTCAAATATTTTTACCGTTCGAATCTCAACGTTTGCTTGTGCCCCAGTGCTTCGTGTAGAGATTTGATTCCTTTTATAGTTTTAATTACATTGAACGATGGAAATGAGTCTAGAGTTGAGGTAACGTTGGATTCTTGTACCCAAAAATTGAGTAAAAGGGCCAGAAATAATTGTTTTATTTTTTTATAATAAAAAGAAACTACACGAAAAAAGTTTCTCATAAAAGTTTTTTGTATTTTTATTTCATTTATAATTTCTAAGTCAAGATGGGTTTTTGACAAGGCTTCTCATAAATCACGAGGTGATGGGCGGGTGATAGCGCTTCCGTGCGCGCAGCATCAGTAGTGCCATACACACACGCACAACACATTACCCACACTTTTCTTAGAACTTAAATTTTATTCCTCTCTGATGATATTAATCATATAAGCTTAAGCCGAGGGACTCTATCATTAAAGTTAAAAGTGACCAAATCTGACATTTGATTAAGAATATTCAGCGTTATTGGTTTCTTAATTGCGTATTTTTATAATAAATATGCTCAAATTACGTATCTCGAATCAAACGATATAGAGAGTAGCTTCTTCTTTTAACTAATCGAAAATTTGATCTTAGGCGTAACGGTATAGCTTATTTTGTTATACAGATTATGTGTGATTGAGTGAAACTTATAATTTTAATTAGGTTTAAGCAAATTCAATATTTATTCATGTGTTATTTGTAGAATTATAAATTTAAAGAAGATTGAAACTTAGTGTTACTTATTACAAGAACATTATTGGAAAACTAATGATTTAATATTAGCCATAACACGGTTTTTAAAAACTTCAAATATGAATATAAGCCCTAATTCATTTCTAGTCACAATTAAATCAATTTCAAAAATATGAATTACTTATACTCTCTTAAATATGAATTATTATATTGGTATTTTCAGTATTTATCAGAAACATTCTAGACAATGTCAATACTCGTAAGTTATAAACTAGCTAAAGATTTATAATTAAATATTTGAAACAACATATCCACTAAACGCCAGAGTTTTATCTCGTATGAGATATATGGGGTAATAATAGAGACTTTACATTTTGTTTATCATTAATATCTTAAGTGGCGTTTGAATCGACACCATCCGCTAATTAAAAAACAAATTAAATGCCTCATGTAAGGTGCTATTAGATTTTACGAGCTTTGTTAGCTTATGCCTTATCAGTTGTCCTGGTATATATTTAATCAATGAGGCTTACCTAATATAGAACATTTGGAAAGAATAACGTCAATCTAATAAGAATAAAATCTGGCGTGTTGAGTGGTGGAGCTTAACGCCATTCCAATATTTTGAAGGGGAACGAATCCACTATCTGTCGCGTTTGGCTGACAAGCTTGCGCCTAACGACTAGCCTAAATACACCAACAATTTATTAAATACTCTCTGTAATCAGAAAATATTTTTTATATTTATTTAAGCTTCACATACAGTTAATTATTTCTATAAAAAGCTTCCTTTCGATTTGTTCTTTAGAAGTCTTAAGACGCATCAGGGAATAGCAAGGACCACCGGGTGAGCAGTGCTCGGTGCTTTACTTACGATTTATTGTTATAAAAATAATGTATCATCGGCGGCTTCACAATGGCCGTAACAAGCGCGCTCGCGTGTATTAGCGTCTTGGACTGCGGACTTCAGTAATACTGTTCTTATTATTTTCCAATGTGTTACGAGTTCATCTATAATAGATATATCTATATTATTTAGGTATTTTTTTAGGAAAAACACGAAACGAACGAAACGAAAACGAACGAAAAGAATTCGTAGATGTGAAAATAGAAAAAATACACTGGAAACGTTTCTGGAATATTAAGTGATAATTTCTTGTAGGTTTATTGAAATTAACAGCTAACGAAGGTTATTCAGTTTATAGCTTGAAATTAACATTAAATGACACGCATAAAAGCTACAGTAGCTGAGATAACTTTAATAGATTAGTTAATTTAAGATTTCAAAACATATTTCGACATGTTTATATTTGTTACTATAAATACTAATTATTTTCCGATACTTCTATTTTATGAGGTATTTAATATTCATATTTCTAAATTGATTTATGTGCTGTTAAATTGCTTATAATTTCGAATCGCTTTGAGACTCAGAAATCTGATACGAAACTGCAATTAAATTCTATTAACAGTTATCGTGCAACGCGCAATCAAAAGACAACGTTAGGTACGAGTGTCCACGTTGCGTCGAATACCTGAAATATCTCTCATTCTTATTTGAAGGGGGCAGGATCGGAGATAAGTTATGAAGTTTTGTTATAATAATTACATATTGTAAATCGTTAGTAGGCTGGCAGAAATTATTAATTAGATACTAGTAGTAGCGCGCGACATTATTATATTCGTATATTATATACATGAGTTCAAAAAACAAGAGACTTTGATTACGAGTGTTTGCATATTGTCTTTTTTAAACTTTTCTTGTAAGAGACTTTTGACTTTTAGTATTCTTATCTGAAAGTCCCGATAGTGTTTTCGTCCACGTGGAATTAACGAAATAACCAATATAGAGTTATTATGGTTATTTCCTATTATCGAATCTTTGTTGCAGTAAAGTTCCTCTTGAATTACTCTATCTTCCATTGATATTATTTGCAAGTTTGGCAGAAGCGTACCTAGTTGGGAATCGTTTTTATTTAATAGAAACTGCTGTTTAAAAAATTACACAACTTGTCTTAGATTGTTTTGTTTTTTATTTATTTATTTACGCAAAAAACTACATTTCAACTAGCAAATAGACATATAAACTTTACTAGTATGACGAATGGGTATCGGAATGATGCGAGTGTTCGTCGTCCCCGGCGATAATACAAGTGGTTAATCATGCTACCACGACTGAGTTTGATTGCGAATGATAAATAGCTCTTATAAAATTCACCGTGAAGTGCAAGGTACGAAATAATAGTGAGAACAGGCTGCAGGCGAATTCTATGTGCAATGTTGATATTCACTACAAAAAACAATTTCAATTTAGAATTTCCAGAAAAAACTTATCAAACTATATATAGCTAGCATATCTTATAACATTTACCTATCGCAGGCAATTAATATACAAAATAAATAAACCGTACGTTCCATTGTAACATGTAATTGCTTTTATAAAAATTTAAGTTAATATATACATGTTGGAACTATTTTACAACCGAGCTCGTGATCGGCCGGCTCCCTTGATGTCTTTAATTAATTGGAACACTACTGACCAGGCTCCGAGCTCCGAGTACACCGACTGCGTACTGATTTATAGTGGATCAAATGTTTCTGGAGTTATAAGAGGATAGTGTCATTAATATTATTAATTATCGTCGGCTGTCCACTATTGCATGCGGTTTCCACTATTGGACCTAACAAAAGCGGCTAATGAGAAATAGCTGAGCGACATCTACCTTGCATTTGATATATTCAAGTTACTATTAATAAAGACAGAAGGGTCAAGAGCTATTGAGAGGAGAATGAGCACAATTTGCACGCCTGTCGTATTTCGGCCAAAAACTATTACAAAATTAAAACGTACTTTCTATAGATTGCAAATCGTTGGATGTACTTATATATTTAGATATTTATATATGTAATTTCTATACATGGAAGATTTTATGACACTAACATGAATAATAATACAATAAGGTTTCTAAGGTGATGTTTCTCGTATTTAAGATGGGCCTATATGGCTGCGTACCGTTATATAATGACCAGAGTGCATAATGGAATTTAAATAAAAAATGTTTTCTTTATATCAGCCTGGCATTGTTGTGTGACGGTAACGGTGGCCACACGCGCGCCGCGCCCGCCGCTTACTTTATATCGCACCCATTAAGCCGTTCTTTATATATCACGACCAAGAAAAGCTACGAAGCATTGTTTTTGTATATATTATTTCATATGTATAGTATAAACAAAAAAAAAGTGTTTTTAAAATTGTACATTTGAACAATATTTCCGAAGAGACTAATTACATCATTCAATATAGTACTAAAAATTTAAAACTGTCATGAATATTTGTAATTACAATACATGAAAGTTTTCGTATACTTAAAATAAATTATAACATAATTGTAATCTATATATTTCATTTAATTTTATTATATATTTTTATATTTTAATGACGTCAACAGTGTCGATTATCGTTGACTGTAAAGTGGACTCGAGCTGTCCGACAACACGTTACGATATTTACTTTAGATCATTGTTCACTCTTTAATTTTATTTTGTTCGATAAGAGTAACTTCAGGTAACCTACTACTACAACGTATGAATTGTATCGTATCGTTCGTTTAGTTCTGTGCATTCATACTTAACAATGTTAAAAGATTCAATTGTTTTCTTTAAAGAAACATTTATCATTTATTTTATCAATTCATAAGTGCATTGTGCCGTGGCTAAGATTGTTTAACGGCCATAGGTGATCTAGGTCAATTGTCAGCAAAACTGGAAACACCATTATCTCGGCAACGTTATAGAAAATGATGTAATTTATAATCTATATATACCTATCTATTGACAAGCAAATGCCATTGACCATCATTACCTCCTTTGTTCGATGATTTATATTAATTATAATTTGTATAATTCTTCTACTAGAATATACAGCTTCGAAATTTCATATATTAAAATTAAAAGATGTTTATTTTACATCAAATTGATCCTTTACCTCGTCTTTCTTAAAAAGAAGCATATAATAAAAATAATAGATAAATATTTAACAAAAAGTATTGGCGAGTATTTTATATTTGAACGTTCATTAAAGTTATGTTAGTAAAACTGTAATTTATATTTAAATGTTATTGTCAAGTCAAACAGTAATAAGCTTGTTACGAGCGGCGCTCTAGCGATGTCGAAAGCTAAGCGGCGTGCTACTAAAACTCGCCCGTACTCTTGCTATTACCCAATAAAATTAATTTCACTTAATAATCGATTACTGATTATTGGTTATAATCGATTGTCGATTATTGGTATAATCGTATAGTTTCGGTTCGTGATGGATGGCGGGATGGACCCCCCGCACAGCACGCCGCACGCTTCGTTTGCGAACACGATCTGTCGGCAACCTATATAGTGTCTATCGGTTTTAATATGCTTATTACATTTTAATTTTAATTAACAATAAGGCACATTTTACTTTTTTTTTCCGATAAAAACAATAAATTTATATCATCTGTTTTGTTGGTGGTCAAATTTGTGAAAGAAATCCTTTTTAGACGTTTGATCAATAACTTAGAGAGTGTTAGTGATATTTCTTTGTTTTTTTCCCCATAAATATGAACACAAATCTAAAGAAAATGGTGATATAGTTTATATGGGATAATGTGTCAGTTAATATTACACTGCAGATATCTAAGGTACGCTAGGCTGAGCTTTGCCTTTGTGAAAGTGTTCCTAGTGTGTGTCTTTTGCTCTGCCTAAACCGGATTATACTGCTTTTTGACAACCAGGTTACACCTCTTGTACTGATCACATGTTAAATTCTTCAATTCTTAATATGTTATTTTTGTGTTCAATCAAAAAGAATTCAAAAAAGTTAGAATCGTGGACACCGTGGAATTTTTTATATTATAATAAAATTTAGTTACACACACTTTTCAGTCTATACCTTAGTTACCTACCTATGATAAAATAAAAAAAAAAACTGTTTAAATTAAGAACAATAATTAATCAATGTCTAATACTATTAGTAAAAATAAAGAGAGAAGTAGCGATGTTCAGCTTGCTACGCGAGGCAGGGTTATCGACGGAGTAATAGCCAACCTTGTAACCCATCCATAACGAATTTCTTATGCATCGATATTAATATGAGAACACGACAACCGTCTGCCTCTACAAATGAGCGGAGCCGCTCATCGGTTTATTTATGTGTACATCTCTTGAACTGCAATTAGGACTCCAACTACGAAATACCTAAAATAAAAATAAAATAAATCAGCTTCACGCTGTATCCCGCACACAGCAGGGTAGTTAAGACACTTCGTTCCCTGCTTTCTGCCGAATTTTTCGAGGCATGTAGTGTTGAGTGACGGAACTCAACGCCGGGGGTTTGCCTTGGTGTCAGAGTGAAGAATATTAACAAATATAATTAATTCCTTCGAGATTCATTCTCCCTGCTATTTGCGGATTAGCCTGTGTTCCAGCATTGTTCGTGAAAACTTTATAAGCCTTGTTATGACAATTTACTAGTAATAAAAAAATTGACCGTTACTTCTTCCTTCGTTTCATTATCTTCATTCGTCAAGGTATAATATAGGCTATCGAGATCCTATGCGTGTCCGACTCACGCTTGACTATTTTTATTTGTATATACACACGACACGAGAAGCAGAGTTTCATTTCGAGAGATTTCTTTTTTAACCAACTTCTGTAAGAAAAGGAGGTTATCAATTCGACTGTATTTTTTTTATTATAATTTTTTTAATATTTGTTACCTCATAACTTTTAACTGGGTGAACCGATTTTGATTTTTTTTTTATTTGAAAGGTGAAGCTTTCCAAATGGTCCCATTTTTTTTGGTCCATGTCTGACAATGGTATCTATGAGAAAATCACATAAGTCTTAAATTTGCGGGTATGTGCTCGACAAATAGACAAATAACTCAATGTCGCGTCAATCGATTTGGATGATTCTTTTTTTATTTGAAGGATAATTTGGTGAAAGTTTGGTTAGGTTCTGATTATGGGATCTGGTCAAAATTAAAGAAAGTTTGTTTTTTTTTGGTTATAAAATGATTATACTGTAATAGTTACAAGCAGAAAACTCTTTAAATTGATATCAGAAGTGAGATTCCTGATCGTTGCATTTCTTTTCAACCAACCTCAAAAAAGAGTATGTTCTCATTTTCAACCAACTTCGAAAAAGGGAGATTCTCAATTCGCCCGAATCCTTTTTATGTATGTTCTTGTCAAATACCAAAATATTACTTTGCACTAAAATAATACCTAATTAAACGACGTTTTACATAGGACAACCACAACCACTCGTTGACAACCACTACCAACACCATCACCACTCGTTTAAGAAGCATAAGTTTAAGATCTACCCATCACTTAAAATCGTAAAATAAATAAATTTTTAACAAAAAGAAAAACCGACTTCTAACAACGAACTAAAAAGTGAAAAATAATTTGACAAAAGATTTTATAATTTTGAAGTCGGTGTCAAACTAACGTTACAACAACCTTACTACAATATCTAATTACTAAGCCTGTTTGTTTTACTTGGCACCGACTTCAAAATTATAAAATCTTTTGTCAAATTATTTTTCACTTTTTAGTTCGTTGCTAGAAGTCGGTTTTTCTTTTTGTTAAAAATTAATTTATTAAATGATATAGATGAAAAAATGTGTATACATTTTATTTTATAGGCTTAAAATTTTTCACTTTTGTATTAAAATTAATGAAACGTAAACAAAACTTAGTTTATTTATGACTATAATATATAAATTTATACTTATTATCGTCATCTTGTTTAAAGCTATTTAGTTTTTAAGTTCCATCACGTAATTTTGCCGATAGACATTTATTTCCACTTTTTGGAGATAATTAATATGTAAGTATTTTTAATACCACTCAATTACTATTTAATCCATTTGTACAATATTCCTTTTTTGAAATATTGGTAAAATATTACTAAAAGTAACTTTAAATATTTAGTATTTTGATATAGAAAATTATATTATTTTGTGTGAAATATTTCATTTAATTGGAGTCATTTGAATTAATAATTAAATTAATTTGACCCTTCGTTTGATCCCATAATGTACGGGAAGACGTATCGACCTCATTAAGACGGGAGACGCGCTCTTGAATGGACATTTTACTATACACATTTTTGTTTGTAATTTGTTGTCTGGACATTTTGCAGTCTCAATATTTTTTTATCAGGTATATAATATCTATTTTCTCGTTTTGCACTTCATTGTATAGTATCCCCAATCTGTACGTATATTAATTAAATCAAGTAGTATTCAGCGATGATGATATTATTTGTCACGTTTAAACAGAGTCCAGACAAATTCCTTTTTTCTTATAATATTTAGATGACACAAATAAACTATAAGACAGATTCAGTTTCACGATGGGACTGTTACATAGTAACGATTTAAATGTATCGTCACTTTCTCCAGATCATTATTTTGCTATTTAAAAGCGGTAAAATATTTTTTTAATGACCACCCTAAATGTACTTTATTAGACACGAGAAGCAGAGTTTCATTTCGAGATTTCTTTTTTTAAATGATGCAGATGAAAAAATGTGTATTCATTTTATTTTATAGGCTTAAAATTTTTCATTCTTGTATTAAAATTAATGAAACGTAAACAAAACTTAGTTTATAACATGTATAAATTTGTACTTATTATCGTCATCTTGTTTAAAGCTGTTTAGTTTTTAAGTTGCATCAAGTAATTTTGCCGATAGACATTTATTTCCACTTTTTGGAACTAATTAATATGTATATATTTTTAATACCATTCAATTACTATTAAATCCATTTGTACAATATTCCTTTTTTGAAATATTGGTAATCATATTGTACCAGTTAAATTATTTCTTGCCTGTAGCGAGGTACATGCATTTAAATTATTTTTAGTGTATTTAATGGCATCCCCAATGCGCTTATTAGACTAGACGTCCGTTTCATTTACAAAAAACAAATAATTACGCAGTAATATTCCGAGTTAACGATCTCCGTGATATATTTATTGCTTTAATGTCTATGCACGTACGACATTATATATTAATACGAACATATTTTTTTCGATAAATATTCATGAGAGATAGAGGCATTGCGATACATTACAAGGGCTATAAGTCAACTAAACGCAGCACGGGCCGGTACTGGCGCCGCGCCGCCCGCTCTACATCATCTCCGTATACGTGTTCGTCTCGTCTAGTCGTCTCTCCACATGTCGACACAGTGCGACTTCATATTTTTATGACGTTTTTACTCGTTTACACTGTCCACACGTAGTTACGGCTGTCACAATCGTGAAATTATTGTTTTAGCGGTGTGTTCGTTGTTAATGTCATTACGACGGTTGTAGAGTATTTAAAATGTGTTTTTATTGCTTCTTAAGGTACATTTCAAAAATTTTTTTTTTTTTATGGAAATTTTAGAATTTTTGAATGAAAATATTCAAGTTCCAAGTCCAAGTTCATTCCTTTTCAAGAAAGTACGTAAATTTTATTCATACATACGTAAATTCACGTAAACATGTGGTACTTACATTACCTAAGCTTGCGATGAAATACTTCACTAGATTAGAACGAGCAAACATTTCATTGATAACCTTTGAGTGGCAATTATGCACTGTATCCTAGTACTTATATATAATTTACAATTGGTTTTGGCAGGTCAATTTAGTTAATATTTTAAGATTTTCAAAGCTTTCGCTTTTTTTTTTACAGTCATAAGCTTGTGCCACTGCAAAACGACTGGCCTAAATTATTAGTTCTATAAGTAGCAAATATCATAAATATAATAAATTCAAGATGAAACATCTCTTTTATGGGCTTTGAACCTAATTACAATATTTAACCAAATTAATGGTTTGATAATTCTATAAGATTTGACGTTTACTATTGACGAGATTATCTTAGTCCTAGTATATCTAGATATAACTATTCTACCCACACGCATTCATTTGTTACGCTTGCACCTCTGCATAGCTACCGGAGACGGCATTAGCTTCTGCTGCTTCACGATTTATTGAATCTTTAAATCCAGCTAATATTATATATGTATATATGATTTATTTATGTGATTAAGACAATTATAGAATTAAGCTGAGAACCGAAGCAGTCGGGTCGGATATCGATGGCGATAAAGCAATAAAAGTTACGGCGCGGCGTGCGGATGCCGTTCGCATAATTTGTATTGGTCTCAATATATACACATATCTATTTGCTTTTGAGATTGTTTTAAAGAGTAATTATACTATTATAAAATAATATTTGTTTTGTTTTTTAATTATTATTATGTTTCTTGTAAGTCACTGTAGTGTGAAAATTAATTTTCAACAAAGGAATAAAAATATTAAATAATTCGTTTTTTAGAGTCCCATTCCATTTCTAAATCGAACCTAAAACCAGTTGCGTTTACAGCCACACGCTAGTGCCCCAGTGCTACGACTGCCCCCTTTCGGTATGATTGTTGCATATAATCATTCTAGGTTTATAAAATTGGTTAAAACAATAAAATGACCTTCTTTATAAAAATGTGTATTTCCTTAAAAAATTGTGTTCAGTTCTCGAATAGAAAACGTATGAATATTCAATATTCACAAATTATTACCCCAACACTTATTCCCGTCGCCATTATCGCATTTCAAAACTGATATGTATTATCGATATAAAATTACATTTGATTATATAGAATTTTTTTAAAAGGTTTACAAAATATCCGTAGCTACTTTGTTTTAAGATATTTGAAATTTTGCCAGGAATTAACAAATTAAAAAACTTAGTAACTCATTTAAAAGAAAATACAATTTTCATTTTGTATGCCAAATTGCACTGGATGTCGTTATACGCACTCATTTATCAATTATCCGAATCAGCATTAATCCTTGGTCTACCCTAACGTATTGCGTCGAAACAAATATAAAATCGTAATTAGCATTAAATCGAAACTTTTGTAAATTCCCAGGCTAAGAAACACTACATTAGCAATTCATCAAATTGATGGGATAACAGTAAATTTTAAAGAATAGAATAATTATAATAAGAATATGAGTAACTGTTGCAATAATAAAATAACTTCTAACTAACATACGCTTAAAATATGATATATCTATTTACTAACACTTTACTTGTTGTTTAGTTCTAATGCCTTAGCCTTGTTTATTCCATTAGGTGGACACAGGAAATTAAATATCGCGCGAAAACATGAAAAAGGTAGTATACATTGTAATCGTTGCGCGGTCAATCTAAAGACCCTCATTAGCATATCGACGCCGAGAATATTTCTATAATGAACTCAGTCACGCGCACATAAAATTTAAATATATAAGCGGCTACTGTATTATAATATTGATAACACATATATTTTGAGACGTCTTTAATTGCTACTAATAATTCAATCCTATGCATTTCAGATAAGTTAAGTCGTTCAGACGGACGGACGGACGAGGCACTTTAAAAGGGTATGACTTAATTGCCGCTTCTTATGGAGGCAAATAAATCCGACGTGGAATGTTTACGATGCTGTCAGCACGTGCGCCACTTATTAATTATGCCGCTCTGGCAATTATTGAAACTGAAATTATTTCAAATTTGCATAAGAAGCTTCATGTTTTGGAAGATATTGTGTTATTATTTATCTGTATACGCATCTACCGTAAATAAATATTTAGGATGTTGTATAAAATCAGCAAATCGACTTAGATATATTTTTATCTTAACAAGGTCTTAGGAGGTATTTGACATATCAATAAGCTCAGTGAGCGGACAATAGCAGAGCAGCAGGTGAAGTGTTATGTTAAAGCAGTTCTTTGTGTCTATACTGACGTAAAATGGTAATTTGATTGGCGGCGAGCGGGTCGTTTGATTCCAGAGGAGACGCAAGAGATGTCGGCCCGCTTGACGCTCCGATTGTTCCAGCGACTTAACATATCAATTATGTTGAACACAGAGACGGATAAGAGATTGAGCGACGTGAATAAAATAATTAACTGATTGGTGTTTGTGTAATTCATCAAGTGGGGGACGCTGCGGGCACCCGGCCACTTAGTGTGTGATGTTGTAAATGCACATCGCCACTCCGCTTGTCTTTGACGTTTATCTGTTTACATTGGAATCATTATACACTTTTTAGATTAAATCACATCCATACTAACATTCATTTTAAAAAATAATCTTGACATGTTATAAAAATATTATGAAAAACATTTTTTTTAATATTCTAACATAAGTAACTATATTAATAGATTATGGTTAGCTTAAACAGTATGCCATAAATAAGATGGCTTCACAGTCCCCGCGGCGCTCCGCGATACCAGCATCATCATTTATGTGCAATGACGGAAATTAAAGAGAGAAGTATAAAAATGTCCCGGTTAATGACGGGCACGGACCTCTTGGAGCGAATGTGTAATAATTTGCCTCGGGGAATAGTGAGAGGCCGGGTTATTTATATTTGGTATTATCGTATCAAAGGTATCGTATGTGCCTGTACGCATACATAGTGGTTGTTAATATTCGAAAAGTAATTTTAGAATAAGTATTCAAGTTCTGGGACTGTTACTTGAAACAATATCGTAGTTATTTTTTATGTGGAGCGACAGTGAACTTATAATCCTAGTATTTGTATCTTATTTGTCATACCGATTTTGTATTTGTACGTACTTCAAGTACGTAACGTATTTGTACGTACTCTAGGTATTTAAAATATTTTTAAGTATATACATATAACAGAACTTAAACAAAACTCTTTTACTTTGTTGTTGTGGACTTGAATAACACTCAAATTATTATTTTTATTAGGTATGAATGAAATGTAGAAAAAATATATATAAAACCATTATTAGACGGACTGCTTTTTTATTTAATATGTGTCTACAAATATATTTAATTACAGTTACTTTGTAGACCATAAAAGAACTAAAACTGTGCTGTGTGTCCATCTATATAATTTTAATTACATGTTATTGATAAATTTATTCTCCTGGAGCGCTTCGATGTGTCGATAACGCCGCGCAATTAGGCGGTGACCTTTGACTGCAAGATTTATTGTGGGAACTGGAAAACTGACACCCGCCTTCAAATAAAGTCAAACAGACAACGCTAAAACTAGTGTAATAGATTTAATACTATTCTAGTATACAGCGACCGAGATAAGAAAATGTCTTACTAGATATTCGAATGAAACAAAAAACAAATGTTATAATAGTATGCAGTAAAAGTGTGGGAATAAGATAATAAAACTCGTATATAACACGTAATAACTGCAATGAATAAAATTATTGGACAAAATAAAAGCAACCTGTTAAGATCTAATAACGACTGTATAGCGACGAGCTCATGAATATCCTCTGAGCAGTTAGTTGGTCACCGGTGTCGCATAATAATCATGATTCGCCCAGCACGACTCTATAAGTTAGTGAGGGTAAGAAGGAAAGAAAATTGTGTTTCAGAATTAAGTCGTAAAGCTCAGTTCTTCTATTATAAAACAGTTACAGGGAAAGGCTAGAAGCGGGGAGAATTTTGTTCGTAGAGCTTTTTGAGATTTGTATTTGAGGATGTATGAGGATGTATAGATGCACGTCATCCCCGGAACTGTAGGCAATAACTCGCGCGTCGGGAGGTCGTCCCGGTGCCGATGAAAAGCGTTTTGTCGCCAGTTGCCGCTATGAATATTTACGAGTCCTGCTTAGGAACACGCCCCGTACTAGACGGGTTTGTCCAATACTTAACCCAAAATCAGATGACATACATTATAACAGTTATGAAATGAACTTAATTTTTTCTATATATTATATCATTAGTCATAATAATAGTAATATTTTTTACGGTTAACTAAATTAGAATAGACGAAGTGGAAGGTATCAATGAGATGTATCGAACAGCTTAAAATGTCATGGCCCACCTCCATCTGATAGGAAAGTTCATCACACTATATTCATTATTGAGTGTAATAACGACGCAGATGACTACATCGTTTTTATAGACGAGTGTCCATAGTGAGACAAGAGACGGCATTTCATATATATATTTAATTTTGAAATATTTGCTTACTGACAGATATGCATATCGTATAATCTCTTTAATACGATATGCCTAACATAATTAAGATGTTGCAAGAAATTTTAGAGCAACTAGGTATGAAAGTGATGTACAATATCAATATTTAATTTTAATTACAGTTGGCAAAGAATAACTAATTGGATACTGACAACCCATTAAGCGGAAAACGGAGTATCTTAACACTAGGTCTCTTCTCTTACCCTTCAAAAAAAGAAAGTTACAATTTTATTGGTAAAAATAAACTTTAATGGTTATTCAGAAATCAAATAACTGCGTTGTGGAAAACCAGGTGTACCGAGTGTCCAATCAAAACATTATTTGTCATATATCCGAGTCATTGTTAAGTATTTGGTGGCGTGCTCGCACAGAATTAAAGCCGCATTGGCTTCTGAATGTCGATTTAATTGCTAGATAAGTCGAGTGCCCGCGCAGCTCTATTGAAAGATAATAGCTTGAGATGTTACGTCGCTTATTGAGGTTCTATATAACCGCTTACAATATTGACACGGTCGTGTTTGTTTGAAACTTAAACTTGTTTCGAATTTACGACGCTCCTCGCAAATCATTTTCGTTTTATCCCCTTGTATTGAAAGTTGAACCAATATGCAATATTCCTTACTAGTAATAAATTTAAATGGTCGCTGAGCGGCGGCGTGGGCGCTTAAACACTATGAAACCACATAAACCGACAAGAATGGTTATGTCAGCTTACTGTATACTTTATTATTTTTCACTCACTTAAGAGGAGGTGACTCGATAAGACGAGCAGTTAGGAGTTGTTAGAACTATATAAATATTTAAAATTTTAATACTGTTTGACTTATTTCTCCCATAACAGTTCCAGGCGTGTCGTCCATATGCGAGACATGCATGGCATTTTGAGTGGCAAAATTCTGTCTGCCTTAGAGGTAGGAAATAAAAATAATTTAAATATAATCTCCCCTACTGTGTTTTGAATTTATAACAATCGCGTTTTTTAATCGGAAACTGCAAGGCTATGTTGATGAAGCCCACGATGAAGACCACGTGAAAAATGATAATGTTTTTTTAGAGATTATCTTAGTATTTCTGTAGCTTCATGCTGTATTTCACATATAGCAGGGTAGGCAGAGGGAACCTAGTAGCCTAGCGTCAAGGCCGTCCGTTCCCATTAAGACACATCTGTTCCTTGTCTTCTTGCGACTGGCCTCTTAGTATATGAAAAAATAAAATTATCTATTTGTTAATTTATGACTATTTTACCCATACACTTACCCATAACTAATTTAGTGTGACGAATTTTCATTAAAATTATTGCCATTATTAACCTTTGATAATTTATAGTTAATCAATATCTGGTATAAAAATCAATAATAAATAATTAAGTGCCGAAATGTAATTGATGACGAGTATATTTGTATTTTGAATATATTAACATGATATTAAGTTTTTATCGAAATGTTTATCTACTTGTGAGAGTTAATTTATTTGACAGTGTAGTTTAAATAGCGAATATATTTGAAAATATTTTAATTACTTATATATTATGGTATTGATATTGATAGAGAGGTCGAGGTATACAAGATGTGACGTGTGTATTTCATTTTTCCAGTTTTTAATTATAAAAAGTATGTATTCGCTTTCAGCAGCAAACATGCGATGAAAGAGATATGCAAAAAATAGAGTACGCAGTATATCCACTAGCTCTCTCTACCAATACCATAAACAGCAGAATATATCCTATCCTATATCTTATAAAACAAAGTCGGATTTGGCCTTTCTAACTCTTCTTCTTCTAAACCACCCAACGGATTTTGATGCGGTTTTCACCATTAAGTCGAGTATTTCTCAGGGAAGGTTTATATATAGTTTATTATTTGTCCTATATCTTAAAAAACAAAGTCGGATTTCGCGTCTGCCTGGCCTTTCTAACTCTTCTTCTTCTAAACCACTCAACGGATTTTGATGCGGTTTTCACCATTAAGTCGAGTATTTCTGAGGGAAGGTTTTTTATTATTTGTACATTCTTATGTAAATTAACATAAAGAAGATAAATGTCTATAAAATCCTACCGATTGAGACACTTCCGCATGCGCTGCTTTAATGGTAAGTACTACATGAAAATAATGTACTGGAGTATTGTTCCTCTTAATAAGATCTACAAAAAAGTCAGCGACAGCATATTCGTATCTTTTAAGAATAACGTGTTGTGATCATATTTCTGTCTAAAAATAGTAATTTCAATATATTTTTTATTGTGAGGGATATTTTTCCATAATGGTATTTATCCTTATTCTTTAAAATACTTTATTAATTTTCTACGTTAAACGAAGATAAAATTTCCATTGTACACTATTTTGAAATTGCGAATACTTTAAGGGAAAAACGCATTTAATTGTTGACACATCACGCCGTTGACACATCAGCTAAGTTTCACTTATCCCTTACTCTCAGCATATAAATAAGTATATTAGTTACATTGGCCATTTAATGTAGATCAAAACTGTCTTTTACTGTTTTTCATTTTAATAAGTACTTTATAACCTGAGATCCCACCGTTGAAGCCTGCACGTATCAGTTTTCTTAATTAAACCTATATTAATGAATAATACATGATTAGTAAAACAGATTACACCTGGGTTGCCTGGAAAAATCCTGCCGCAATCACCTTTAATTACATTTTTTCGTAACTCGTTTTTGGAGAAAATTGCACTCATACGTTTTTTATATGAATCGCACATCATTTCAAAGATAATCGCATAAGGAATTAGAATATTAAGGGTTGCCAGCTCTCAGTCTGCCGCAAGTCTAGGGTTGCCTAAACATGTTTAAACATGTCACTAAATGTTAATAATTTGCACTCATGTGTTTTTTTAATGAATTGTATATCAAATTAAAGCTAATTTTTTCTGAACACTATAAAACAAGGTTGCCTGGAAAATTTCTGCCGCAAACAGGGGTTGCCAGCCTTTGAAATATTCTATTCCGGTTCCGTTTGACTATGAGAATAGACGACGAAATGCGCGGTCTCCCTTATGTTTTAAAGTAAAATATTATGTTATAGATGGTCAATCTTAAAATCAATGTTTATTCTAATTGTTCACCTCTTAAATGATGATTTTAATCATATTAAGTACACGCAGAAAACTATTTAAAGATGTAATCATTTTTATTTTTCAAGTAAAATAATAATCCATAATATTGAGTCCTCGCAAAATATATTTTATAAATAATAATATTTATTTAAATAACCCTTTTAAAACAACTAAATTATCTAATTAAGTAAATGTTTAGAAATATCGATCTACTATAAGGTATTAATTACAACATGTTTCCTTAATATAATGAGGGGTGACAATTATTGCTGCTGCCCTGCGGTCTTCTTGCATCCGGGCCCGACGGGCGTATACAAGGTGTGGGAGAAGAGACGGTATGGACCCTGCACTTGAGAGTCAGCTGCAGGGCATATATAAAGAAAGAAAGAAGGCTCTGCAGCACGCTATTAGCTTAGCGAAGCGTGAGGCTTATCAGGAGCTATTAGCAGATCTTAACAGATTTCCGTGGGGGCGGCCCTATCTAGCTGCCCGTAAAAAGGTCCGTGCGCAAAGCGCTCCTCTAACGGAAACTCTGTCACCTGACTTTCTCTTACGCCTTCTGGTGGACTTCTTCTAGATCATTGTTGCCCGCCTTGTTCATCACCTAGAGGAGGTAGGTCCTGGTCTTTCAGAGGCGCAGTTCAGGTTTAGGGCCGGCCGCTCGATCATTGATGCCCTGAACGCTGAAGACCCGGTCGTTGGTCACGACGGCAGATAAAGATGTTCTTCTCGCTGTCTTGTTGGATGTGGTCAACGCCTTTAAAAGTCTGCCGCTTTAGACGCTAAGAGAGGCACTTCGGTACCATGGGGTGCCTTTCTATCTCCGGCGGCTGTTAAATGACTGCCTCCAAGACAGAATGGTCTTATGGATTGGGGGAAATGGCCAGATCGGTCGACGGAGGGTCGGTTGCAGGGTTCCACAGGGGTCGGTTTTGGGCCCGATACTTTGGAATCTCGGCTACGATTGGCTCCTGCGTGGTAGTCTTCCTCCTGGAATGAGTGTCATATGTTATGCGGATGACACTCTAGTCACGGCCAGGGGAACGTCTTACCAGGAGGCGGCACACTTGGCTAAAATCGGCACCTGCCTTGTCGTCGAACGTATCGAAACTCTGGGTCTGAGAGTCTCTATGCCCAAGACTGAGGCCCTCCTATTCCACGGCCCGCGTAGGCATCCCCCCGTAGGGCTACTCTGCGTATCCAGGGACAGCACGTGGCGGTTCGGACTCAGGTAAAGTATCTGGGTCTGACCCTGGATGGACAGTGGTCATTCGCATCGCACTTCGCTCAGCTTGCAGGTTCTGACGGGTCACGGTTGTTTCGGTAAGTACCTGCATCGGATTGCACGTTGGGAGATGTCGCCGGTGTGCCATGAGTGTGATGCCTCCGTGGATTCGGCGCATAACACTCTGGCTGAATGCCCCGCTTGGGCCTCACAACGCCATGCCTTGATAGCGGTAGTGGGTAGGGACCTTTCACTGGCCAGTGTGGTAGGGGCTATGCTGGACTGTGAGAGGAACTGGTCTGCAATGGTCTCCTTCTGCGAATCAGTAAACGCATTGAAGGAGGCCGCGGAGCGGGTGCGCGATTCCAGCTCGAACGCAGATTCGCTCCGCCGCCGTAGGCTAGGGGGTAGAAGAAGGCGGTATGCGCATCTTCTATTCCCCCTACCCTAGGGGAGCTACCGCGGGAGGGTAAGGGTGATCTTCCTGCAGGTTATTAAGGCTGCGGATGCCCTAGGAGAAACCCCAGGGTACCCCAGGGTGGAGAGGGTTTCTGCTGGGTTTTAGTGGGTAGGATCGGTTTCACCGGTGAGTCCCACAGTACCGCCGTAGAGGCGGTCTGCGTAAATGCATTTCCCAGCGACAAAAAAAAAGGGGTTTAATTAATTTTCACATTATCTTAAGTGCTTTGCAAACATACATTATATGAATAATTTAGTAGTTCAAGCGGGCGAAGCCGCGAAGGGGTCGCTAGTATTTAATAAAATAAAATAAATTATTTTGATTAAATACATATTTTATTAAAAAAATGACAAAAAATAATAATTTTTCTATTAATAGCGGTTTCGTACTCACAAGCAGCCACACAGTGCCTGCTTTTCTTCAGAGATAGAGTACCATCTTCCCTATCCAACTGGCGTCAAAAAAAAAAAAATTTTCGCATAATCTTAAGTAGCTATGCAAAAATAAAAACTGTATTAACAAATTTTCAGATATTTCACCGTATAGTAAATCCCTCTCGATAGAAGGGCCGATCGGATAAATCACGAGTGGGCGGATCGGCTCCCGGCAGTTCCCGCAACCGCTACCGTTTACCTGCCTCAGATCATCTGATACTTAATTTAGTGCTCCCAGTGAACGCGCCGTATTGCACAATTTTATGCGATTTATAATTTTTAAATTGATTTGATTTTGTATGATAATGCTATATTGTAAGAAAAAATATCTGTCAGTAAATTATTGATATTATTAGATTTTAATTAGTTTTTAGATGATAAATGAATAAGTAGAAATTCCATTGCATTCCAATAGAATTCCGTCGTATGACAGAGAACTGAATGACACAGCTGCATCGTAAATTTACTAACTATTTTTTTTTATTTTTTTTTATTAAAAACAGAAATGTGAGCTAGATATTAGAAATGAATGTAACTATTAACATTTTTTTTAAGAAAGATTAGAAACACTTGCACACTGTGAAAAGACTTAGACATTGTGCATTGATTCCATTAAGATTGTTTTAAAACATTCAAATACTCATATAACGGAGAATAATTTTAATAAAGCTGCCTTTATGTTAAGAAAATTATAGGTACATAATGAGTGTAATCTGTTTCTGGGTTATTTATTTTAAATATCTTAATAATCAAGATTTAGCACTTGGAGTAAATGAGAATCTACGTTTACGACCTCTTATATTACACGAATGCTCCTTACTCTAGAGCAATTTAAATACCTTTTTATCTCACGCGCCATCATAAATTGAAAATTGATGTACGACAGCTTAATGCAGTTCCTAAGTAAAACCATGGCTTATTTATATTAATGTTTCAATTAGATTATTATGCTTGGAATAAATAAAAATGGACAGTTTTCAGGAAATAAACACCAAGAGGAAACCTTTATAGTTTGATTGAATTATTATGAAACAAATTGACTTTATATTTTAAAATATTTCAACCGAATTCTTTAATACGTCTGTTAATTTGTCTATATATCCGTTAACTTTTAAATTATGAACCTATCATGAAAATGTAAAATGCTATTTGGCGGTAGGTAGCAAAATTAGAAGAGAGGTAAAAATATAAGTGGTTTTTATTTTATCATATAGATGTATGTTTAACAAATGCGTAGGTAAATTGTTTCATATGTGTTTTATATATATTATTTAATGTTTATAGTTAGAAAAGCGTAGAAGGTTAGCGTGTCGTGCGCAGTCGCGGCGCGCGTTCGTTATAAATCAGATGCGCCGGCGCACGCCGCTCGCCGATTAATCGCACTGCAGCTCTACACAAATCAAAATGTAAATGGATATAGTATGTTAAGTACGCTCTGCCTAGTAATAATGATGTTGGCATTAGGCATATTAATTGGTCGGATTGCCACTATCTCTGGATGCCAACCGACCACCACCACCAGCACACGGTCTCCCGATGCTACTTTCTATCTCTCATCGTTAGGTTAAATTGCATTTGTTCATGAAATGTTTTCGTTGAACGTATATAAGTATAAATAAAGAAGTTATTTTATTTGCTGCGCAGTATTCTAACGAGCATTATTTAAAAGATACAATTCAAAGCGACAGGATCGAATTCAACATCCCTATCGGCGAACGTCGTCGATGATGATATCAAAAGCGCCGCTTCCTAAATACGGCATTATACAGAATAAAAGCGTTGTTGCCGCGCAATCATTAAGGATCAAAAGCATATTGAAATGAAAAACCGGATCCCTAATGAAGGTTGCAAAATCAAATCGGCATTGATTTCAGTCGGCACAATGTTTATAAGCATTTAGTGTCGTGGCGGACAGGCGCGGCGGGAGCACCGGCCGAGCGGCCTGCTGCCTGCAGCCTGCTTGCTCGTGGATTTATACACGCCAATAACGTAGGAACTAGCTTCTTCATTTATTGAACTTACATTAATTTACTTTTTAGAAATGCTAATAATAGCTTTCATTTATTTAAACTGTTGATTGAAGATCAATAATTACATGCAAGAAAAGTAATGATAAAATTTTAATTTTAGTTTTCATTTTGTCACAAGGTATTCCTAATCGAAATAAAACTTAAATGTATAAATACGACATGTCTTCATAAGACATTTTATACCACAGAGCTTTGACTATACAAACTTAATGTCATCCATTTTGAGCAACCCAAAGTATGTATATATACTTTTTAACTATATTTTAGTAAAAATAAATTGGGAACAAGCATAACATTAAAGATTAGTCTCTAATTTAAAACAGAAATATATTTCTTGTCATCTATACCTGAAAGTAATAGAGTGGTTGACCTCGGCCTTTCGTTATTCGGTCCAATATATATAACAAAAGAAATCACGAGAGCTACGCGAGCGTGAGTGCCTATGAGAGATGGTGCAGTCGCCACCAACCAGCGGGTTCCAATGACCAACTATTATAGTAATTACAGTGATAATTCAACATTTCGTGTACATAGTGTATAATTTCAGCAATTTTTATGATGACCATGGGTGGTTTAACCGTAGGCTTTGATGTCTTCATTTATGTTACGTCAACATCGAATGAATAGAGACGTTTATCGTCCCCCAATATTAACTACAAGTATCTATCTATTGCTAGAGTAAGCAATAAAGTTGAACACGACAATTTTAGAAAGTGTGTAAACATCGTTTATAGCTATCATTTTTTAATATTCGTAATTGATGTTGATATTAATATACTGCACAAAACAATATACAGGGAACTCTTCATGCAATATACAGATATTATTAATGTAAGTGGATTATGTATTATTTAAATAATCTATACTAATATAATAAAGCGGAAGAGTTTGTTTCTTTGTTTGTTTGTTTGAACGCTAAGATCTCTGGATCTACTGGTCCGATTTACTTTGTTTTTGTTTTGTATGAAAGCTGCATTCTTCAGAAGAGCTATAGGCTATATAACATTACATTACAAATATTATACTAATATATTGAAATACTTTCTCATTTGACATACAATTTATTCTGCCGTGTTAATAACAACCGTCGCTACGCGACCGTTACCGCGACATTTTGATATTATGGACGTAACATACCATAAGGACGTTATGAAAATAAACATAATAGTCACTTTTAGCATTTTATCTAGATTGAAATTATAGTTTACTGTATTAATATTAATATGCTAATAAATAATTAAGGAGATGTCGCTGATTCGAAATGACCTAGCCTTCGGGCTGCATAGTATGAGTATGACTGACGCGAAAATATTCTTATAGTTCAAACAGGCGTAGCCGCGTCCGGGTCCACTAGTCATTAATATATAAAAATTAACTAATTTGTTCATATTTTGGCATAAAAGTAAAAACGCCATATTTATATTTTCATCTTTAGATATAATTAACAATGTATTCTATATTTTTATGTTCATATTGTATTGTTCAGCCACCTCTTGTGAATATTCTGACATTTTATAACAAACTAAAAAAAGGAATTCACAAAATGTCCAACGTTCAATGTTTTACTTATAAAGAACAGAAATTTAATTGATCACTTCATTATTTTGCATCCCAATCACTGTATTTTTAATTGAGACTTTCTATTATCTTAATAGATAATTAAGAAATCGTTGTCTAATTGATGGTAGACATATTTTTAAACATGGAACGTAATTTTCTTTATTCAAATGAGTCCTCTCAGTTGCTCCGCCGCGTGCTATTATTATTTTGTCGTGGTTTATTGGAATTTCGTGTTCATTAAACGCCGTCTGTTGATAGCTTATTTGAATAAACTTTAAAGAGCCTTCGTATTTGACCAATGGCGACGATATTTTACGGTTGATTTATATTTAAGCGTTAGAAGGGACATGAAGGCTTGATGGTATCGGTAGATTTTGTCGCCAGGAAATGATCGCGAGCGGGCCCGCGGCTCACCGGCGTGGTTTTATTGTCGTTGCACGCGGCTCAGCGCCTGCGCCTGCGCCTGCGCATGTTCTATCGCCGATACGATGCGCGCGCGCCAGCACTGCACACGGTTCATTTTAGAAATGCGATATTTTAGCGACAGCCTACATGATTAATTTATGGCCTCAAAATAATATTCTTGAACCGAGAGATTCGATTTAATGTGAAGATAAAATGATTTATTAGATAGCCACCACACTATATGTATTTATTTACTTTTGAAATGTCTGTAGCTGCAACATATATATGCTACACTTTTGTCTTTATATATATATTAGTTATATGTATGAGAGGCATATGAGTTAAAAAGTTTATTAACTGTAATGGAAAGGGAGTAAAAAGGTGACATTAAATTAAGTCAGATTAACTTTATCTTTTGACCATTTGTTATAAATTTTATTGTAGGAGATAATGGAATGTTTAATTATAATATTTTATTAGGCACAAACAATCACGTAATTATTTTATTTCCATAATCGATTCCTCGCTTGTTGATCATTAAACGTTATACTAACTGTGGGCAGAGCTATTTTTTATTCAAAATTAAAAATAGCGCTGTTTATTAAAACGATTGCAATATGCAAAAAAATGAAAAAAAAATAATATTTTTCTTAAAATTCTACTCTTTTAGGTATTAGTTATTATTATTATGTGTGAAGGTAGCGTACCTTCTGATTAATGAATGAATAAATGAAAAATTATATTTACATGCGTTACGTAGGGGTAGATATACCTACTCACGTATAATATTATAGTAAGCGGCCTAAGAATGTGACTGGAACGCGACGATTGTTGGTTCGATCCCCACTCGAAGAAGTAAAATATTTATTTACGTTTATATTTCCATTTCTTCGCTCTGGTCTCGAAGCAAAGTGCGGCGTTGACTTCTGCCACTCACGCAATGCCTCCAGAATTCGGCAGAAAGTGGGGAACGGAATGTTTACACTAGATTCCCTCTGCCTATTCTGCTGTGTGCGGGATACAGCGTGAAGCTGCTTTGATTTTTTTTTTAAATAAATGTAGCCTTATCGCTTATAGTAGGGTAGGTACAACACAGTATTTAATGAGGGATATTTATATGTAAGTATTATGTTATACATATCTACCTTAAAGTGCTTACATGCTAGATTATCTATCTATATATATATATATATATATATATATATACTTGTCCTCGCTGACTGTGGTAAGACGCACGCACAGCCGCAACCCCTATGCGTAGAAACGTGAAATTTAAACAGATGTTTACTTTCGTAATCTGGACTCCACTAAGAAGGGATTTTGAAAAACTTTTACTCTATAGGGGTGAAATAGGGGTTGAAATTTGTATGGAAAAATCTTTAAAGCGCCACCGATTTTAATAAAATTTGAAATTCAGACTCTTAAAAATATTAAATTGAACACGTGTTTCTTCGTTTTCTAAAGTTCTCCCCTTAAGGGTGCAAATAAGGGGTTGAAAGTTTGTATGAAAAAATCGTTAAATCGACACCGATTTTTATAAAATTTGACATTTAGACTCTTAAAAATATTTAATTGAACATGTGTTTCATGTTTTTCTAGAATTCACCTCCTAAGGGTGCAAATAAAGGTTTGAAAGTTTGTATGGAAAAATCTTTAAATTGCAACTATTTTTATAAAATTTAAAATTTAGACTTAAAAATATTTCATTGAACACGACGTGTTTTATGGTTTATTATAAGTCACCTCTAAGGGTACAAATAAGCGGCGGAGTCGCGCGCGTCCGCTAGTATGAAATAATTATTCTTTACCTGCCTAAATAAATCCATATTAGAACATCTCAAAGCAATATCTTCTTAGATCTTGTTTCATCAATTTTTGTTTAATTTGTAATTTCCTCAGTAATTAAGACCAGCGTCGCCTGTTTCATGCAAATGAGACTATCCTCGATCATTAGTCTCAACACGTTCTATTGAGGTTACTTTTCGTTAATTAATCCTAGAAAGTATATGTGTTGGTACTTAGACGTTTGTTATTTATAAATATAAAAACAGGATCATTTTTTTGTTCGAAATAATGATACAGTAGTTGAAAGTAAAGATTAAAACGTAGTATTACAAAAAAAATGCACTTGGTAGTAAAAATAGATTGAGTAAATAAAATAAAATTTCTGTGGGTTTACAATATTCTATAAGAAAAAATATTTTTGTCTTTCTGTCTCTCTGTCTGTTGTTCACAATTCATCCAAATACTACGGAACGGATTTTGATGACAAATGTTCGTTTCACAGCTGAGTTGTTCGTGTCACAGCTAATAGTTCTCGGCAACATATAAACTATAATTATTAACTGTTCATTTCGAAGACCTGTATGCCTGATGTCACGTCTATAAGAGATATGAACGTAGCGTCTTAGTAAAAAATGGTCAATATGATAAGCATTTTCTGTTGTCAAAAAAAAACCGGTCAAATGTGTGTTGGACCTACGAACCGCGGCTTCTATACTAATTACTTCTATATTTGAAGGGGAATTAAAAGTTATAAAAAATAAATGACATTATTAAAATATATTATTATATCTATTACTTTACTAGAGTCATTGTTTCTTTTGGACAAGAGTTACAAAGGCCACAAAGGTTTGTGCAAACGAAATTGCGTGTGGCAACTAGTTTTATTTAAAAACACAAGCTTGATATTATACAGCTTCATAATGAAAATAAATGTTTGTGGCACTTGCCACAGCTTCATGTTATCCATAAAAAAAGTTCAATTTAATTTATCTTATCGTCCAACAGTATCGTGAGTAGTTTTCACAATGAACGACGTGCCGATATCTTCCAATTTCTAATCTCAATGATCCACCTAGTTAATTAGTTTGTACACACTGAAAGAGACTAAAAGTTATAGACGTTAAGGTTCTATATCAATGAGATTTTTCTGTGTTTTATTTTTAATTTAATAACTTAATACGACGATAGGTATAGGAAGTGAACGATGCGCAGGTTATCGGCGAAGCGATAACTGCGTATGCGTCCATGAGCGCCCAATCAAAGTACTTCATTAAAATCTTATCGAAGCTAGATAAATCACGTAACGACTACGATCGATTATTTGGATAATTAATGGAAGTTTCTTAAATATATCGAATTCTTGATGTGACATCCATTCTATTTATTATTATATGTACTCCATACAATGAGGATATCAGATTAATTTATGAAAGGTTAGAAAGACAAAAAGATTAGCATCTTCTAGATTTTTTTTTTACAACACGAGTTTAATGCTGTTAGCCCTGTTGGCCTTTACAGCTATCTTCTAGAAACATTTCTTATATAATATAATATTTAACTCGAATAAGCTTCAATGAAGTTTTACTGTTAGAATATTGTTATTAAATTTACACAATATTGGTATACGAGTGCACAGTTGCTTAAAAAGCTTGTTTGACATTGAAAATTGTACAAAAATTGAAAAACAACCGCATTACACAGGAGCGTGCCGCTGCGCTGGTCGCGTGCAGCGTCGGTCACCAAGCTCCCGAGATCCACATCAGTCCCGGAATAAACAGTATCCCACGATAGCATCGCCGGCGCCCGCGCCTCCCCATTAATCTACATCAGCACGCGCTACCAGATTAATGAATGAGATAAACTTTAAGTACGACTACCTCTAACAGCACTCGAGCGGGCTCCGTACGCGTCTCCAACTATAATTGATGAAATAAACGGAATCGACGCATTATGAATGTTAATGGTAACGGTCGATCAACAAGCGATATCCATCCGATAATTGGAATGGATGGATCAAGTGTTTCGCTACTGATTGCCCCTTGAAGTCGACGACAAGTGCCGGTCAGTGGGCGGTGAGTTTACTTATATTTACAATCGACCGTTTTAATGTAGCGTATAAAATCGTCAATATTTGACATATTTTGAATATAACGTCACTTTACATTTAAATATTACAACAGAGAAAACACAAATATATAATAAATTATATTTTTCTCTGTAACGGGATTTGAATCGACACTACGCGGCGATCGCCGTTACATTTAGGCACTATTGATGCGACATTAAAAATTATGACTGAATGCAATGGTTACAGCTTCCATCCAAGAAAATGTTTATATTAAATAGTAGCTTAGTATTATTTAGTAAAAAAATCTTGCTATAATATAATTCAGCAAAGCTTCACCATACAATCTTTATATATAAATTTAATAGTTTGAAAATAGTGTTTACTTAACACTGGTTCTCTCCACATGTAACTACTCTCGGGGGCCTGAATTTTTCATAAAGTATAACTGGTTTTTGTACTCAACTAAAATTCTTATTGCAATTTACGTAAGTTCGCCTGTGTGGCTTTATAAAAAAAAATACTGCATAAGAAAGAAATCTCATAAAAGTATTTATTATAGTTTTAAATATTATCAGTAAAATAATATACTAAACATTTCAAATATCATACGCAAGAAAATTGATATTTCAAAGTAAAAAACTATTTTATTGATATGAAAAGTTAAATTAATATTAAACACATATGGAAAACAATTACTTAAAAATTTCTAATGGAAAATAAAATTAAATAATCATAGTAGGATCCGGGGTTATTTTAAATTATTCTTGTATATTTAGGATTCCAACGATAGCAATTACTATGATTCAGATAATAACGCTGGTGTAGATTAATAGTGAAAAACCATTTAGACGTTCCGTGTCCCGATAACCTTAATTGTTTCAATTGAAAAAACGCTGCTGCCCAAGTAAGTAAATCATTTAATAGTACAGCAGATGTTTGCCATGAATGGATATAACAAATAGGTTTATAAATTTTTATATTTTTTTATTAATAAAATTTGAATAACATACGATTTCTTGTAGTACTTACGAAAAGAAGAAAATTCCGTCATCGACATCGATGCTCCAGTAATGAGCTAATTGAGACAGACATGTGGGCGCCGAATACAAATTGTTTCGTACTAAAATAAGAAAGAAAATAATTTTAGTCTATTAATAATTGCTGACACTCGATAGAAATATTTCAATTTCAAAACAAAAATATTTTTATGCGGTGTTATAATAGAAGTCCTTAAATTTATCATAAAGGCTCTAATGATACTAAAGATAGTAAAGATAGCTTTGTTCTAGATAGTAGTTTTTCTTTAGAGTGTAAAACGAACGAGAAAAAATATCTTAAAAATGGCTATTTTCATGCTGTATTCCGCAGACAGCAGGGTAGGCAGAGGTACCTAGTGATAAGACACTCCGTTTTCCACTTTCCGCCGAATTTCGGAGGCATTGTGTATTGAGTGGCGGAACTCAATGCCGGACTTTGCTTGGACACCAGAGCGAAGTAATAGATATATAATCGAATATAAAGCAAGTATATAGAACCCACAATTCGTTAGAGTAACACTTAGCGTCCCTGCGCCAAGACTGGCCTCAAGTTTTATAACAAAAAGTATTTGAGAGACCTTTAGCGATTCATAAACTTGACTTACTGCACTGCACTGCACTTAATTGCTTAAAAATAAGTTTGCCATTACACTGCCACATTTAAATAACACAACCAGAACAAAATTTCTTTAAAAACAAATAGTTATTAAATGTATAAAGCAAAACATATTAGAGATACTCGTATATTGAAAAATATTTATAATTAGATGATCAATTCCATAGATTAAAATCCGCATATTATGTCTGTTCAGCATCTATCTTAGAAATCATATGGCATTTCCTTAATAGGGATAATAAAATCGATCGATAAGAATCACCGTGTGAGTAATTACGGCACTGTCACATTGCACGCAGTTAATCTTTGAGATCGCTATCTATCGATGATCGCGTGTTGCCCTCTCGGCCTCCGTACACTCCGTACACTGCGCTTGCGCATTCAAAAATTGACGACAAAAACCGACCATTTATATATGTTATTATAAAGTAATAAAATAAATTCTGTTATTGGTGATCATATTTTACACTAATACGAATGCTAATGGCTTTTACTTGTAACTTTGATTCGATAATATTTCATTGACATTTATGATAAATGAAAATCAACATGTTCAATTTTTTTTAAATATGGTGTGCTGGCTGATTCAACAGTAAGCAATGTATCTCTGGTGACAAATAAAACCATATCCCTAAACACGATGAAGAAAAATACTAATACTATTAACATATAAATAATAACATTGAGACTACGAGTATATTTTATAGTTTTTATGGGCATCATTGGCTGCAAAATTGCTTTTTATGGAATTTATTCTTACTTTTATATAAGTTTACTTTTCTTCAGTATATATACAGATAAAAGTGTCATAATAGTTATATAATAAGTTAGCGTTCTTATGACCTCGCAGGCTGCATCTAGCGCGCTTTCCGCGTTCGTTTACATAACAAATATGGAGCTAAGTTCTTGGAGTTAAGGTCCCATATTATAATTTATTTATTATGAAAGGGAACTCTTAGTATCGAGAGCACATTCAGCCGTTATTCAATAATGTTTCTAGTTAGTTTGCAATAAATATGAGAGTCGAACTGTGGGGCCGCGACCGGTGATGTTCTCTCGGTGACGGTATGGACTATCTAATTTTATTACCAATATATTGTCATTAAGTCGATACTGATCTTGTTATACGCACAACGAGAGGTACACGGGCCCTCGGTGCCGCAGCTAACTGTCTGATACAATTTATATTCAAATGACATTCGCTTAAGGTCTGAGGAAATTTCTCACTCGTCGGATTCCTTCGTAATCTTGAGTTAATGGTGGCATGTGACTTGACACCTCTTGAAACATAAAGTGACCTTTCCCTTTTGTTGTTATTGTAGATAAATGTTTTCCATATAAATTAATTTATAATTTAATACATTTAGTATATGTATATATTTTATATGAAAAATATTTGTTCTCTTGAAAAATCTACAGTAATTGTAATTAATAAACTAGGGCACAGTTTTATTGTATTACAAAATAAGGCCCCTACTAATGTAAGTACGCTTGTGCGCAATTTAGTAATTAATTTAATTGTACTCTTATGTAGATTCAAATTAATAAATTAATTTTTAACAAAAAGAAAAACCGACTTCTTACAACGAACTAAAAAGTGAAAAATAATTATACAAAGATTTTATAATTTTGAAGTGGGTTTTTTGGGTTGGGCGAATTGCAAATCTTCCTTTTTTGAAGTTGGTTGAAAATGAGAACATCCTCTTTTTTGAGGTTAGTTGAAAAGAAATGCAATGATCAGGAATCTCACTTCTGACATCAATTTAAAAAGTTTTTGCTTGTAACTATTATAGTATAATCAATTTTTTACCAAAAAAAAAACAAACTTTCTCAATTTTCACCGGATTGCATGATCGGAACCTAACCAAACTTTCACCAAATTACCCTTGAAGTGTATCCTTTCAAATAAAAAAAGAATCATCAAAATTTGTTGCCGCGACATTGAGTTATTCGTTTATTTGTCGCGCACATACCTAATGCAAATTTAAGACTTATGTGATTTTCTCATAGACACCATTGTCAGACACGGACCAAAAAAAAATGGGACCATTCGGGAAGCTCCACCTTTCAAACAAAAAAAAAATTCAAAATCGGTTCACCCAGTCAAAAGTTATGAGGTAACAAACATAAAAATAAACAGTCGAATTGATAACCTCCTATTCTTACAGAAGTCGGTTAAAAAATAAAACAATATGTATGAAAGCTTTATAAACTTTTATATGATGAAAATGAACTGTTGAATCGTTGTACATCCGTTACTACTATATAGGAGTACCTTGTCACGTAAGTGCTGACAGCCTCAGCAATCTGTGACGTGTCATTCATGCTTACGGCGTTTCCGCATCTCACGTGTTTGGGAAGCACGCATCTTCTCACGGGTATTTGAGCCAGAACTAGCACTAAACAAATAAAAAATCATCTTGTGTACAGTTCACGTCGCTATTTGCTGGTCATATAAGCTGACCGTATTTACCGTGTACCTCAACCTCCGTTTAACATTGGGCTACTTCGAAAACGTCTAAATTAGTGAAGTGAGAAAAGCTAACCGCTCGTAACCGTTTTCGATTGGTGATAAATCGGATCGATAACATCTTTTTTGAATGTTGGACTAACATCACTTATTGTGTGTTGATTCAGTCCTGCTGCCGTAATAGGAAACTTGGTTCTATTTTACGACATCTAACATTGGTGCTCACTAAATACGATATTATTTACTCTTGAATAGGCTTACTCTTCCATATTTACACATTTATTATTATCGTCGCTACAATTTATTATTGTTTGTTTGTTTGCTCTCCCCCAAAGCTGTCGTAAGTTGTGGCTCTCTTGGATTACTATTATAGCCATATAACGAGTTTTGAAATTGTACCTTTTACAGTCATAAAGAGCGGTAGAGTCTCATCTGAGAAATTTCGTGTTCCTAATTTCATCATTGGGATTAGATGAGGTTGGATCGCACTTCGATAAAAAATGACTAACCTATTACATCAACACTTCTCAAAAACATAAAAGATCGATCATCACGAATGAAATTTCTCAGACGGATTAACCGAGCGAACGAGTGTTAATCCCTTCTCACGTGAAATCTTATGAAAGGGCTGAGATGCAATTACTCTTAGTATTAATAAATAGTGGTCAGTACGGTAGAGTGGGCCGTGTGGTCGGCCGTGTGGTGGCGACGGCGTGGTCCCACACCACGGCGATCGATGGATGCACTTCATCATACCGTGCTCACTCGGCTTACGCGTGCGTAGATAATAAAGGTCTCATTACAACGTTACTTTAGGCTAAATATAAATTGAGACATTTTCAACTACCGCGGTGAAATAGATGAACGGCAGCAAACAAAACGAATCAATTATTCATAGTGAAACTGGTAATATTTATGTTCCTCTATTAAGCTCGGGGCCGTTCGTTATTCTGATTGAGATTTTGGTGAAGCATAAGGATCCGTGCAATCAGTTGAATCGCCATTCTTTCTGTTAATCGCATTATAAATTGACGAAGCGGTCTCCACATCGGCCTTTGTCGGTATCGTAACGAATGAATTCGAAATATTTTATACATGAGCATGCCCGAAATTAAAATTGAAATTTTGTAATTACTCTACTACTAAGCGGAATAATCTCTTGATGTAACTAATTTATGAAAAACTGTGATTTCGAAAAACAAAAATATAGTTTCACTTTTGATGCCAAGTAAAAGACAGAAAATTTATCGAGAATTAAATTATTTATCGTATAAGTCTATTTGCTCTCATTAAGACTAGCTTTGGGGAAAATAGTTGAATGTTACGTAGAGACGTAGACAGTAATGTCTTAAGCCACGCGAGGCTTTCGTGTACTCGCTACATTACTCAAACCTCATTTAGACCTAACTACGTTGCACTGAAAGGAGACATTTTATTGTATTCTATTGATTCGATTGACAGCCCTAGTATATAATCACGTTCGTATTTACAGAAAGCAGAACAAGTGTTTTGAAACTATGTCTCGTCATTAAGCATTATCATTTTAAACTTTTATATTAATATAATATAAAACATTTTTCATATAAAAATTAAATCGACGAGGTCGGTTGTGGCCTAATGGAGCTATTCATATCTCATTTGCAACTACACTCATTCAAATGACGTCATTAAGGCACAAGTGTCAGCTCAAACCTCTTCGGCAATGGAGCAGGAATTCTATTATCCATTCCTCCTTAAATAATAATTATACCTTTCCTTTTTATATGTAAATATATTTAAAGATATGATAACATGAGCAATGGGCATATACAACACGTATAAGAGATTAAAAAAATTACAATATCTACAAATTATCAAACTACCGTACCAATTTGCGATTTTTTTATTAAACAGTCAATAAGTCCTTATGAAACTGTTTCTATATAAGAGCTTTAGTATAAATTTAACCGCGCTTTGATATTTGATATCTTTTATTGCATTAACATTGTGATTCTTAGTACGATATTTCTAAAGTTCATATTGCATGAACTGGGAAAATTGTGAGTAGCACGAAAAAGGCATGAGTTACGATTTGAGTAATTTATAACGTCCAGTTTGTGCAGCGAGTACATAGTATGTAGCTTCATTGGGTCCACGAATGATCTTAATTAGAAGTATTGTGGTGAGAAGTAAATTATGTCTCTTGCGGTCTTTGTGGCTTCGGCCGCTCTTCGCTGTCCTGGACCTGTAGTAAATCAAATACCTATCGGCTTAAACAGTATGCCCCAGAGCGTGAATTTGGAAATTAATGAGACCATAATCGAAATAATATTAAACTTGTTTAATTATTATGTCCAGATAAAAATTACATGAATTTTAATGTGTAAACGCTGTAAAATTAGATTTTTGATTAGATTTCAATTTAGATGTTAATAATGAACTTACGATACGCTCGCGACATAATTAATAATCAGTTACGTTATCATCTGAACTTTTAAATTTATGCGTATTTACATTACTAAGATACCAGTTTGTAATATGATAATTGACTTTACATGTTTAATTATCTTGACATATTAATATTTCATATTCGATTTCGCACTGGCAAGAAAGAAATACTAGCGTTATATACAAGTATTTGTAGTATAAAAATAGAAGATTCTACATTCTTCATACAGGTATTAGGTTTATATTTTGTACATTAGGTAGGTGAATTTCTTATTAAATGTAAGTATATTTACAACAACAAACTAAAAATCTTTCTAAATATTTCAAATACAAAATGTTGCAGACATAATATATTACATTTTTATTTACATCCTATACTTTTTACACACAATTAAGAGAGAAACGTGATAAAGCTGTATAAATGTCGCAATCGACTCAATGTGACACTAAATAAGGCAATTCTGCTCAAGCGGCAGCAAAAAGCCGCGTAAGAATTAACCGGCGTAGGCTCGAGACGTTCGATTCCATATCAACACGCGACTTGACGCATGGCGACATTCTTATGCCTCCATTTGCATTCTTCTCCATTATTTATATGTGCAATAATTATCCAATCCATTTTATAAGCATTTCCCTGTTTGATACGTTAAAGATATATTTGACATTCCTCGTGAAAAACCTCTTATACCTCTCAAAAGCTCTTATACCTCCGGCAGTGTTTATCTCGTTTTCGGTAATAGAATACGTAGAATATTTTATCAAAGCACGACCGAGTAATTTAATATAAAGCATATCACTAAAACATCTCTCGCTCGCGATGACTATCGTAAGGTTAATAACGGTGTTGGTGGTACCTCTGCGCGGGACACGCGTCGCCGATGTAATCGCGCCCGAACTATTATTGATGAGAGACTGCTATATCCAAATAGCCCCGGGATCGCGTTTGTTTACTTATCTGGCGTATGTTAAATTGTACGTTTTTGTGACTAATTGAAACCTGGAGGTCGATGACCTCGCACGTTTATGACAGGTGCAGCTCGAAATTGCGTTTTCGTGAGATTGTACTGTGATATACAACTACTGAGTAGTGATAAGCTAAGTTTGTGGGCCTAATTATTATCAAACAGAAGCTGCTGCCCCTTGACGGCCGTCCCCCATCTCAGTGGCCGAGACGTTTATGGAAGAGAAACTGTATAAATAACATTTACTGCTTCTGAGATTGCTTCATTCATTCTTGTCTAGCCATTGAGTAAGCCAGTTACAAGCGAATGCCCCGCAAATTGCAAACAATACTGCGTGCCGGTGAATAAACTAAACGCTTTACCATATCTATAGACATTTCATTTGCCAATGACATCTATTAAATACATGGAACTATTAAAGTAAATTTCAATAATTTTAGAAATATGACAAATTTATTTGATGTTCACTGTGTTAACAAATTTTCTATAGAAAAGACTTCAACGCGCGCACACGTTAGATGACAAAATATTAAAAAAATATATATTTTCTCTGCAACAATGTAGCATTATAATAATAATAATTGTAAATTACATAAATTAATATTTATTTTGAGTTAATATAGCTTTACTAAAAATTTAAAGTAAACACGTTGTGTGGTATATAGGTAGGTGGTGTGTAGGTAATTATTATTTCTTTGTAATAACATATATAAGGAAATATTTTAAAATGAAAACGTAAAAGATTAGATTATATAATTATTAATGGGCTAATATTAAACTTAGTATGTAATGATATATGCCTAACAGACCAAGACATGTGACATCGTATTGTATTGTTTAACGCCATGAATATTTTCGAAGTACTAGATAAAGGCATGTGAAAATGATATATTTATTGCCTGGAATACATTCTACCATAATTCATTTAAATGAGGCCGTAGTGGAGCAGCGGCACAAGGGTGTGTAACGCGACGGTTGTGGGTTCGATCCCCACTCGACGAAGTGAAATGTTTATTCACGTTTATATTTCCATTTCCAGGTCGACAGAACTAGATACAAGTTCGTTTAATAAATCTATTCTATTAACAATTGCGCTGGCAATTATGATCATAGATTGAGTATAATGTGATCCTTAAACAATCCTGCGACACGAGCCTTGACATTTGCTCTGCGCGTGATCGCCGCAGCCGTTGACCCGTGCTTCTGCCACATGTGGGACAGCGCCTTTACCGCATTACCGTCCATTCATACAATACTCCTTCATTTTATGACTATGGATATAGTTTAAATGACATCGAATGTTCTTATGTTATAATTATCTATAACAATCAAAATATATATTATATCTTTATACATATATAAAAGTCTAAAACGATATTTTAAGCAAGTATCTTTGTTGAGTTGTGCTGTAGTTGCGATAAATTTATGTCATAAAATTGATTTAAATTTATTATATTTTAATTAAAATAAAGTAATATGAAATATTTTTCAAATATAGTTTAAATTAGCTTTTTTGCTTTGCATTAATTTCATATAATAAATGCATAGGATTTTATTTACTTTTCAGTTATGAAATGTTAAATTTATCATTAATAAGGTAACAAAATACCGGCAAGACTGGTTCCACTTAATAAGAATGCTAATAATAATATGTAAAGGAAATGTATTGGTTCTTATAGAGATGCAAATGTGGATAGTTGCTTCAATAAAATTCCATACGTTATTGCTTCGCAGCGCGTCAAGCATTCGACATTGGGGACATTGGAGTTTATTTTTATCGAGGGGATCGATTGTAAAGATAAGTTTATTGTAAGACAAGTAGCGGCCACCCAGAGGCGCGCTGCCCGCACCCGGTCCCGACTCCCGACTTAGTCGCATTTTATTACATCTTGATATCTCCCAATTCGCGTGTTCATTACATTACTGAAACACCAGATCCCCACTTAAGCCTACCGATCGGAATTCCCATATAAGGTCTATCAATTAAATGTAAATATTTATGGGCATCGACAACCCGAAGAAGATCTTATATTTATTTTCCGAGCCTGTCTTTATCTTTAACGTGATTTAATTTCATACAAATACCTTACGGCAATTTCATCTTCATTTTCAATAAATTACCTAGGTTCTTAAGTTTAACAAACGCATAAATTGTGTAAATTAATTATTTAAAGAATTTTGTTTACATTTAGTATAGTAATTTTTTCTAGTCTTTTTATAAGGATTTACTATTGATTAATAAATAAATGGTATACTTTACGCAATACAAAAGATTTTATCTATCTTCGTATTATATTTATTATTAACCATCAATAGCGTTAATCTATTTATTAACTTGTCATACCTACCGCAGGGACAATTGTGCAACAATACATATAAGTATTTATTAAGTTAAGTTTACATTGCATTATAACTCGACAATAAAAACAAAATATATGTTCCCGTACGTGTAATTTAATGTGAGGTACGTAAATTTTATAAGATAAATGTTTTTTATTTCGACTTAATACATTAACTTTGTCATGAATTTAAAACGTTTTATTGTCATTTTGAAGTGAAAACAATATAAATGTATTTTACGTCTCAGTTGATTTATACTTTATAGGTGAAATGTGATTTATTATGGGTACATTTAATACAAACTTAGCGCATGAGCCGCGTCGCCGCCGCATCTCTGCCTTTTTGAAATAGCCTTTTGACGTTCAAAATGCCACGGGCGCCATCATACATAATGTTAATATGACATCTGAGAATAAAATAGTACGTAATATTCCTTCGTTTCTTCTTAACGAGCTATTACACTAACTCTCGTATTCTCATACTCTCCTCTGCTAAGCTTCAATAACCTCATTACTATGACACCGCGGGGTAAACTTTATTTGTATTACATATACACAGATATTGAATATTTTGTGACATAACATTTGGACATATAAAACAACGTATTTATAATATATTGTATATGTAAAATAAAAAGATTGGAAACGGAGTGTCTTATCACTAGATTCTTCTCTTCTCTGTGATGTGTGCGTGGTATTAAAAAAAAAGATATATTCTTATAAGTGTATCTCATTTTCCATATTTTGTGGCATAATTTAGTAACTCCGTAGGCTCATATCAATATACTCGTAGTTGACAAGCAAAATGTATTCATACATAAAGCTATATAATTATACTTGGTAATGCAACAATTATTCAGAGCGTATTGTTTTTATTCATGTCCGTATACGACGGAGGTGTAACTGTGGTACGGAGCGAGTGCTGTTATTCAAATACGTACGAGTACATAAAACATAACCACACGGCACAATGTAGAGTACCTTGTGCTTATAAATTAAACTTATTTCAACCGTATTCATTAAATTTAGGTTTTGGTTATTATTTATATAGCTTCTTTTTTTATAAAATTACCTTTTTGATATATTTCTTATTATTTAAACTGTTTATTGAACAAGTTTATAAAATATCTATTAATGTATATTTTTAAATATCTCTATTGATACTAGAAAATGATTTCTATAAATGAGATAAACTGACTGACTGTAAATTAATATATAACATTATTAATATATCAATATTGTCAGTCAATCGTAAACTGTGAAAGGTTTATTAAAATATTTCGCCTGGAGTGAATTAAAGTAGCAAATTACCTGTCTGAAATGCGGTCACAAAGTTAATATAGCGTGATGTAATCATAAGACTATAACAGCGCTTTGCAAACGTATTGTTATAAGAGTTTGCAATTAAATAAGTATTCTTAAGTATTCTTATTTATAAACGACCTAAGTGATGGGTAAAGTGCGAAGAGTTATGTTCGTACGTAGAATCGTTTCCTCACCTCGGAATATTTCGTCGTGTCGAATTCTCTTAACTCTTGACGTTATCTTGATTTATTAACATTATTAACATTTTATTACAAGATCGAACAAGTTTTATTGTAAGTAACCTACCTAATGTGACTTGGTTTCATTTTTTTTCAGTAAACCAAGCCTTTATTTTGTATCTATTGTTCTAGACATTTTCGTATATCTTATGGAAATATCTAAAAAGTGGTTATTATATGAACTTTGTGTCTGTAAGATTTCATGCTCACCAACAGGTTATTATTAAAGTGCTTTTGATTAAATTTGAATGTAAAACGCGTTGAAGGTTTTGTAAATAGACAGACAAATTTAAGGACTATTATAAATGGTGCTACTTTGCATTCGATTAAATTTGTCTTAAATAAACTGTTAAACAGGTAATCCTGGAAATTTTACTATTTGGGCGTTGCAGCAAATTAGAAATTTCTAAATAATTTATGTGGGACTAGTTACTTAAATGAAGGGTTTGGATATTACTATATATTTATATCAAAATACTACCGACTTCATTTAAGAAACTGGATGAAGAAATCCATCGCATGCTAAATGAACATAAATGGCAAGTGTTTATTTTTGAAACTCCTGTTTCAGAATTTACACGCGATAAAGTGACTTGATTACGCATATATTTATATATAAGATTTTAATAATAGTTCTCTATAATAAAAGTCCCGTCCAATCAGATTACGGAGATTTATACTATACATAGTATAAATAAACATAAATGAGTTATTAAAATCAAAAATAATTTACGATATTCATAAAATGAAGATAAGTCGACTCGGTCGCGTTATATTTGGTGATTTAATACTTTCATATAAATAGTTACTCACATATCTGAATCGTAACATTCTTGTTTAATATTTATGTATGCTTTACAGAGTCTATGAAAAAGTGAACATTGAATGGAGTGGGTCACGGGATGGGACCCCCCGTACGAGGACGTCCACGTTTTGAATGTGCGCTTATGATCTACGATCTGAAACTGATACTTATAATGGCTTCTGTATAAAGAAGCTGCTCACGAAAATTCAGATGGGCAGACCACACGACACGATAAATAACCTCAAATTGCTTGTAAAAGGTGAAACTTTTATCCCTCTCCCTTTGTACACATGTAAATATTTGAGTTTAATCTGACGTCGACTTATACGGTTGATAGTTTAAAACGCTCTTTTAATACAGCCAGTGAGCTTTATGCTGTTCTTGTTTATTTTGGATGAAAATGATATGAGTAAATGGTACCCATGTTTTTAATAAACATATAGGAAAAGAAGAAATTATGCGTATTAATTAAAACTATTTAAGATTCAAACAGAAAACTGTAAAGCGGTAGTCTGAGGCGTTCATTTGCAGGCTAGCAGGGCTGGTCTGACGGGACGTCGACGTTCCGGACGACCATTACTCTGCCTACCAATTGATATATTCCACCTCGACATGCGATCACGACACTTCACTCCGCACCTCCTCTATACACCATAAATAAACAAATAACACTAATAAACGTCCAATCAACCAAATTATTATAAATCGAAAATATCACTCAGTCAATTGCAGTGAAAATAACTGTCATTAAATATCATTAACTATCATTAAAATATTAAACGTTCATTAATTTAATTAAAGGGAATTATATGTAATGTAAGCAGATCGGGATTAGAAACTCTTATAACCGGAAACAATTTATACCAGTATCATTAAACAAATTAAAAAATAAATATATTATGTGAATACAACAGAGAATTACTAAGCGACTTATCTCTTAATGTATGTGTGTTTGTTGCTCCAGCACACACAGGGCTACATTTCGCATCTTAATTATGCAGAGACGATTGATGGAAAGCATTATACGATAATGATTCTCTCGTGAGTTTTCATGAAATTATCTGAGGTGCGCTTTAAATCATGCTCTTGGTATCTCCAAGTACATATGGCTGAAGCTTTAATGTTCCTTCCACAGTTCTATGGTTCGTATGCATAAACGCGATTATATTAAAATAAGCTATTTGTTCAAACTCGTAGCCGATTGTACTTTAAGGCTTCGGGGCTAGACCCGCAATGTCATATTTATAATAATGTAGTGTAATGTACAAAATGTATGCCCAGTTTAACAATATGTTCTATGGAAAACAAGCTTTATACACACAATATAGAAAATAATATCAATCTAATGAGACCAATTTATGACACTACGCGAATGATAAGTAAAGTATCATTTGCTTTAAGTAACACTTAATATCGCGTATTCTAAACGCAGAAATAGATAACATATAAATAATTTTCCAGACAGGTCTATATTTTCAAGTTATCATTTAGTAAATAAGATCAAATAGTCTGTATTTGCAATTTCTAGTCCGATGTTACCAGATACCGATCAATTTGTTGGCTGTCAAAGAAAAACGATACGAATGGCAATATCGTGTAACATCTATGTGTATTATTATTATTAATTAACAATTAATTACTTATATCGGATTATAGTTGTACTCTCATATTTTGATTTGCCAACCTATTTCAATTCTATTAATTTATAGCACACAGTGGCTTGCTTGGTCATCTTTAAGCACTACAAATATTTATTTCAATATGCAGTTTATTGCCATAACGAATGACTATCGCAATAATACGTATAAACACCTTTACTTAAAATAGAGTAAGCAAATATAAAATTTTTATATCTCACTCTACAAGACCCGTAGTATTCTTAACAAGTTCTAGATACCAATAAGCCCAGATCTCGAATGATAGCATCATAAAAACGACAGTGACAGACCAAGTGTCCGTGTTACTGTATAAAGCATTAATTTTACGATCTCGACGAGTAATTTACTTTCTCGGAATGCTGCAAGAAGTATGAATGGCAATAAAGTGCTAACTGTGTCCTGCCAATATCTACTATATTACATACTACTGATTTAGTTAACATTTTTATATATTCACTAATAAATTTACATGATCATTAATTTTAGTTTTACTATCAACAGCATGCAGCCCGCGGCTTCTTTGCTTACATTAGCGATAAATCAATTGCCTCGCTTCTCCTGGAGCCTCTTCTTGCTGTCCTTGTTAACTTTCAATTAAAGCAATTTTGTCTTGTAGGTACAGTAATTATGGTAGTTGATTTTGTATTTATTGGTCATTTTTCAATTGCATTTGAGTATAGACTTGCTAACCATCGAGGTAAATTTAAAACTATATAATTGTCTCATTAGACTAGGAGTACTTATATAATAATACTTTTGTAGAAGCAGCTATGTGAAAAATAACTCATTATATTGTTTTATAGATCAATTGTCAGTTTTAAGATTTTATACCCATGGACTTATATCCCAAAATCATTTTTAATCGCGTAAATTATTGTTAAAATATATAAATTTGAAGAATATTGAATTTATATGATAACGTTTACGAATACGACCAAAATAAATTATTAGATGGAAATGAGATAATATCACAAACGAATGTTAATTTCAATATTTAAGTTGTATACAATCAACAAATCATCACGATGGTATCTCGTGTAGAAGAGAGCCGTCTATTATATACGAGTATGGAGTCGACTGAGGTCAGTCTAACATAGAGACGATATTTAGTGGGTGCGCATTGTTCGATACAATGATAATTGTAGGTGGTGTGACCTGGGTTTGTTTAAAATTGATTTCGGCTGTGATATTGGAGAGATAGCTCTTTATTATAGGTTGCCCGAGTCGATCGTCGCGCACTTGTACTTTATTAAAAGATAAATAGATTAGATGCTTTATGGTTCATACGTTTTGTTGTTTGGTCTTATTTTTATTATATATTTTTTTATAATGATGAATGAATGTTATCATACTAATATTATAAATGTGAACATTTGTGAGGATGTATGTTTGTTCTCCTTTCATGCAAAATCTACCAAGTGGATTTAGATTAAACTTTACACTATAGATTATACATCAGAATAACACATAGGTTGTAAATTATGTAAATATTTTGCATATATTTTTTACGCTATATCATAATAGGAAGACTAAGCCGTATTTAGGTGTAGCTTTAGGTGTGTAACTATAGCTGTATTGTATCAAAATAGATAATTAGCACATGGAGAAAAGCTACTTTTAACAATCAATAATTATAAAAATTAATAAATCATGTCTTTAGGCTATGAGTTACCAAAAGCTTAGTCTATTTTCAATTTCTAAAATATTTTTATTAATACTTTTTTTCATTTTCTACTTTTTAGTACAATAGTTATTAAACGTTATCAATTTAACATTACTCCTTACAGCCGTTTTATGCGTCAATAAAAGAAAATCCTTGTTGCTACGAACATTCTTGTGTCTGAGTGAATTTAAAAGCTCATTGTTTTGGTGTGAAATACTGGGTAGGCGAGAAGCTAGATTGCCAGCGTTGACAGCGCCGCGATGGTGGATAAGGACAGTCATAAGTCCTCCTGCGTAAAATGGCGACAAATCGAACCTCGATCACTAAAGCACAGGCACAGGCACACTCCGTCACAACACAATGCCGTCGGCCCGGCCGAGGCTACTCGACGCGCGTCCGCCATATTTTATATTTACTTTTGTACAATCCTTTACTTTGTCTTCGCATGACAAGATAGATATATGGAGAGTCGACGCGATTTTTGTCTAGTGACGCCGCGTGGGGTACGCCCCTGCGTGATATACTGGTACTGTTTATATAAAGCGTGCTGCGAAAACAAATGTTTTATAAGAAATAATATTATAATAATGTTTTAGCAAAATATAGTTTATTTGAAGTTTAAGAAAATTAAATGATAATTCATTTTAATTTATACTACAAGCTTATATAGTATAAGTACGTTGCAACTTCATGTTTAATAATAAATGACCAATTTGCAAGCAAGCTCAAACTAAAGGTTATTTTGTGATGGGTGTTAAATGCAGGCGGAAGAAGCACATTCCGGTCCATAATTCACGCTAACAATATGGCTTACAATTACAAGTCTGGACGATGATAAATAGTTTTCCTTAGCCGTAGGGACAAGAGTATTTTGCGTATATTTTCACACTTGGCCAGCATGGGTACGGACTTCATATTTTTATATATTATTTTTTTAATCTATAAACGGTTCAGTTAGAAAATGTTTTAGTAAAAGCTGGTATAAATTTGGGTAAGAATATAAGGAATAATATCTTTAGTAAGTGTAAAGAAGGCAAAACATACAATAAATTAAAAATAATTTCCTATATATTCTATTATAATAAATATAGTAATTCTTTATCACGTATACAAGAATGGTTATACGATAATTATTTTCTTTTTTGGATCTAACGGAGCAAACTTGAAACGTGTCGAGTGAAACATGCTGAAGGCTAAACCTCTAGTTTCTTGTAATTAAGATAAAAATAAATATTGTTGGAATGTTATATTAGAAATCACAGTTATGTGAAGATAATACAATATAAGAACCTAGTCATTACATCGATGTTTAATATTTCAAACTAATGATTAGAAGATGAAGTGACAATTGACTGTCGCGACATTCGGAACTTTGGACAAATGAGTAAATGTTTGGGCACATTGTTCTACAACCGGTTGTGACGGAAACGCAGCGGTGGGCTGCTGCATTACTTATACATGCGCCGACGCACTTTAGCAATCAGCATTAATCAAAACGATATGCCTGCGTGTCTCTTGTCCGGCTTGCATTGGTTCGTTTATTTTCGCAATGAAAATAAGTTTTGACATGAGCTAGCGGACCCCGTCCAGTATTGAAATAGTGGCCCGCGTCCATCAGAGATAAGTAGACAAGCTATATGGTGAACATGAACAATAAGTTGACACCAATAGACGACTAGTTAACTCTAATTCTAACAAATGGTTGTGTGCAGCTGTAGCAAGTAAATACAATATTCAAATTCTTGTTTTACCATTTCAAGCTACACATAATAAAATAGAAGTCAGCTCAACTCTTGTATAATAGGTTTGCTTGGCTTAGGCTAAAAATTACGATTTAACATAAAAACGGGTCCTACTGTGTTATAGTTAGCTTAAGTTATAAAATTCTTTCACTGTCAGTTTTTTATTTATCTTTTTAATTGTTGAATTAAATAAGGAATGATAAACGAGGCTAATAAAGAGGTAATATGTCACACTAAACGAATTCCTTGTGTCGAAATTGGAAGGCAGTAAGAGATGTTTTACAATAATTATAAATCTATTCTGTTGTTTGTTTCAAGCGCATATAGTTGTAAGGGTGTGGAGAAAGCGAGCGCATCCATCGGCCTCGTGTCGACATGGTCACGGCATGGTGTCTTATCGTCCACAATTCGAGGGCCATGTAAAGCACCTCTGTTTATCTGTCCGTCGTGTATTCGGTAACATCTTGTCTCTCGCGTAAACCCGCCATGTTTTATTCTTCCACATTCAGCGCCGATACCTTAATAAAATCCAACAAGATTGAGCAATAAAAGTAATTTATTTGATTGTAATTTCAAAACACAAAGTGGGTCTCATTTTGTAATATATTTTTATCTTCGTGGTTTTGAGTTTCTCGTGCACGTCCTGCTCGCTTCTCGGGTGATGCGTTATAATCGTTTGAACAGTCTTTTTGTCTTATTTAATATCATTTTTGTAGCCACTAGGTACCTAGTAAGTGAGGTATTACACCGTTAACCGCAATTACATTACTGTAAAATAAGATCAAAAGTCAGGGCTCGAAATATGAAGTAATATTTTGTTATACGCTTTTGTTTAAACTGAAAAATTATGATGGCCTGGCTTTATACTTATTCTTGGAAATTAGTGGGTACAAAGTCCAAAAAGTTGAAAAGACTTATATTTATTGATTTTTATATAGATACATTACGTTTCTTTGTCCTAAATTATATTTTGGTAATGTCATGTCGTCTTATTGTTTAATTACAGTAACTCTTCATAGGTCCCAGTTTCCATTAGCATGCTTCACTTTTCACCCAATCTTTTATCTCAGACCTAATTGTTACCACCATTCTGTAGTATGTGTATGCACTTATATCTTTGTACTGCTATATAGTTATGGGTTATTATATTTTTGTATATTATATTTAAGATATATATATATACACATATATAATACGCAACCTAGATATTATCATCGAACCAATCAATTTGATAATTCATAAAAAAGGCCTGGGTAAACAGCCAGCTTGTATTATGCGACTGCTGTATCTGACCGTAGATCCGTGGCTGCAGTAGCTGGACTTTCCATATATTTTATGTGAAAAGGATATGGCCATTGTTGTTGGACGTCCTGCTGGGCGCGCGCCGGGTAAACACTTGAAATTACAACTCAGCTCGGACAGCTCCTCGCGTCCTCCACTGCGCTTCCAATTTTACGCCGTAATAAAAATATCGTAGTTACATCGTTTCGTGGGATAGATTCACTATTCATAGGTTGTTCTGTTCGTACTATACTGGCGAGAATTGCATATTGCATTTTAATATGCTGTTCTAAATTTAAATAAATTATAGGGTCTTGAGGTTTATGGAAAGCTAGTGGTGTCACAAGTGTTTATATAATTCGGTTTCCTTTTCGATTATTTGGTTTACACTTTTGACTATATTATGTACATATTAACAATATTTATTGAATAAAATAATTATAATAACACGAATATAAAATATTTTAATTTTTTTAAATATATTTAGATTATTTACGCACGTTATCGTGCAAAAACCAAGTTTATAATTTACTTTTTAATATAAAAAGAAATTTATGATGCCAATGTACTTAAGTTAAAATACACTTTAATTGTGATAAGATATTTAAGTAGAAATGTAGCTTTATATCACATTACGCATCATTGCAGTGGTTTTAATATAGTTTTCGATTATCATAAAATTCAAACGTACTATAAAATATGGTTGTTTTATTATTTCTTGAAAATATATATTTAATTTTAGTTTATTCAAATGTGAGATTTGATATAAGGAAATGTGACGAATTTAATATGCCAATGTCTTTATACCAATTATATTACTGTTAAAACGAAAGAAGTATTCACATAAAAGTCTTTGAAATTCATTACTGTTTGTGTATAGACATTTAAGTGCGCTGTTATCTACGTATCTTTTATTACAGTACAAGGTTTTCGAAATATTTTACGGCCGCGTTCACAAAAGACACATACCGTGTGCACGTTTCAACCGTAATCAAATTAATTTAATATACATATCTGTCTAACATATTACTTAAATAAGCTTTACTTATCGTTTGGTGCATATTTTCTAAGCTATAGGTATATACGGTTTAAGAAACCTTAAGCCATATTTTAGTTAAATGAAATAATTTTCTCAAAATTTCACTTATTTTTCTGAGGTAGAACCTCCAAGGTGCGAGATGTAGCTTGGCTACAAATAAAAGAACAAAGCCCCGAGGACCTCGGGCTACAAGTAAATTCTACTTAAGATGAACTTATTCGAGCTCTTAGTTTATTTTAATGATTTTCATAGTCAAGCACTATTGAGATTAAGTGTTTAAATTTAACAGTGATCATTTTAGTTAAGTTTTAACGTAGTTTAAAGATCTTTTTCAACTTTTACTGTTGAATTAAAATATCCATATGTGTGCTTTTCTCGTTTGCGATTCTTGAATATGCCAAATTTACCCTTTAGAATTTATTTATATTAGTAATGAGCAAGTATTTACATTTTAAATAGTACTAAGTGGAACAAACTACAACTTGCACGATTACCTGCGCCCGCGCCGCCACACGCGCCTCCAAATAAAAGTGCTTCGTTGTCGCGCGCCAGAATTACGACGATTGCTCTTTAATATCTCGTTTTTCAATTTCATTTCATGATAACGATGCGTGCACATTGACTTATTCTATTAGAAAACTGTTCCTATTAAAAAGTAAACTGATATCGTTAGTGAATCGATTACTTTAATAAGCATTCATAATACATTTTTATAAGAAACCTTTTTATTAATTAACGTTGTTTAAATTACGTTCTAATTCGCTTGTTTGAATTTTAGGAAGTAACCTTCAAATTTTTTGTGTAGTATACTCCATGATACTAAGACAGTAAAAAAATATAAAAATTGTCCATTTACATGAGACCTCACCCTAACCGGAGTTACTCCCTCGTTTGCATACAAGCTACGATTTGTGTATTGTTAATTAGAGCAACTCGAACAGGTTCCCAATATGCAGCCTCGCGCCTCGCGCCTCTCGCCTCGCACTCCCGCCTCGCGCCTCTCCGACGAGCTTACACTTTCTTGTTGTGCCATTATTGTCCGTGTGTTATTTTAAACGACGATAGATTTCACAACAGAACGCGCTGGTACAATCGAACCCATAATTAACTTTGTATGTTAATTCTGTACCCAATGATAAATGTTTCTATTGATTAGGTTTGCATTATTAGATGTCGTATTGGTATATATGATGTTTATTGTAATTGATATTTATGACTTACATTGAAAGAAAGATCACTAGGCGCTCTATAATGTAGTGGGTCTATGTGTTTGTAAATTAAAAGATTAGTTTATTTAATTTATTCTATTAATAAGCTTTTTAGATATTTATGAAAATATCTATTTTACAAGAATACGTATGAAAATTTGAACGTATTTGGTAGTTTATAGAAAATAGTTAGGAAGTATATAGGAAGCTGTCCAAGTTGGTTTCCAAGAGGCGCAAGATCTCTAAATAAGAAATTTTATTCTTAAATGTGGAAAAACACTATAAACTATAAAATAACATAAAATACTTAGATATTATAAATGCTTAAAGCACTGTGAGCCTTGATTGGCGTACCTGTCTTAGGAGATATTGCGTTATCTAATTTAAGTCAACGCTGGGGACAAGAAAATTTACAGTTTGTTCAATGAAAATTATAAACTTTAAAGTGAAATTATATTTTGATTTAATGCTGGATTGGAGACAGAGATTGAGTGGTGTAGATAGAAATGTGAAACGTAGTCTTAGTTTTTTTAATTTATTTTCAATATCTAGGTCTTTCATGAGCATTACGCACCTAATAAATAAGTAAAAAGTAAATAGAATAAGTCTAATCTAAGAAAATCGAAAAGAAAAACACAATACCATACCAAAAATGTGTTTACAGATATCGAAACTGTCTCGAATAAAGTGTATATTTGTCCGATAGGTCGAAGCGACGGAGCGCAGGGCTCGTAAATTCGTCCAATACCTACCGCGCGTCGGTGCTGGACCTGGGCCTGGGCCTCCACGACACATTTTATTGTCCAAACCCATACCGCGCGGCCTTTCCTGATAACTTTATTGTTATTTACATCTTTGAATTATCATTCCGATATCCGTTGTTTTACATTCGTATAATGTCGTGTCGGGCCAGGCTCTGTATCTAAATTGCTTAATTGGAAAGTTTCGAGAGTACGCTCTGATATGAATACTCAGATATGTGTATATTTTCCCCTAATACCATCAAATTGAATTTATAATGCACCAATACAAGAAAATGCAATTAGTATTAAGTTTTACTTTTATTTTATTGTTGTATTATTATAGGGTTAGATAAATTCATGATCGAAGTGCCTATCTGGAAACGAGCGGGATATAAAACAGACTAATGATGTTATTAAAGCTTTCACTATTATCTATCTATTAATTAAATTAATTAATATTTAATCATAATAATATAAAAAATCAAATACTTAAATAATTCTTTGTTGCTTGACACGACTTTTATTAGTGTATTCAAGAGTACCATCCAAACACCCTTATTCCTTCCTGCGCCACGACCGGCCTCCTTCATTTAGTTACGTTAATCGTTATTTTTCATTGTTTTTAAAATCATTTTCTATTACGTAATGTTCACCAACTTTAATAATCGATTACTTTTATTCCCAAGTATTGTAAGATGGTATATGCTCTCTCTTTACAGAGCGACAAAGAGTTTCTTTGTTTATTTTATATCTTATTTTATTCCATCGTGATAAAATTGTATCGTAAAACGAGATATGTTTAAACGTGTTCTCGTTCGCGAACAATCACATAATGTCTCATTTCTAACCGGACTTGGTAATAATTTTGAAAAATGGGGCAATCGCAACATATCAGTGCTCATATAATATGGATTAAATTATGTATTTTTATTCAATGAAGTCACCAGTATATACCAGTACGATATTTTATAATATATAATTATAAAAGCTATGTTTTAAAAAATTATTACGTTAAAAATGTATAATTTCCTGGGTTTTTTTTTCAGACAATATGATTTTAAGTACTCTATAATTAAGAAATTGACAAAACATACCTAAACGTGCTCTACCTATATATTTAGATCTGCAAACTGTGCGAATAATGCTATCCCGGCACACCTCAGCTCATGTCATCGCAAGGGCGTGTCGAAGATAAGTTTACATATTCCGTATGCATTATGCAGATTGAAATTTTATGTTAAGCAAGTAGAGGACGGGACGGGCTCGAGTAACTCACGCTCTGGCATATGACATTACAATTTGCCACCGCGGAGCAGTTGTTCAATGACTAGTATCACACTTTAGATTTAATTAGATAGAAATTAAAATATTTTTCTTACTTGTAAGTTCGATTTTGACTTGCGGTCATCTTTCTTTTCTCCGCTCTAGTAAGAAGATAAAGAGTTGAGTTGAGTAACTGCCTTCTACAAGCATTGTTTCTTTTTAAAATTGGACGGACGTAGAAAACAAAGTAGCGAATGCCTAATCTATAAAAAATATTATGAAAATATAGATCATGAGGTATTTTATAAACATACATCCTAACTCACACAAGTAAGGAAATTATAATATAACGAGATTTAATTTGCTAATGACAGTTTTTATATCATAACATTTTACTATTTTTATTACATAATTATAAAGGAAGATACTTAGTATAATTATTGCACAATAAAATTGATAGCCTCTCAGAAATAGCGTTTGCGAGCGCAATTACCCATAACTCAGGAACAAGCCGGCCTTTCAAAATGTCATAAATAGTCTAGGGTGTCAAACATAATTTTATAACACGAAATAAGCTTGTTGGTAAGCCGTCGGCGACTCGCCATGTGCCATTTTACGATACAAAATGACCCGAGGTCGCGGAAATTCATTTAGTGAACGCAAAAGTGTAATAGACATTAAATTACTTGTACGCAAGCAAATATGAAATTGATCTACATCTCGTAAATAAGATACTAGATATTGTAGCACTTTAATCAATAACATTAATTGCATCTCCTGGTTACTTCAATGAAGTAACATATAACTGCAATTATTAAACTGTAGAGCTATTTTTTTTATCTAATTTTAAAAGTGTATTGATAGCATGGACATGTTATATCATTGTATAGATAAGTAAATATATCAAATTTCGTATTAAGCACATAAACTATGAACAACACTTTATAGTATCATTGAATATTAAACTAGTAAATAGTCTCATATTAAATGACAAAAAAATATAATATAATAATGGCACAATAAGAATATATGTATATTTTAATTGGCTAGAGCGCTGGAATTAATTTTAAGAGACACAAGAAAAACTCAGCTATATTCTAAAACTTAAATGAAGTTTCGAAATCACATAACTGCTTTGTATTTATATAAAATTATATAAACAAAGCGTTTAACCAATTGAAAATTCCATAGGAAACAATGCTACTTAAGTCGTTATGCTAATATTTCCATACCTCTATCCTACGTAAGCGCAGCACCGCACGCGGGCAAGTGCGGGGGGCGAGGTGCGCTGGGGCGAGGTGCGCGGGGAGGGGTTCATTCATCAAGCTCCATAAGGCTCTAAACCTAATTCGACACAACCAACCTCGCAACATCCGCTCTTGCAAAACGTTATTTCATTCATAATTTTGGTGAGCTGAGTTCACACATTTTACGACTCGCAGACACAAAACTTAGTTGTTTAAAATTGAATTGAATGTTATTTTTCCATTATTTACAGTATTTGTTGTATCTTAACGCTATTTATTTTTATTTATGAAACAAAATGACATCTTTTATTAAAGAAAAAATGGTACTTTAAGCAATTAAGCAATCAAACAAAAATAGTGTTGTTTTATATAGTATACAATCTTAAAACATCTATTTTAAAAGGCATTAGAATATATTTATAATATGAACTATTATTTGCGGTTTGCGGTCTAGTCTGAACTCAGCCGAAACTTATACCCGCGCCCACGCGACATCCAACCAAGGAAAATAACATTTAAGTTGAGCTGATGACATCAGCGCCCGCGCCGCGCCCGCTACCGCGCACCTGCATGGCCGCACGCGCAACTATCATTCATAAAAATTAATAATTACTTATACAATGCTAAACGCTATAAAACATATTATACGAACGTTATTAAATCAGCCTCTTTTTTACTGTATCACGCTCTAGTGTGAAGACACTCTGTTCCCCACTCTCCGTCGAATTTTTGTGGTACTGTGTGTTGAGTGGCGAAACTCAACATCAGCGTTGGTGCCAGAGCGAATGAATGAATGAAAGAAAATATTATTGAATTCATTCCTGCGAGTGGGGTTTGAGCCCACAACCGTCGCGTTATAGGTACACTCTTGTGCTCTTGCGCCTCGAAAACATACTATATGAGCTTTATTAACAGTTGTCTAAAGGAAAGCTAATATAGACAGTGCTCGGTTACAATTTATTAATGGTTGCTTTAATAAATAAAAACCTTATAAAGAGCTGTTAAGGGCAGTCTCGGGCCATAGACAAAACGTCTCGCTCGCCGGAGTAAGACAATCCGCCCGATGAAAGGAGGCTTAGATACTCTTCCTAAATCAATGTCAAATTACCACCTTTTAATCTTTTGTGGACGATTCGGTTTCATGCACGTGTTCCCACTTCCCACAGGGAACCAAACCAACGGCCATACGGAGTGAAATAACGACATTTTAGACTAAGATTACAGTATAAATCTGACGTTTGAGAAATTTTACATGTCGTTGTTAGTAATAGATGTTTGGTGGGTAAAGCGCCATATTATTTTACTATTATAGAATGGATGGAGTGCGATGTTGTAAATGGCCTATTCTTTCGTTATATTCTTTCCAAACACTATCAATAGCCGGAGCTTTTAAGTTTAAGGCAACAAATTTGTTAATTTGGAAAGGTGAGTTATAAAATTTAATTGTGTGCTTGCTCAAAGTGCTTATATTATGCAACGATATCGGGAATATTGGAGATCGTTGGCACTTAAGGCTTTATGGACGATAAAGCGGACATGTGTAATGGGATCTTGCAGTCAACCTGCCCATAAGACGGGTCGCAGGTCACCCGTTGAAAGACACCGGAGCGTGCGATGCCGATTGTGAATTTGCCGTTTGAATAAATGAAATTACTTTGAACGTGTTGAATTAAATAATGTGAAAGAGCGTGTTTTTACGTATTTTATATACTTTTCTTATATTACTATATCAATGTTTGAGCTTAAGATGCCATTCGTGGCACCGGGGCACAAGTGTGTGACTGTAAATGCGACAGGTTCTGAGAAAATAAAATATTTATTATTTTCATTTCTTCACTCTGGTGTCGTTGAGTACCACCACTCAACACACAATGCTTCTAGAATTCGGCGGGGCGGAGTGTTTTAACTCTAAGCTCCTCAAGCCACCCACCCTGCTATATGCAGGATACAAGAAAAAAAATAAGTTTTAAAATCAAGATATTTTACAATACTCCATATTTTAAAGAGACCTCTGAACACTAACTGTAGTTACAGAAGCTTTTGTGAAACTATCTAAATCGGTAGAGTAAGTTATTATTAACGTTTGCCGTTCGCCATTGCTTCCGATAAATGATTAGGCATATCTATTCGTTTTAATATAAGGATAGTGTTTAAATAATGCCTGGTAATACAATATGTAACAGTAAATGCAAGTAGTACTACCAGTGGCTAGATTAGATAAAAGTAAGTTACTTGCAAAATATATTTGTATAGAAACGAATAACTTACTTGTTTTACGTGAAAATACATTGTATTATTATTGGGCGTATATCATCTTTATATATTTTATACATTTTAAGAGAGTAGACAGAGAGGTTCTAGTATTACTTTACTTCATTTACCAAGTTTTCGATAAGACAGACTAACCACCCTCTTCCGTCCTCCTCTTTTCTCTTCATATATATTAAAAATATGAGCTTACTTTACTTCCTTATCAGAAACTTCCTTCAATTAATATATATTTTTATTTAATTATGATTTACCTTCGTTATATCAGGGCAATGTGCATAACCAAAACAATAGCGAAAAGAAATACTAGAAATTTAATTTATGATTTAAAATATTAGTAACTTAAGAAAGGATTTCGATTATCTTACTTGAGAGACGTTGATTGCTAGTGAAGATAATTGTTGGCTAAACAAAGCGTTGAACGTACAACGCCGAGCCTGGGGCTAGGAGCAATAGGCATTCGTATGGGAAACAGAATAACGTATACTAACTGAGTAGTTAAATGATAATAGTTGATTATACCAAAATTTTAATTTAAATAATTCAATTCTTTAAGTTATAATATGATATATTTGTATAATATAATAGTAATATTATAGAAGTTGTAAACTTAAAGTTTTGGTTTATTTAATTTATAAAGCATTACATCTGTTATATAATAGAAAATAATTATCGTGGAATTTCCACTAAATCGTAACATGATTAATAAATCGTAACAAATGTAAATGTAGGAAGTATTGTCAGTCTGTGCAATATCTAGGAGTGCATACGCACACCAGCACCGGTCCATTAGACGGGATAAGTGCAGTTAATTTGCGCCCTTCAAGTGCCAGTGCTGCACAAGATTAGTGTTCCATAGCTGAATAAGTATGCATTTTATTAGGTTTAATGTTATATTGAAAATTATATATTTCTGACTTCTTTAACTATTAATATAAAGTATTAAATTTTTACTACAGTACAGTGCAATAAACCTTTTTTGTCGTCTTCACACTGTGTCCCGCATGTAGCATGGTAGGCAGAGGAAATTTAGTTTTGAGACACTCCACTCTCCACTTTTCGTAGAACCCAGAATTCAGGCATTGCGTGTTCCTCGATCTTTGCCGCGACACGAAAAGAAGAGAGAGAACGAAGAGAGAAAATGAAAATATTAAATAGTTCGATCCCCACTAGGAGTATCTTTTCCCTTAACCTATAGTGGCTTAAAGTCACACGCTTGTGCCCCTTCGCTACGACTACCCTAAGCAAAAACGCACATTAAAAAAATAATAAATATTTCAATAGTACAGAATAACGAAAACATCACCTACGAGTATAAAACGTTTCCAAATTTAATATGAAACAAATTCCCTACAAATGTTTAATAATAAAGATTATTTTTAATTGTGGGATAATATTTTTAAATGTTATTATGAATTTCTTAATATTCTAATATTAGAAACAACAAAACAAAAATATAACAATATGAAAACAATAACATAATTAGATTTTCAAAAAGTATATTTTCTTAGGCACACCAAGTGTCAGTGCATGCAACTCTGGAATCACTTAGTCTATGCGCGAGGTGCTCATTCATTTGCGAGTCGCAGTCGGCTCGTTAGCAATTGGACATGCCTGTTGCACGAAATATTTCAGCGATTGAAGCGGCGGTAAATTGCGAACAACAATAGCACGCGCCGTACCAACGAGAACCTATTTACTACGAGGGTTTTACGATACACTCGTTATCTCTAAATTATGTTTACCGTCGCTCTTGTATTCACGAGAGAGGTGAGTTAAATAATATATATATTTTTTTGGTTTGGACCCTCTTAACTAAAATTAACAATGACTTATAGTTTTTAGAAAATATATAAAAAATTGAACGTAGCAGGATTTGAATCGGCGCCTCTTGGAAACCATCCAAACGCTCTGTCCGGCTAAGCAATACGTTCTCATCGGGCTATTCGAAATTTCGTACGTCATCGTTTTCTAAAAAGTTTTTTAGTTTTTCTTTCCTAATTCTAGAATAACACTTTAAAAATGTTAAAAAATATGAACAATGACTTGTTTGAATTGGAGAGTTCTGTGTAGTGTCTTTTGAAGCGGAAGAAGACGGAGTGACAGCGATTCACACAGTCGGCCGCGTATTAATTATGCCGCGATCATCCAAACGCAGCCAGCGGACACATCCATCACGCGCGAGATAACGCGTTATGGACGACCAACAGATTTGTACTCGTAATTTGTACCACTGTCATCACATTTCAAAGACAAATATAAAGGATTGAGGACCGGAATGACAAGTGTCAGTGGGTTCATTCCGTTGGTATTTCGAGACGTTTTTATTTAACACGAACAGCAAGAGGTGGATTGATCGAGACAGGTTTCAAGTGCCGTTCGATGACCAGGTACGGGCGACCCGAGTCCTTTAGTCTCCCTTGGCATTCTGAGAAATGTCCTTGTGCATCCTTCATGTTTTTCCAGTGTCACAATCGTTGTGCCTAAGCATGTGCATACGCTTTTATGGAGACTGTACACATAGGCATAATCAAGACTTAAAGTGTATATATATTTTTTGCCTGTAGTACTTATTTTTTGAAAGTAGAAAACGAGTGTATGACACTTTATACAAAAGTGTATTTTGTAAAACATATGAGGCTGTGTTTTTTTTATTAATTATTCCTATGCTCCAAGAAATCTGAATAGTTCATAATAATTTCAGCTTGATACCTACGGCAATGGTGATAGGCATGCTGATGGCAGACGGACAGACGGACAACAAAGTGATTCTATAAGGGTTCTGTGTTTTCCTTTTGGACACGGAACCCTAAAAACAATAAAGCGTACCCACTTGTCATTCGATAAGGTACCTTTAATGTTGCAGCAAAACTCAATATTTAATTTCATTCAATTTATTTTCATTCAATATTCAGCTTCTTCATATAAAAGCCCAACATTAAAGATCAAAGATATAGATAACCTGTTTAAATTAAGACATGTTACCGAGATGATCCAGAACAATTGATTCGAATTACCGTGCAAATATATGCCTCGTCACGGAATATTAATTAAGTCCAAGGAGTAAAGCAAGTATCATATAGACATTTATGTTCCACTGCTGTTTCTATAAACATTATTAAGGGTTATGCAAGCATCTACATTATAATAGTACATTGCGAACGTTGAGAGTCATGGTTGTTTTACTGAGCATCATGGTGAGCTATCCAGATTAAATCTCCTACATCTGAACCGTCGGAGGTGCGGCTGTGATTCACTGGAGCTCGTTTCTAACAAAGAAAGACAATATTGTGATTTTTATTAATTTATCTTTTCATAATAATAGCTTAATTGAGGGCCGCGATGCTTCATACAGGCGTCTCGGACACGCCGTGATTTGTTAAATGTCGATGTTTGAGTTTTTAATTATACGTAGCTAAAGCAGTATTGGGGAGGCGGGTCGAGGTTCGTCACGGTCGTCGGCTCACGGCGAGGCTTGTAAATATATTATTATTATTATTACTTGTGGATTTTGCTAGTTTTTTTTGCAGCTTCACTTCGTATCGCTTTCTGCCAAATTCTGGAGACTGCGTGTTGAGTGGCGGAACTCAACGCCGCTCTTTCCCTAGACACTAGAGCGAAGGAAGGATAATATCAAGTATTTCATTTCCTCTTTAAATTTTCTTCGGTGTTAATCGAACTCACAACCTGTCGCATTTACGGTCTGAGACTGGTCTGGCCACGACTGGCCTTGAATTGTGATTTTGCTAATAATAAAACATTAAATAAACATATTACGTGGTATAACATACACAACCTATTATGTTGGTTCATCAATCATTTGTAATGTCCTGATACGAATAACGCATTCGTAACCTACTTGCATCACGACGGACGGAGTGTTTCAATAAATTAAAGTGTCAGTTATATTTTATGTAATGAGGAAGAAATTATTATTAAACGGGAAAAGTAATTCCTAGTTCAATATTCTTGCCCGTTATTGTCATTTATTATGAAGGTCTACTACACTGTTTTTATCTTAAGGATGGCAATTTTCATATTTAAGACGAATATTTTAATATGGTTAATTCATAAATATTTTGAGAATATTTTGTAAACGCGATATTTTGAGAATATTTTGTAAATGCGACGGGATGTCGGTTCGATTCACACTCGAGACAATAAAATATTTATTATTTCTATTTCCTTTGTGTATTCTCTGGTGTCGAGATAAAGCGTGGCGTTGAGTTGCGCCACTGAACACAACCTTCAGAATGCAGCGGATAGTGGAAAACAGAGTGTCTTAATACTAGGTTCCCTCTGCATACCCTGCTATGTACAGGATACAGCGTGAGCATAAAAAAACCTTTTTACACAGGCATGTCACCTTTGATATCTCACAGAGTTTAAGCATACATAAACATAGAGTTCACGCGCACCCTGCTGAGCAGTCCAAACCAAAGCACGGCTAGGGCGAACTAAAACAAAAGACAAATTAATTTTGTACACAAGCCGTTTAATTTGAATGTGAATAGCGTGAAGTGCGACGAATGGCCGAGAACAATAGCCGGCGCCGATGATCTCTCCTTTTTGTTTTATACCGAGAGAGTCGAGAGTAAAAAGTCTAAACGTTCAACAGACAATCCCGTATTATGATATGGACAGTAATAGAGGGTCGGCGCGGCGCCTAATAGCTTATAATATTAAATGTACGTGATGGACCGAGGGGCAGGCCGGGCGGACCTCTGACTGAACTCGATCGACGCTGCCCGGAAATAATCGTTAAGTGTGAAGGATTTAATCTTGAAAATAAACAGCGTGTTAGGTTTATATCTGAAGTTCGTTTATGCTGTATTTTTTTATTTTAATATCATTATTATTATTATATATTATTTAATAAAAAGTTAGGTTCTAGCTGTATCTCGCGTATGGCAGAGTAGACAGAGAGAACCTAGTGCTAAGACACTCCGTCCCCCATTTTCTACTGAATTTTTCGAGGCATTGCATATTGAGTGGCGGGCTGGGCTTTTGGCACAGCGAAGAAATGAAACTATTAGTAAATAGTAATTCATTCTCGGAGTCTAGATCGAACTCACTTCAAAATTAAGCTTTTATACTATTGCTGATTTTATTTAACAGTATAAAATTTTTACTAGTTTAATTTTAAATTGAAAACACCGTACGCAGTACTTCACAAAGTGATAGATTGAAAATACTAGTCTTTATAATAAATTGATTCTCTTATAATAATATCAAAAAATTAATGGTATATTTCTAAATTTATGAGGCTATAAAACATATTATATCCCGCGCTTAACACTTCCAGCTGGATACGTGTTTGGTTTGTATTATTAGTCCATCAATCAAGATCCAATTTTGTTTCGGATCATAACTGTTAGTTAAACACCAGCAATCGGTGCACGGCTCGTCCGCCGTCCGCCCATCAATCAGAGGTGTTGACGGTGTCGGCTGTCGCAAGACGTGATGATAACTAAAACAGCATACCAGCTATTTCCACATAGATATCTTGGAATCTATGTGGAGATAGCTATTATGCTGTTGAAATAAATTCAAGCACTCTATATTTGACTTGAGAATCTCCAATTGAGCCATTTTAAGATATTTTTTTTTTACTAGATTATAATATTATAACAGTTATTTTATCATAAAGTAAAAACTATTTCGGTATCTTTTTTCGGTATATTTATTGTAAATGTGGCAGTATTTTATATAATCCTATAGCTTATGAAACAAAGTTGCTTTTCGCCTCTGTTTGGCCTTTCTAACTCTTCTTCTTCTAAACCACCCAACGGATTTTGATTCGGTTTTCACCATTAGGTCGAGTATTTTTCAGGGAAGGTTTATATATAGTATATTATTTCTACATTCTTATTTAATTAACATAAATAAGATAAATGTGTATAAAGCNCTAAGAACTATGTCGGACGCAAGTGCCTTGCTATACTAGTTCCTGGGGCGCGACCTCCTGGACGCCCAAGGAAGCGCTGGTTGGATGTCGTGATGCAGGACATGAGAGCCAATGGTCTAACCACCGAGGACGCAAAAGATCGTGCAAAGTGGAGTAGGTTAAGTAGGAAGGCAGACCCTGGTAATAGCCGGGATTAATGCCAGGAAGAAGAAGGTAGTGATCATATTTCTGTCTAAAAATAGTAATTTCAATATATTTTTCATTGTGAGGGATATTTTGCCATAATGGTGTAAATCCTTATCCTTTAAAATATTTTATTAATTTTCTACGTTAAACGAAGATAAAATTTACTTTTTACGCTATTTCGAAATTGCGAAAAGTTTTAGAGAAAAACACATTTAATTGTTGACACATCAGCTATGTCGAGTCATGTTTCACTTATCCCTTACTCTCAGCATATAAATAAGTATATTAGTTACGTTGGCCATTTAATGTAGATAAAAACTGTCTTTTACTGTTTTTCATTTTAGTACTTTAGAAGTTGTTACAATATCAAGAAATCCTTGCTGCGAAACGGCTCGCCACTCGCCATGCGTCCCTCTGCGCCCCGCGACCTTTTATATTTTTTGTAGTAGTTATTAGTAGGTAGGCTTTTGTTTATAATTTCTTTCGTTTAAGTTTTCTGTTGTGTTATTTATTTAAGTGTGTTTTTTTTAAACAATTGGGTAATTCTTATTGGAACTACTATAATGCGGATTGCATTAGGGTTTCATTAATTTTCACATTATCTTAAGTGCATTATATGAATAATTCAATAGTTAAAGCGGGTGAAGCCGCGAGTGGGTCGCTAGTTATCAATTAACCAAGAAATATCCATGTGGCTAAGGTGCAGGTATGTTTTTACTTAAAACATTTTATGAGGGTGTCAGCTCATTCATTCATCAGTGCTTCTTCCATTATGACAGCTCTCTTCCAAATTCAACCCGACACATCTAATTCACATGTTAAATGGAATTCCCTCTCAGTCTGGAAATTATAAGCGTCTGTACAGTACGGTCAACAAGTAGTGGCCGCCCTGAAATTAGATTTGTGAATTTATGAGCATTGTTCACTCATGAAGAAAATCTTCTAAAGTAAGAAAGATCCTAAAATCAAATCTTCGCAGCCGCGTATAGTTAAATTCAGGTCGGCCACAACTTGTTGGCCGTACTGTATCATTAAAATGTTTGTTTCTTTGACGTTTTTGTACAGGGGTTTTATCCAATTAGTGCTACCGTGTCGAAAGGATAATACTGTGGTGAATGTATAAAACGATTAGCGCGTTAAAAACGGAGCCCTTTGGTTAAATTTGACAACACCGCTTTAAAATTTTAAATTTGGATTTATATATTATCAGAATTCACTTTAGAGTTTGTCATGTATTGTATTAGGAAATGAAATGAAAGTCAAGTCAATAATGAAGTTTGATCATAGTATATGAAGGATACCTTTTAGTATTTACAATATTAACTTTAATTTGTTTTTCACCGGCCGCCTTATTTTGGAGGCATTGAGTGTTGAGTGGCGGAACTGAACGCCGCGCTTTGCCTTGACACCAGAGCGAAGAAATCAAAATATAAACGTAAATAAATATTTCACTTACTCGAGTGAGGATCGAACCCACAACCATCGCGTTACAATCACACCCTCGCCTCGTGCCGCTGCGTCACGAAGACCTCATTTATCTTTATCTTTATTTTTATTTTTTTTATTTATTTACAACAAAAGCTATAAATAATATGCTTTACAATAAATCCTACCGGGCAAGGCATTGTAACCATCTGTAGGTGTAACAATTAAATAGTACACAGAAGAGCAATGAGGAACATCGCGCGTTGAGGAGAGTGCCTCGGCCAGGAGATACACTCGGTGACACATGATCGATGTCCGCTATCAGAATGGGCTTAAAAGCTGGTACATCGTTGCTGTTCAAATCGCAATTAATAACTTTAGATTTTATTATTAAAACTTTTATTTTATGGTTTTATCGAATTTGATATTAGGTATGTATTTAAAATAAATCTCAGCTTCACGTTGTATCCCGCTTGTAGCCTACCCGGCAGAGAGAGCCTAGTGTTAAGACATTCCGCTCTCCACTATCCTCTGTATTCTGAGGGATTAAATTTACTTTGTAAAGCGTAAATCCTGCAATATTTATGATTAATACGAAATTAAATACATGGCGTGTTTTTTTTAATATCTATTATTTACAATTCACAGAGGACATACCGAAGATAACCAAAAATATACAAAAGTTACAAAATAGTATATGAATTTATAATATTCAATTCAGCTATGAGTATATAAATGTAATAAATATATACCTATAATTTTTTTCTGCAATTAGTAATTGCTTGACATTTACTTTGAAAATATATATCTGTATTAGATATTTATTTAATGAACTGAAAACTGTTCCCAGGACCATAAACTTAGTCTAATTAGGCCACTTGTAAACATAATATCCTTATAATAAGTTCAGCTAATACCTATTCCAAGCAACCATGCTCTAGGATGCTATCTAGCGGCATCATCAAACACTTAAACATCATTTGTCTAAAAACCTACTCTAAATCAGCACAATAATACAAATACAAATTACACAGCCATAAATAACTTTTGTATGGGAAAATCTCGTATCTGTTTCCAGTCGCAGTGCGCTATCATCGATGGTCCGGTAATTTAATTGACTGAACTACGTGTCGATGATAAATGTAACCGGGGTTAAACATATGCGGGGCCCATGAATAAATCGGGCTCCGGAGAGACGAGCTGATTTGCGATAAGCTGGTATTTATTGCGTTATTTGTGCGTGCCACCTGACGAGGCGCGAGGGCTGCGGTAACAGCGGAGCGCCACGGGAGGCGCTCTTGCCTCTCCTCTCAGGAGTACGTCTCTTTCTGCATAAATCACCACAGCATCGCAATGTTCAAAGCTGATGAATTTCACGTTTTGCGCTTCCCGCCGGCAAGTTATTGGTAGTCCCTATCGCTTCAGGCTCGTTAAAATGAATCAAATAGTTCAATTTTAAATAAAAGTTTAATAAATATTGAGTTTGATTATCTTAATGTTTATAGTTTATCTTTTTGATTGTAAAATATTATTTAAAACGTGTCTTTTCGAAAAATATTTAGGTTGTCGAAGAAAAAAAATAGTAAAGATATACAGATTTAAAAATAACAATAATATTAAATGTTCATTTTATTGTTAAAGGCCAAGAATATATTTAGATTATTTCAAAAAGAAAAACCAAATACACAAAGTATTGAATTATGCCAAAAGAGGAGAATGGAGTGTCTTGTCGCTAGGTATTTCCTGCTTCACGTACACCTTAACATGTAAAACTATGGAAAACAATATATATATAGAAACATCCTAATAATAGACAACAATTTTGTTACAACATTTTACCATCTACCAATAGAATAAATGCCAAACTCGCAGCCTCTCAGCTCGATAAGTAACATGCCAAACGCGAATTGCATATAAATTATTTATTTATTCAAACATAAGACGAGCAATACTTCGCTCATCTCGTTCGAATTGTAATTTGCTTTGCTGATCATACCCTGTACCCGGCAGTACCCAGCAGTACCCGGTAGTGACACGAATCCGCCGTTAATTAATGCGCATAAACATAATCAGTATAATTTATTTCAACATAACATTTCGGTCCAGATTCCTTGTATGTCTATATCTGCGTATGCGACGTTAGGCAAGATTGCAAATGAACGTACAATTGATAATGCTACCTTTGCTATTGATCGAGAACAAATAGGTGCCTATTCATATTTAAAACGGGTTTTAATTGAAGAATAATTCACATATATTACTCTGAGAATGACGTATAACTGTTACACTGGATGTATTGGGCTCGATATATTTTACCCTTGTTCAATTGTGATTCATTATGAATGTCACTATGAACATAATATCCAATCCCCATATACATTACAAAGACCAACAAACGTAAAAGATCATTCATGCCTCAGTAGCATAAGGGTGTGACTGCAAGCGCAACAGTTGTATGTTCGATTCTCACTCGAGGAAATCATTTTTTAAATATTTTCATTTGTTCGTTCTCGTGTTGTATGTCAGACCAAGCGCGGTGTTCAACACTACCACTCAACACGTAATACCTCCAGAATTCAGCGGAAAGTTGAGGACAGACTGCTATAATACAAGACTCTCTTTGCCTTCCCTGCTACTTACAGGATATAAATGTAAACCTGAAAAATAATACGTGATAAATTTATACAACTGTTTGTTTCAAAAAGAACTCGAGTCAGATCTTGTTAAAAGTAATGGAATAATATTAAAATAAAGCAAAACGAAAATAGGAACTTAGGGAACATATACAGTAAATTAGTGGGCAACAGTGTGTCCACACGTGCCCCGAGGCGCCGATTGCAGTCGCGAGCTCAAAATGTGCGTAAATTATGAAGATTATATGAAAAAGAGAAATGTGTTACATTTAATTTTATTACACACGATAACTTATGGGCTAGCTACGGCGCTCGCTTGAAAAACATGTTGCTCAAATGCTAGAGTCCACTACGTATATAATGATGTAACACTTCATGCAAATATTGAACTTATTAACTTTACATTAAGACATAAATTTATTTGTATATAATAGTTCCTAAGGCTTTTTATCGCAGTAAAATGTTTCGTAGTTACATACAGATCATTTGTGACATTAAAATATCAATAAATTTATGGTGTTGAGATAGGAATGGCATTTCCAGATGAGCGCCTTATCCTCGTCTTTATCTATGTATGCAAAATTCTTGACAGTACACGTTGAGTGCATAAAATACTCTTATATAATCTGTTTTATGATTAAATTTAAATATTTGATATCTGGGGTCTTTGTTACTCAATATTTACTATCATTAAACATAATCGATTCAATCGATTAATTTTAAAAATAATCGATAATAAATAAATCTAATCGATTAAACTAGCAATATCAATAAGTAAATACAAATAATATTTAAACCGATTCCGATATGGATATAACACTTATACTAATTTTATACCTTACAGTTACAGATTACACGAAAACATTAACACCATGTTATTTGTAACTTTGATAACATTAATTTAATATCGATGTTATTTATCAACTTTGAGATTTCTTTATTGCACTGCGACTTTTATCAACATTATTATGTATAGATATCGTTTTATCGAGAAGCATAAAATTTGTACAAAACTGTCTTCGTAATATGGTCATAGGCCGTCTTTAGAATTTGTCGTATGCAATATAAATATTTACTCATCCAGGTGAGTTATCTCAAATCGAAGTTCGTCAAGATGGAGTCCACCACAGATGTTATCATGCGTAATTTGTAGCAGTGAAACTAATCAAAATATTTATATATCACAGTTCAGATTGTATCACTTCTTATAATGTAACTTAATGTCGACCGATTGCTTATCTTTAAGGAAGTGCGGCTCGTAATTTAAAATTTGGAACTTTTTATATTCTGTGGCTTATTGCCGCTACTCACTTTGATAGATTCTTGCCTCTATAAAAATACGTTGGTCGGTTTTTATGTTATCTAAAATAGTATTCTCTATGTTCACAGATAAAATGAGAAAAATAATAAGTAACGTATATTTTTTTAGTTCCTTGCTGTATGCCGCTTATGGCATCTATACCTATATTTTCTATACCTATATCTTACATAAAAATAAGTAAAGTCATTATTCATTGTATGAATATAACAATTATCTAAATCTGTTTGTACTAACAAATCGCAGGGGCTTGTAGATGAAAATGTAGTCGAGGATAAAAACCTACAGTTTAATAGGCTAGAGCGCTTGGCCGGTTTCCAAGAGTGGCGTGAGAGGCGCGGCCATCGGGTCCAAAACTGCATTCGAATTTAATTTCTTTTGCATGCTATATATAGGTGATATATATATAGCCTGCGGTTGGAAAAACATATAATTTTATAAAAACATAAACCAGATTCAGTATAAAAAAATAAATGAATACATAAATCCCACCGGAAAGAGGATCTATCCGGCAGCAAACATCTAAAATATGTCAACCCAACCAACCAGCTAGCAGCGATCATGGGAAAACAAAAAAATATTTGTAAGAGATGTCAACGCTAATGTGTAACCAAGCGAGCCAGCGGTTGACACGGAAACTCTTCACACACGTTTGACCCTCGGCAAAGGAGTTCTGTTTGTCTTGGATCGCTACTAAAATATTGAAACGAGTGCCGAGTGCCGAGTGCGTGCTCGTCTGCTACGAAGCATTTACTCGTAAATTTGGAGATGCTGCACACTTAATGACAAGTTATACTAGTTGGTGGTTTCATGCATGCAGCAGGGCAGAGAGAGTGAACTTTGTTGCACTCCGCTCTCCACTTTCCGCTGAATCTTCGCTGTATTGCGTGTTGAGTGACGGATATCAACGGTTAGTTTTTTGTTTTTAACAGAGCGATGAAATGAAAATATTAACATGTAAATACTAATTCATTTCCCCGAGTGGTCGACGACGGTCTCGGTACTATATTAGTTAAAAAAATCAATATGATTATTTTTTTCAATCCAGTGTACACATACTTTTAGTAATATTTAAAATTGTTAAATTTTTAATGTTTTGAAACGCTTAAAACTTTCAAATGTTGAGCTCATTGCGACTTGTCTTTAGTGTGCACAACCTTAAATAGTTTCCGGTGAGCTTTTTACGGTTGTGTTTGCTCTCACATCACAATATTTTGGTTCACTGCCATACGTTGTTCGGTAAGGTTTGCCAGCCAGTGCGAAATATTTTAATAACTGTATAAAACAGTATTCGTATATGCGAAAAATAAATAACGATTTTTGAATTACTTAATCCAATATCCCGACATTTCTCATATTATGCAGGAATCTAGAGGAAAATCCATATCTATTTATATGATATATGATTAAGATCTTGTGATGTTTTATTTTATCTATAGTCAATCAGTCCCAGCTAAGGCAAAAAAACATTAATAGAAAACTACTAAATATACCTACTATACAAAAGGTATAGTAGGTATGATTTGGTAGATAAACATTAAATTTTTAATGATAGATTATTTCTTAAGTTATTACAAAATATAATATTAAAATAGAACATAGCTACACAGCGTAGGTCTCGATTGTTCAATATATTTCATTCGATACTGAATAATTCTATTTAAATAATTTCCACGTAGTGTTTGTCACGCGAGAGCTCGCCACGACCAATTAGGCGGCCGCCTCTTGGAGCAGTTCACAATAAATCAATAATTAAACTGTCCATCTACCGGCAAATGCTGATTTATATACATTTACTGACCACGGCCGCCTCTGACTGCCGAGTGTCGCAGACCCTCACGTACTACCTGGTAGTGTCTAGTGCTGATTGCACCACCACTTGTATTATAGTTATATGTTATAAATATGTAATGTGATTATTATGATTATTATGATTGAATTAGATTAAGAAAGATAAAAAATTGTTTACATTTCTTATTTACAACCATATGATTAAAACTGTTTCGCGTAGCGATGAATGTATGCTTAGGACATTAGTTGTAAACCGTGAATGGAAAAGACTAATTCATTTGTACCATTTGTTTACTTTAAACATTCCAAGACATAATTCTCCATGACATTCATTAAATATATTTAATTGCTCAATTCTTGAAGAGTAACTCAACTATACACCAACTACATTCTCTTGCGACGCTCAAATAATGATTGACTTGAGTTTCTGATTATACGCCACAAGTGAATAGCTCTCGAATACCTCATTGAGCATTTGAAATTAATGTAAATTAAAAGACATCCAATAACTATCTTACGCACAATCATTGTCATACAGTGGCGTCAGGTAAAGTAGTGTCTGAACAGCGACAGCTCTCCGTCAGCACGAGGGCCCTCCGCGAGGCCGCGAGTGTTTTCATACTCACACACTGTAGCGACGTGTTAATTCGTAGACACTTTGTTTTTTTTTCCGCAGTGATTGACGACTGTGGGAATGTTTCGAAGCTTTCGTCAGTTGCCTAGTTCACGCGGCTGCAAGTAAACAGTGGACGGTCAAATAGTCTAAATAACTTCACATGTCGCTCCAGTGTTAGGTAGTTGACCTCTCGACATTTTTCTAAATACACAAGTCAAAGTTCGCAATTAAGCAATTCAAGGCTAGAGACGCATTATAAAACTGATTTTAGTTTTCAATTTGAGCGTCTTTGTCAGCGAGACGTGAAAGTTGTCAGTGGCGCCGACACCAATAAAATAGTCGAAATCTCTGCGCACGCGCGTCGCCGCGAAGTAGCGGGCAACCGTTAATATCCCTGAGTAATGTTTAGCCATAGGAGTGCGTAGCGCTATTGCTCTGTGGTCGGTGATATCCACAGTGCGGCGTGAGATAGTATCGAAGCAACCTGATCATATATTACACTGACAGGTTAACAATAAAGCAGGATATCTGTTAGCGCCGACGCCCGCAACCAAGGGTGAGGACAAATGGAAGCCAACATGAACCTTCACCTTACAATATTGTGCTTTGTTGTTATTGAAAACATTTTATCACTCACCGATACATTTTACAAATAGCTTCGCCGAAGGAAGTGCGCAGCAGGATACATGAATCGCGCTGCAAGCCGCCTTTTATATGAAACCATTAACAAATTTGGATCATAATGGCGAGTTTCAGATAGAAACTGTCATATTATAGGTACCCAGTTATATTATTCAGCGACCAAATAACAATAGACAAATAGAATTTTCAAATATATTTACATAAATAGTGTGCAATACTCGTATTATAATGCTATAACACGCTGTAAGACAATAGACCGGAGGGTCCTCCCACCTCCCACGTGGGCCGTTTGGTAGATGCTGTGTGCGCAGGCGCATGCTAATCGTTTCTAATCACGGCTCGATCGAGAACTGATTCATCTAAGTCTTACTAAGTCTATATAATGTTTATTTACCAATCAGTGTAGTTAATGCCGGGCGTGACCATAAAAGGAAATATATTTGTCTAGTGTCGCTCTCAATTAGTGGGTGACGGCGAATCGACGCCATATGTGGTCGCCGAGTTAGCGTCGACTTTTGGAGTATATTTTTGTTAATGATAAATGTAAATGGAAGAGTATTATTAATGTTTACTCCTTTAATTTACTTTACTGCCTTTTATGGACTTGCGGTAGCGTGCTTCCTTCTATTGAGATAATTTTTGTGTAATTTACTATACATAGACTGAAGTATTATTTTTTATTGTTATTGTTTTTTTCTAATCTTGTATTTGTTCTGTACATATAATTGAGGGTGTAATTAAAACGACAATATTGTTTTTATTGTATGAAACTATTTTTTAATTGTTGTGTAATTTTCTGGTGTGAAATAAAGAGTTTTTATGTTATGTTATATATAATAAGTGTCTATATATATATATTATACCTGCATATAATATTATAGTAACAAACAGAAAATATAAACAACGGCAGAACCGCAAGTTATAGCCTCATCTCGGCTTTAAAACGAATGGTGCTTATACTCTTATTATGGCAAAATTACTCAGTTGGTCTGGCGCAGAATGGTGGAAATTATCAAGGGGCGCGGGGACCGAGAGGTGCTTGAAGGTGGCGCCCAGTGGCTGGTACGCCCAACTCTTTGTTCACGCAACGCCCCCACTCATTACTAGAACGATAAGTTTTAAAATTCGCAATATGGGAGTGCAAAAGGTAACATGTGACCAAACTTAAATATCAATACTGATATCAATAAGTATATAGACGTCCTGTAGTAGGTACATATGGTTTTTTTGGTTTCGTATTTAAATAATTATTTATTGTATCATAGGAATCACTTTATTTTAAGAGCTGCTGGAGAAAAAAAATGTATGAATAAAAGGAAAAAATATTTGGTATTACTTAAGAATTATTATTTGTTTACTGTTTCAAAGTTCATTGAGGAAAAAAGTATAATCTTATGACTATTATATTTATAATATAAATTTCTGATTCTTCCCGATCATTTTTAATCTATATCAATTTTTCATTATAAAATATTAATTTTATAGTAATTAAAGTGTTGATAATATAATTGATTATTATTGAAATAACTAAAGATGCCATTGTATTAATAGAATATTGTACGGTACTTCCAATTTGGAGCCGACGCCGTTAACCGCCCACGTTACAAAAATCTGCCACGTGAGTCTATTTCTGGGGTCACTTATATAAATTAATGACGAATTAATTGGTAAACAACATATAGGAGGAGGAAATGTATAATTAAATATTTTTACAATTCTTAAGTTACTTGTTTTTCGTTTTCACGGCTCACACATAATTATCTCGTATGTGCATGCATTTGTCAGTATTTATATAAATGGACTGTTTATATAAATTTTACTCAAAAGTATATTTTAATAAGAATAAAACCTATTTCAGAAACAAGTGTGCCTTAACTTATCTACGTGCTTACATGTGAAATGGTGACTTAAGTAAATATTCATAAATATAAAACTTAAAAAGATACACTCATAAAAATAAAGCCCATATTATGTTAAAGCAATAAAAAGTTAAATAAGTAAATATAACATAAATTTAAGACTCGTGAAGACATAAAATTAGGTATAGTTAGATAGTTAAGAGAACGGCGCCATTGCGTGTTTAGTTTGTTTCGAGTGACCAATGTCGATGATGAGAACTGGTTCTTACATTACGTGGCCACAATAACATTGCAATTAAGTGGGCGTTTCAATGAGGTTCTTTTGTCTTAATGTGTAAACAGTTCTATATAGAGAATATTGATTTTATGACAGTACACAACTGCTTTAGAAATGTTAAATTATCCTGCGTACATGACATACGAACGAATTATATACTACGAAAAACCAATTCATCCAGCTTCATCCTTTATTCCGAATATAGCACGGTAGGCAGGATAATAGTGTTAAGCACTCCGCTCCAAGCTTCTTGCCATATTTTCGAGGCGTTGCGTGTTGAGTGATGGAACTCAACGCCCTGCTTAATTACATGCAATGCTCCTAGAATTCGACGGAAAATTGCATTTGAGGTGTACACTAGGTTCCCTCTTCCTACCCTATTGTGGGACGTGCGTGAATACAGAGTGAAGTTAAAAAATATACCATCGATCAGTCCGAAACCTCCAAATTGTATGACAACAAACAAACAACAACAAACAGGCGCCATTTATTTATTAAGTACAAATTAGCAAACAACAGATGTTTCGAAAATGCACATATTACATTAATCCCGCCAACACGAGCCAGCACAGCCTTGTGTATATGCACAGCGTGAGTCAGTATTTTTGAAAGTGACGATTATAAATTAGCAGCGATTCTTCTTAGTTGCTTCACCAACGAACAACTGGTAACGGAAATGACTCGTGCCTCGCCGTAGTGACGGGACGCGATCTCGTCTATTCTACTATTTTCCTTTACAATAATAAATATTTATATGACTAGGCATTATTATCATTTTTATGGAAGTTTAAACTTTGAATTTCTACTTCATTGATAATTTTTATTGAATAAATTGCTTATAAACATGGTTATTTATGTATAATGTGTATTGTTATCTTATTATTAGTTTGTTTTAAGTATAACTAGCATGTTGGTTATCGATTAAAAAATAACTTAATGTAAACTCTATATTTATAATAGCTAAATACTGGAACTGGAATTACAGGAGGCATTTCTGTAGTCTGCTAAACAAAGAGCAGCGTTTTTAAGTGGATGAAAAGAGGAAAAGGGGGTGACGGACGGACGAGTAGATTGTTACCGCCTACTGAATTTTTTATTACCATTTAGCAAGCACAAATATATTTGGTCAATAGATACGTACTTTAAGGTATCACTTCAATAAAGATGGCATGAGTCCAAGTAGGTACATAGGACGAGTACATTGCTAGCCTATGGATAAAAAACCGTGAGTCTGTTTTTAGAACTGCTTTAAGCTTGTGCAGCTAAACAATATTTTCAAAGTTTACGCAAAATTGTACTACTTTAAAACAACAAATTATTTTTTTACTAGAAAAGTTTATTTATACATAAAGGCATATATGTGGCAAGTTGCAACATAACATCATGAAAGCCAATGACGCAACGTCGCATCAAATTTAGTTTTTTGGCGCCACGCATAGGTATTACGTATTAAAATATAGCCGATACTGGTTTATAAATGAGTGGCGCCTGTCCAAGTCACTGTGGATTATAAATAAGTGAATAATAATAAGTTTTTAGGTTAAAATAATTAAGTTTGCGTAATAAGCGGTATGTAATTTAAATATAATTTAAAACGGACCCACGCGCTGTGATGTAATTGTATTGTGCGTAAGTATGACAATTATAATAAGTTCTTATTCAACTTCGGTAAAGTTCTATTATATGAACCACATTATATCTAAGAACATAATATGTACGTACTTTTATATATTAGAGTTAATAATTAAAAGAAATCATGCATCTAATGCCACTAGCATACCTACTTGTCTTTCTAGTCTGGTAACTTGGTAAGACGGTTTTCTGCAGGATTGCACCATTCCATAACCAACATCTCTAAATGAAAGGTTATTATAGTAACACTTTCTAAAGTTCTGGCTCTGGGTATCATGTAAATTTATTTACAATAATCTTCTTCTGTTAAATAGTATAGAAGTAAAACTCCATTTCAAAATTCAAAAGAAACTCAAATATATGAAAACATAACACATCTTACAAAATCAACATAATTTAATTGAATATTAAAATATCAATATTTTCTAATCATACACAGTTATGATAAATGTGTTAAAATTGACTTTCAAATATAATTTACATTTGAAATTAACTTTTAGAATATTGAAGAGATAACTGTGCCCGATACGAGGGCGATGCAGCACGTGGCACGCCCAGGCCGGTATGCAAATTTTTATATCCATGTGTGTGTGTGTGTGCGTTGAACACATCATCGCACACACACTCAAACACATTTAGTCTCCATTCATAAAAGCAAGGCACTATCTAGCTATGAATTAATCGCATTGAATATGTTTATTCTTACAAAGGAAGCGGCCATTCAAAAAACCTCGCCCGAAAACAGGTTTGGCACGTGTCAATGAACGGCGGGAATCTTTTGGCCGTCATCCGAGCGGAGTTGCCTGGTTGGATGGTTGAAACTCTTGAATAGATGATGGTTCAAATATTGTTCTACACTAATTAAAGCCCATCAACTATATAATCTACTGGAGATGTATAATTTAGTCATTTTCTTGTAAAAACTTCGATAATTTCAACGTTTTTTGTAGAATCAATTTGCGTGCGATTCTCTCCGGTTGTTAAACTATTGTTAAGTTTTAGTTAAAGAGTAAAAGATTTAACGACAGTTTCTTATGTTGTTGCAACAAAAACCGCGTAACTACATGTGCTAAAATTTAAGCCTTCGAATGTTTCTATTAGCACATTTGTGCTCATTGTTTTTTTTTTAAGTTTTGTAAGAACTTTGCGTAAGTATCTACATGGAGAATGATTGTTTAAGTAATATTTTCTTAAAATATTAGTGTGGCGTTCATTAATGAAAAAAGTAAATTTAGAAAGTGGATTAAACTAATCTGAATGTTTTACAAAGTAGGTTATGTCTATATGTTAATTAACTCTAAGTAACTTTAGCGTTTAACTTTTGCTCTCACGTTACAAAAAAAGATAAACCGAAAACAGAAATACTGATATGTTTATATATAAATCAAATATTGACAAATATTTCAACTTCGTGTACGTATGTCAGCATATCTGTGGTTTATAATTATGTAATTGCGTACCCGTTGTAAGTAAATATTTATGGTTTTATGTAAAGTATAAATAATTAGCCATTCAAATTTTTGTAGCTCCACTCAATGGAACTCAATTTTTATAATATGAGTTTCTATTTAATACACACACCATTCTGGACAAAAGAAACATACACTATATATTGGTACGAATAATTATTGCATATAAAGTATGATTTATAAACAGTTTTATTGACAATTTTTTTGTTGCATTCCGTTGTTTCATGTATCTTTCATGTAACAGCGCAGTGGAAGCCTAGTGTTAAGAGGCACTATAAAGAGCAGCCCCATTACCCGCCTAATTCCGAGACATTGTAGGTTGAATAGCGAAAATCAACGCCGAGCTTTGCCTCGATACTAGAGCGAAGAAATGAAATGAAAATATGTAACTGAAGTCTGAAACATGTAGGCAAAAAGAATCTCGTATCAAAACATTCCATTCTCCTCTTTCTAACCGAATAGTTTTTGGTGGAACTATGCCGACAAGTCAAGATAGCATATCTTATTGCAGCGGGGTAATTAAATCAATTTAAATATAGTCATTCCCTTAACATAAAATCGAACCCATTTTACATTTACGCTCTGTTCCATTGTGCCACAATGGTTTAATCTTTTGAAGATTTAAGATATTTGTGAATGAAAACTGACACACATTTGGGAAGGCGACGTTTCTTCATTTCTTATAGTTAAAGGTGGGCTTTCATGGCTTCATCAGTTGACATATCTTCTATAAGCGGGATACAAGCAAGCGGGAAGTTAAACATCATCTTTTATCTTATCTATATGCAAAAAATATTGACAATAATCATCTATACAGGTAGTTTAATTTTGGAAATGCAATACAAAACATAGTATGAATGAAAGTTGGCGGCCTCCAGTCAACACGTAGGCGGCTGTTGCAAGCTGCCTTAGTTCAGTGGATGCGATCCATTCACAAAACCAGGTGTGTGGGTGTATTGCGCTATTCATATTAACACAGTGAACACGTTTTATAATATCATACTCCTTCAAAGTCGGGGTATCCTTGTATATCTGTAAACATCTAATTAAATTTAAAACATTCGATATTTCATTCTATGTAATATTTATATGCTTATATGTACATATATTATTAGCATTCATATTTGCTCTTTCATGTATATTTCTATTAAAATATATATGAGTATCATTTTATGCATTAAAAATCTAAATTCGAAACCAGTGGCGTTGCGCTGGGGCACAATTAATGTAGGTTCACACTCGAGGAAATGAAAAAAATATTATGTCCATTTTTTTCGTTCTGGCATAGCGCGGCTTTGAATTAAGCCAATCAACACGCAATACCTTAAGAATTCAGCGAAAAATGGGAAACGGAGTATTTTAACACTAGGTTCGCTTTGCCTACTAACAGGGTAGGTGTGTGTCATTATAAGTAGGTATTAATTGATTAAAGAAAAAAAAATGATTAAGGCACAACATCAAATCACACCCGTGATACTTGTAGCGATGAGATTATTATCATTTCATGTCAACACTACTAACCTGTCAATTACAGACAACATACTAATAGTGTCATTTTGTAACATTCTCCAAAACTTTATAGAATGACCAAAGTAATCTTCAACAGAGAATCTTTGGAAATGTATCTAATTAATTATATCTAATCATTATTTTAAATGGACAAGACAAACAGGATTTACGAATGAACAGTATATGGATATAGGTATATGTATATATAATATAAAATATGCAATTAAATATCGAATGTAATAACGAGTAACGAGAATTCCACACCGACGTTAGTTTGAATCTAGCCTACATACATTTTAAGTAGAAAAAGCGACCTGCAATAGAGATTGTATAGGATGGCGCTGAGCGGACAGCTAGTTACATGATAACCATCTTACGATCACCAGAGCTTCTTTATAGAGCTGCTCACGTCCATATTTCCAAACAGATGGACGGGCATAATATAAGCCAATTTAGCCGAGCCAGTCATTTTAACCCGCACAGAGCAAGGAATGGAGTCGCCATGGCGGTAATAAGACAGTGAATTATGAGCATCGTTTACCTTCGATGTCACGATCGCTACCAAAAACAGATGTGAACTTGGCAATCGATGCTTTAACAATGCACTTAAACTTAGACAATGCAAGACTATTAAATCACCAAGTACGTCGATAAGAGCTATCGTTGTATACTTACGTAGTTACAGAGATTTCTGTACACGTATCCAAAAGGTTAACATTTAATCCTGTTTTAATTAGAGGTACGTTAACTTGTTGTCAGACCGGCGCTAACAACGGCGATTGTGAGCCTATAGTATTGGAGACAATGCTAAATCAATGCTAATTAATGTTCAATAATTTTAGCTATATTGAGGATTTATATTCTTTACAAATTACATTTGCTTAACAAATTATATTCTTTCTTGTAGCCTATTAATAATAAGCCCCAAGTCATTCGGAAAAGCAGATAATAACCAGAAGTAATATAAAATATTTTTGTCGTTTCTACACTACACACAAAACATTAAATATAAAGTTAAGATTTGTTCAACGATGACTTTTAATAAATAAAGCTAGATCACCGTCGGAATCTAATCGGATCTTGTTAACATTATGAGAATTTTCTAGAATCATTCGTCTGACGACTGTTATCTCTGTTGACTGTACATATTAGACCGCCATGTTACGCTATTTATTGTTCCCTAATCACTTATCTAGCCCACTATTTATATACGACAGATCTTGTTAGCTTGATTTCAGAATATTTTCCATTTGTGTTAAATGTGATTGTTTTTGCATGCAAATTGCAAGTTCTAAATATATCGCCGACTGTCCGATTAGCTATCTCTCAGTTTCCATTTATCGCCATAACATTATGCTCCAATATGGTATCAATTTTAATGTGATTTACTTTGTTAGTGGTGCATGGAGGGCTTATTGTGTAATAATATAAAACAGAAATAAAATTATCATTTACGCAGATAATAATACATTTAATGACTAAACCATCAATGGAAAACCAGAATAAGAAACTTATGTTTGATTTATTTGTAGCACTTTCAATACATCATCTTTGGTCGTAATCATAATTTCTTAGAAAATGTAAATACAAACCATTATATTATAAAATAAACTGCTCATTCAACAAACAATTATGCGTCCAGTTAAATGCTATCAACAAATCTATGGGTTAAAATCTCATAACTTTTTGCCTTCAAGACAAACCGATTAAAGTAACGAACTTAAAACTGACCGCGTTGAAGACCCTTTATATGTATCGTACTGTCAACGATTTCGGCTACGTATATCAAGAGAGTAACAAATTGAAATTGAAATGATAAAACTGAGTAATAAAGGGGACAGTGGTTAGATATGTTAAAATATTCAATGTATAAAAAGTAATCAAGTTATATGAAATTTAAAGCTATACGACACGTTGTGATATCATAATTATATGCATTTATAAAAATGTTCATTAGCGTATAGACGATTCAATCAATAGCTGCGCACGCGCACGCGCTCGACGGTCGTCCGCTATGAATGAGGCGCTGTGAATCACGGCGTCCATTCATGCGACGCCCCCGCGACCACGCGAGCACGCGCCTAACAAACGCATTATTTGCCAATACGCAGTATTGTTTCATTGGCATCGTCGATGCCTCTCACTTCCTGTGTACTTATTATAATATTTATTATCACTAAACTGAAAATAATAAAAGAGTAAAAGGTTATACGAGTATACCAATGGCTAGTTTCGACTCTAAATATTTTGTAAAAAAATTAAATGTTTTTATGTTTTTGTTATACATTTTTAAAATATTGCTTACAATAAATTGAAATAGTTGAAAAAATGTACAACTAATTTAATTATTTTTTTTATCAATAGGTAAATATGTATTTCTTTAATATGTATTTAAATTATATAAGCAGACATAACATATCAAATTGCAGACTTAACAATTACAATAAAGAGATACAATGTACCCATTGTATCTCTACAATTTATTTGGTAACATGCAATAAAAGTATTCACAAGTCCTTTTAGCGACATCAAATTGAATACTTAGATTTTGTATAATCATAAAAGAAAGTAAGTAATTATAATCATAAAAGAAAGAAGAATTGTAAAAAGATCATAATATATTGTGGCTGGCGGTAGGTTCAAGTTCAGAACACGCTTATTTTTTCGACTAACACAAAATAATAAAAACACAATAATGAAAGAATATACATACATACATAGCTTCACGCTTTATCCTTATGAAAGAATATGACAAGATAATTTAAAGAAACTACAGTATATAAAATATATAGTATACAGCATAAAGTCAATACAGCGGTAATATGATGAAAAATATAAATATCATATGTAAACATAATAGTGAGAGCGAAATTCAAAATTTTATACTAATATTGCGATATTATTCTAATATCAATTTTTAAAGGTGATCATGAGACGTGCTTTAATAGTAAATTGATTGACTCAAATTATAATTTAAGATGTGCGGATATTATTACAATATCTTGAGCTTTGATATACCAGTAAAAAATATCTCCTTGACATTTTAAGTCTGCGAGGACGGATAAGTGAAATAGTCAAGCTGCTAATAAATGATCTTTTCGATATTAGACGGGCTTAAAAGGTAATTACTGGATGATATTAGCACTTCTTCGTCCTCTATGTATTACATTGCACTATGACATTAAAATATCGGAGATTAATGTAATGTGTTTTCTTAATCACAGTTTTATATATTGTCTTATGTATGTACCCATATAAAAGTAAATGTGTCAAGTTTTGTTTTCAAATTTTCAGTTTTTTTAAAATAAAATTAAGAGAATTTATTTCTTAATATTTTTTATTTTTATCAGCTTCAACATGAGGGTAGGCAGAGAGAAACTAATGTTAAGACAATATGTTAAGGTAAAATGAAATATTTCATTTTACCACTGCGCCACCGGTCTTAATATAATATTTCCAAAACTTTAAATAATTTAACAGATGAAAGATATTACATACTAAATTATATTATAACATTTTACCCCTTTTAAAGCATTCTATGAGTGGAATTCAAATGGAATCTTCGATATACTTTTTACAAATGAATGAACACTTAAAAGTGTTTAATCATAAGCTCTTTGGCGATTATACGACATAGAGAGGTAATTTATCTAAAAACGTTACTTAAACTTAACAGAGCCAGAACTGGTGTCTCCACTTAGACGTGTCGCGCTTACTAAGTGTCGGCGCGCTGGAAAGTTTTAACGATTTTTAATGAATTTAAATGTGTTCTTAATTATAAACTGGTTCAAGTGCGTTCACCTGCACCCGCTCCCGGGCCCTGTTACGCGTTCTAATGCTTCATATATCCAAACATAAACATTAAGATAACTGCCAGTGCCATGTCATAAAACAGTAGGAGGAAAATTATTATACAATAGTCACTTCCGTTGACCAAAAATAGCTCTAAGTCTGGTGACAATATGTACCTACTCTCCGCGTATAAAAACACTATATATTCACTACTATAGACACCTTTATTTACGATCCAATTAAAATATTTTAATAAACAACGTTTTTGTTTTTACATTTGTAGATACTGTTACGCATAATTTAATCATTATAAAGTTTTGTTTTTTACTTAAAAATGCTTGCATTGATTGTTATTTACTTTTAATTAATATTTACTGGATTTTTCTAGAATTTTTTTTTCAGTTACACGCTGTATCCCGTATATAGAAGGGTAAGCAGGGGAAACCTTGTGTTATTTCCATTCTCCACCAGTCGCTGGATTTTCGTGGCATTGCGTGTTGAGTTGCGGAAGTCGACGCCGCGCTTTGCTTTGGTACCAGAGCGAAGAAAATGAAAATATAAATAAATAATTATTCATTACCCCGAATGGGAATCAAAGCTACAATCGTTGCGCTTATAGTCACATACTTGCTCCCCTGCGCCACGACAGACTTAAAAAGCCTTACAAAAAAAAATAGTCCAAGAAAAAGTCTAATTGATCTTATCTTTTGTTGTTGTTAGCAGTTAATTCTATTTTTAATAGCACTATATGCCGATAAAATAGTGATTGCATCGGCAATATACGGCGACAAGTTATTTAAGAATACTATATTTTAATATTTATTCGTTGCTACCAAAGGAGACGTAAATCCTAAGCAATTGCACATCAATTAATTTAATTCTACGCGCCACTCTGCAGACATTAATGTTATAGAAGCTTCTGCTTGTAAATCCGTGTATTATATAGCATTGTGTAAACCGATAATCTCAGTTGGGATTCTTTTGACCCTTTTACGATACTTGAGAATCATGAAGGTACTTAAACCGATATAATAATTAATTTATAACTGATGCCATATTCTGAATTACATATTGCATAATGAAAGTCAAGAAATGAAATAGACAGCAAAAGTGTGTAAGTCACGTACTTAAATCAATATTTGTTTATTATACTCGTACATACTTCTAGTTAGTATTTAGCTTCATACTTGACTCGCATGCCACAATGGCACGTAAACTACAAGACGTTTCGAAGCAACATCTTCAAACACTGATGACTTGTTGCTCAACGGTGTTGTGAATGAATCTAACATCCGGTCGTATATGGCTGGCACTTGGCACTTGGCATTAGACATGCAACCTAGAAGTTGGACGACAACTGTTGCGGAAGGCTCTGGGCTGGTGGGAGGAGGGGGAGAGGGGGGGGGGGTCGGGTCCACGCATGCGCGTTGCGCAAGCACAGGCGCCGGTGAATGGAGCGTCGAGTGGGCGACCGTTTTTATCAATGGAAGGCGAATTCGAGGCGTACGCACGGCGGTGTCACGGCCAGCTGCCGGCCCTGTCGGACCTTGCTAATGAAAATGTCAACACGGGCATACCAAGTCATTTTTTAGAGAATAAATGTGTTGAAACTAAAAGGCTGATGACATTTACGACCTTTCTGTGTGAATAACTCACGTGAAATGTTGCAGCAAGATGGTAACATGGCGCCGTTTCGTCATTTTGAATTTTATACTATGTTTATTATGTAGATATAGGTGCAGTTTATATAATGTGACCGAATTAGTATTATACGAAGATACTTTATATGACTCGCTCTACTATAGCTAAAATTGAAAAGAAAATTCAATGTACTTTAAAATACTTTTCATATGCAATATGCATATCCTTTGGGTTATTATGTGGGTTGCCTTATACGTCAGAGAGTCGTCACGTAGAGACTTTAATATAGAGTTTTTTGGTAGTCGTCACTCAGTCACTCATTTAGTAATGAAAGAGTTTTATACTAATATATATTGACATAGGTAATACACTATTTAGTTAAAGTATGTTTATTAGTGAATTGTTAATAAAGATTTGATATCGTTCGAAGTAAAGTAGGATTTTCATGTTGGTACACGAACAATCTTGTCCAAGGCGCGCTCAATGCAGATAAGGAATTCTAAGATTATCTACAGGCCATGTTTATACAATTAATGCTGGCTATCAATACTCAATACGAATTACAAATACAATGTGATATTATAGAGCTATATCTATTGTTCATAAATTGATACGCATTTAGATTTAGATAGCTAATGTGACAGACGATAAATATATATACTTTATATTCTAGTGAATTTGAAAGGAAATAATCAATTTATTTAATTGCTTTGGCACTGTTAACGCCTCCACGTAGCCTTCGCTCAGATTTAAGTATGACGTAGTCGTTGACTGTTGGACATTGAGAAACAAGTTGCACTCCTTTTGGAAATGACTGCATTAATATCTCGTGTCTGGTCTTTGCGAATGTCCACACCTGTCGTCAAATACCTAAAGTTCACTTAAGGACGGCTCATATCGTTTAATTTAATCGATATGAGCCGTACTTAAGTGAACTTTCTCAGCTGTCTCAGCTTCACGCTGTATCCCGCACACAGTAGGGTAGGCCGAGGGAACCTTGTGTTAAGACACTCCTTTCCCCACTTTCTACCGAATCCTGGAGTCATTGCGTGTTGAGTGGTAGAACTAAACTCCGACGACTTGCGACACTTTGCCTAGACATCAGAGCGAAGAAATGGAAACATAAATGTAAATAAATATTTCACTTCCTCGGGTGGGGATCGATCCCACAACCGTCGCGTTACAGTCACACCCTGGTGCCGCTGGGCCACGACGGCTTCAATCAAATATTCATGGGGATTTTTTACTATTTATAGCTTTCTCTATATTGATATTTTAAGCATACCTACTAACTATATCAAAATTGTATATAAATATATCTATAATAAGCACTATTAATTTCCTATAGGAAAATGTACGGCTTATTCTAACAGAAGCCTTAATACTATCTCAAACAGTTATTTAAGAAATAAAGGCTAGTAGATGGCAATATAGAAATCGCTATCGGCCGCAATAAACGCTAAATGCGGTGCAATTATTAACCTTTATATCATGAAAACGGCATCTGTTTCATTTAGTGATTGATATTATAAATCTGCGGAGGCGGGAAGGCACGCGAGGGCGGCGTGGGTTACCGGAAGGAAACCTTAACTTTTGGCCTGCTTATTCTAATGGCTTTTTGGGCGTCTGATGCTTAGAAATCTGTGATTTTTAACATGAATTCGTTGTTTGTTCTACATTATTGAAAATATGACCTTTATATTGGCTGTGGGTAGAAGGTCTGATGTACCTGTACGTTGCTTTATGTTTTTAAAAATGATTATTCTTTGGCTTTTGGTATTATGTATGTATTGTAATTTTTCTTTGATTATTTTTATATTTTTTCCTCGGTTTGCTTGAAAACGATTGCATAGGTAGGTATGTCACCATGTTACTCGACAAAAAATGTCTTAAAAAGGGGCAGCAAACAGAAGTGTCTCAACCCTAGCTCCTACCTTCCACTACGTCTTTTTTCTATTGTCACATTTTTCATTTTCTGTTATTTGTAATGCAGAAAGGTAATTTATGTTTTGTACATAAATTAATATGTATCTATTACATCATAAATAATGTGAGCACCATAGTTTTTCATAAGTTATATTAAATTAAGACGAATACTGTTAGTTAAAGAAAATACATTCATAATTCAAAAACAATTGATGTACATCCTACATAAATATTTTATATTAAGATAAACAAATATCAACTAACTAATAATTCTCCGCAGCCAGGAAGTATTTTCTAGTTTTGATTAAATATTTAAGTTGTTTTCGTATGCTAACAGTCGCGTTCAAAGTATTTCCGGTGACAGTCGGCACAGCACACGCCAAACCGGTCGAGATCGAAGCTGTGCACACGAGATGTAAGACACGCTTTGGTTATATCAGTAGATAGATGACCTTATAATATTTGAATGAAATCAATAAAAAATGCCTTCGTGGTGGCTATCTTCAGAAACAAAAACAAATAATTTCTATGATTTTATAAAAATGTTGTTTATAATAGAAAAACACAGGTTGAACCTACAAATAAAGTATATCTTAGAAGAATTCTAAAAACTCATCTCATTATTGTTTTTTTTTAATGCTGAAGGCATTAATAAAAAACAATAATGAGATGAGTAGTAATACGTCAAAAGTAATAAAGAAATATCACATTTAAATTTTTATTATTTTTTAACTTAACAGCACCCAACAGTTTGCGCCATTTATTTAGATTAAGACTTTCCGATCTCTTGTGTGTGTGTTACACTTACAAATTAGATATAGCTTACTTTATAACATTCCATCTTCCTGTGATAAAATAAATTTTACTTCGTAAAACACACTGACCAATGAAAGTCTAATACGCCTCCATTTTTAATGATTTCGATTAATTCAATGTATATTAATCTTATTAATATTAATAATATACATATAATATACCTTTTTTTATCAGAATACAAATAATTTAATGCTAAGATAGCGCTAGTGGGCGGAGCTGAACGACACAGTGTTTTTTAAAGCTTTAAAAGCAACTTAACAAATATTCTACGAAGTCGTGAATTTAAGTTTTTATCTAGTTAAAAGAAGAAGTTTATTTTTAAGATACAGTGCGCTATAGTAAATATTTGATTATTCTTATTATACACTAATAAATGAATGAATCAGTGTTATCATTGAAGTAAATTATGTTGTATTTATAGCAAATATATAACAAAAACTCGACTATCACAGTCTGTGGCTAACCAAAATTAATCACCTATGAGACGATTCTTTCTTAGAATATCATGCTTCATTAAGTAGAATTAATCATATTTTATTCATTCTTCGTTACTGAATAAATATAATATTTATTGTATAAATTATATACGTACAAATACGTATTCTTATCATAGTGCAACGCCAATCCAACATAATATTACGGTTTTATCCTGCTTTGATTTTATTACCTAGGTTATTTAGTTATTGGCAGTGAAAAATTATAGAAATTGATTAAATATTAAAAAAATAAAGAAAATAGAGAATATGCAAATGTCATTTGGTATAAACGTTGAACGTTTATTCATGCAACATTTGGAAGTGTTTAGGCCTACTTGTGATACATCTCACAGAGATTGTTTTAGCTTTATTATTTTCGGAGTCGAAGAGAACTAGGGTCAAGACAATTCGTTCGCCAGAACTTAAGAAATTACGTATTGTAGGGCGGGGCTCTACATCTGCACTGTATCATCTTACCAGAGCGGATAAGTAAATATTATTTATTATTCATTCCTTCTGTTAGGGATCGAATCCACTACTATTGCGTTTACAGTGAGACGCTGTCCAACTGCCCAATAAATAAAATCTTAAGAAGATTTATATTATCAGTAGCATTATAAGAGTTTGTTTGGCTGAACGCAATAATCTCAGAAACTACTAGAAATGAACACAGAAATGAAAATTTCAAACCTATTATTCTATCTATTTAAAACTGCGGTGATTGAGAAAATTATTACCTAAGGTTATAAGTACAATACTTACTCAAACCAACAAGCATTTCGAAAACTTTATGTCTCAAATTTTTCATTGTGACAATAAAATGACAAAGACCACCCAAGATAAGGAAAATTTTAAGTTTGTTTCTTATGACGTTCACTTTATTTTCATAATCCATTGTCAGAATTAGGACTGCAATACAAGCCATCTTTTCTCAAAATTTATATATGTTAATAAATTATACTTTTTATAATATTATTAAACAAATATTGATCATTTCACTTAGTTATTTATTATCAACTAATAAAGATCTCTTTTTTCGTAAGAAATTGTGATTTTGTAGGATACTTTTTTATTATAGTCATAATAATTAAGATAAAGGCGGTAAATCTTAGGTCAAATGTCACCTGGCTTATTAGCAAAGGGTTACAACCAGTAGTTGTGTGAGATGAAAGAATAATTTGTTTATATAAATTAAACGCCGATGCGTGGGCGGGAAGTGAGAGGGAAGTGTCGCGTGCGCAGCCTACGCGTTCGTGCGCTTTTTTACCAAGTTTAACTACTTTGTCGAAAATAAGCATTGGCGCCAGTCTTGCGGTTTCTATTTGCTATTAACAAAATTAATAGTTGACAGCAATATATTGTTTTGAAATATATAACTTATTGTTTTGTATTCTCTCTTTTGTAAAATAGTTAGTTCTTTTCTTCGTTCGTTCTTTTGTCGCATATCAGAGTGCAGTAAGGTCGACAAGTGGCCACCCTAAATTAAGACAAAAATTTTAAATTTAATTAATTTCTGCAGTAGAGAACGAGCCTACAATCAATGCTTAATAGTTACTTTGCCTTACTATAAACGTATAATAATAATTATACAACATTACATTGTTTAAAGCAGTTCTTATTTAATAATAAACAAGGAACTAGAAAAATTCTAATATCATTTTATTAATATATGTATTGAATAATTTTCTTATTTCGTATCTAAACATGTACAGTAGCGCCATCTAGTAGACTATGCGAAACTGCGTTGCAGCTATAGGGCCACAAAGGTTTTTGCCTCGAAGCCAGCCACCTAGATGGAAACGTGTACGGCTTGAAGGCACTGAGGGTAAAAAGTTATTGCCGTCGGGTTGTTCATAAAGTAAGCTTAGGTACCGATGTGGACCAGAACCGCGAGGTGGCGCTGGTGACTTGTAACCTACAAGCAAATAAGATACCGTTAAAAAACATTTTCCTATAAAATTTTTTAAACCAGTAAATATTTAAAGGTTCCCTCTGCCTACCCTGCCGTGTGCGGGATACAGCGTGGAGATATATATAAAAAAAGTAAATATTTAAAATATCTTTAAGTACCTCTATAATCTATGCCAGCTGTTTTTACGGCGTCTTTGGCTTTTAACGCAAATCCCTGAAAGATGTATTAATAAAATATCAAAAACAAAAAAAAAAAACAATGATTTCTTTTACCCGTATACTTATTCTTATAGTAAATAATCATAAGCTCACCGGTATATTAGATTTTATCATATGCAAGTAAAACATATCCTCTACTTGCGGCGAGGCGTCTGGATCAACCATAATTAAAGTGTAAAATTTCTTCTAAAATGAAATTAGTGAAAATTTTAATCCCATCCACAACATAAATGTAAAATAAGAGCTAAGTTCAATAAGGAATAATCTCGACTTCACCGTCAAAAGATTTGAGATCTTTATACCTGCCAGTGCCAAGTTTTGTTTAATATTTTTTTAGTGGAAGCTATATTATATTTATAATTACTACACCTACATACAGCTTATACGGAACTTTTACTATTAGACCTTGTTTTAATTATAATAATTATAACACAAGTAACAACAAAACCTGCACCCATAGGTCTAATTAATTAAATTCTTTTGTCAGTGAAATTAAATTCTTTTAATTATTAAAAATTCTTTTGTCAGATCATCATTCAACATTGAACTTTGCTTTCATTTTACATTTATTTCAGACAAGCTGTCTACCTTGGTACCAAATATCAAATTTTAAGACCATATGGTAAGGTTTATAGATCTATATGGTAAGGGTTTTAATTTGTGAGTCTGTCAAAGTCTTATAAATACTTAGTATTATGTCACTTTAAAAGTAATTCAAGACAAATTAATAGGACTTAAATTATATTCAATAACATCATACTTACAGAATCAGCCAGTGGATATTGAAAGACTGGTTCTTCTAGAAATACTTGTTTAGGGAGTAACACATCGCAATTGTGGTCGTTTACAATAGTGCCTCCGACACTGGTAATGTTTAAACCTATTAAACGATCGCAGCCTTCTAAAATATTTTTTATTTCCATAAGTTTACACTGTGATGTAACACACGATGTAAAATGTAACATAAAAGGCAATATCACAGTCAAAACCAGTGATATATTCATATTTCTAGCCATTTTAAGTAAGTCACAATTGGTAACTTCTCTGAGCTATATTTACAAACTGTACTACTTACAACTACGAAATGAAAACAATGGTTTTAAGGAACCATAACATACATTATGAAATAAGTATAAGAACGTGTATTTTTTTAATGCAATCAAACATTTTTTTGATGATTTTAGCTGGCATATTTAAATAATAAAGTAATAAAAGTGCAAAATTGACTTCTAATAAGGTTTTGCTTCACGGGCTGCACACTCCAGTTAATTTTATACCTAAGTAATATTTTTTTTACAGCTTCACGCTGTATTTAGCACACAGAAGGGGAGGCAGAGGGTACCTAGTGTTAAGACACTCCGTTTCTCACTTTCAGCCGAATTCTAGAAGCATTGCGTGTTGAGTGGCAGAACTCAACGCCGCGCTTTGCCTTGACACCAGAGCGAAAAACGGAAATATAAACGTAAATAAATATTTCACTTCCTCGAGTGGGAATTGAACCCACAACCGTCACGTTACAGTCACACCTTTCTGCCGTTGCGCCACGACGGTCTCTTAATATTATTTTTATTATAAATATTTCCATTCTCACACATTAGGTTTAAGAGAATAAATTTTTCAGTACTGTTATGTTTCACAAACAAAGCATTAGATTAAAAATTTCTTATTGTATTATTTTAATTTCTCTTCATTAACAAAAATGTTTTTAAATTTGTTATATTTTCATATTCCTATTTTTATACATTCTAGGTAAAAATCTAAGAATCTAAGCCGTTAATTACAAATATTTTGACAAATGTCAAACTAGATGGCATTAAAATTTTAAACGTAAAATGTCAAATTACTATCTATTACTATTTACTACTATTTAATAATTATCTAAAATCCAAAATATCCAAATCTATAATTTAATGACTAAATTTAAATTCTTGCTTATTAAATCATATTAGTCAACTCTCATTTTCTTTTGGCTTAAAACGGATTTCTCTGTTTCACAACATCAATATATTCTAATGTATACTCTTTGTTGTTTGTGTTGTTGACTACAATTTCTTGGTACTTACCTTAGCGATGGAATCTCATCCTCTAAATTTAGTAAGTAAAATAAACAATGTTTTCTATATATTTCTTTATTCAATTCATTAAAGGTGCAATTACGTTTTAGGCTCATCAACAACATAGAAGAGCTGAGGCTCACTTAAAAAATAATCGATATGACGAAGCCATACAGTGTCATCACAATGCCGCAGAGTTGCTTTTAGATGCAATGAAATCAACAACTTCTTCAGTAGCTTTAGAATCAATAACTTTGCAACATAGTTATCATCTAAAGCAAAAAGATTTGATTAAAAATAAAAAAGAACAATATGTGAGAGTTAAAAAAGCATTAGAAAATATAAAATGTTTAAGTAATGATCCCAAATATCTTCTGCAAGGTAATGATGTAACAAAGTTACAAGTAGCTATATGCAAAGCTTTAAACAAATCTGACAATCTATTGAATGTTTTAAATAATAAAATTCAATCCACTGAAAAAGCAACAGTTAAAGTTATTGATGTGAGTGATGAAGTAGATGGAAAAGAGATGGTAAAATCCCAAGAAAATATTGTGGAAGAACTTCAAACTGTAAACCATGATTTAAATACAACAGTGGAACAACTTTTAGTACACGTGGAAGTGCTGAAAGATGACAATGCTATTTTAAAAGAAAGAATTAATTATTTAGAAAAAGAAAGGACAAAATATCTCAACATCCAGTCTCAAGATGATTCAATGGAAAGAAATGATTTTTCCGCATTAAGTTTATTAAGTGATGGTTTTGTTAAAGATTTCAATTCAAAAGATTCAACATTAACTAAACCATTTAATATAAATGCCTTTAATTAACTTCATGCCTTTATTTATTGTTTCTTACACTACAGAATTATGGTCCATGCTAATTGTTATGTAATACATTTCTTCAGATATGAATAATACATTAAAATATGGTACTCCACAATACTTGTGAGACAGTTTAAATGATATGTCAGTAGTGTGGGTTCACCTAACGATTCTGTAGTCTAACATGGATTATTTTACTAAAATGCAGTGGAATTTTTTTATAATATATTAAGTGTGTTCTGGCACAAACTGTGTCAATAACAATACTGTGTAATTCATACCAGTTTACAATTAAGAAAGAATTTAATAAAACAAAATTAAAATAATTTAAATAGTCATTACCTCAAGTCAGTCATTGTAAGTTGTAGTTGAGGGTTCGATCCCTACTTGAGGAAATGAAATATTTATTAAAATTTATATTTCCATTTCTTCACTCTGGTTCAAGGCAAAGCGCGTCGTTGAGTTCCGCCACTACACCCAATGCCTCCAAAAATTCGGTGGAAAGTGAGGAACAGGGTGTCTTAACATTAGGTTCCCTCTGCCTGCCCTGCTGTGTGCGGTATACAATGTGTAGCTGATTTGATTTTTTGATCATTGCCTCGAGTAGAGATCTGTCCCCATGGTTTCTAACCAACAACTATGACTACCCCAAAAAAGCCTCAAAAACTAAAACATGAAATAATTAACTTAAAATTAATTCAGAGCTGCTAATTATTGGCTTGATTTCAACCAACAAAATGTATTTATATGAGAAATAGAGAATAATTATCATGTAATCAATTTGTAACTTAATATAGGTCTAACAATATCAATGAAATTGGTGTATGTATTCTACTGTGTGTAAATAAATATAAAATATTTAGACATACATAAATCTTTAATTTAACTAATTCATATAATTTAAATGATTAAAAATATCGCTGGCATGCATGCATTTTTGTTAGCTTTAAACAGACCCTGTTTAAAGATACCCTACCTACCTAGATAAAATTTTTTGTAACCTTGCAGCACTTTGACTTATAGGAAATGAAGAGCATTCATCCCTGGTGGGAAACTAACTCACTATCATTCAGAGTGACTTACATTTAGAGCCTGTACAACGGTACCAAGGTGGCTTCATTCTAATAATAAAATAATTTGATGCTGCAGTACAAAATGACAGGATGTCGTTATTTTATGAAAAAACCATTTATTTTTAAGATATGTATTGCATATTAGTTAATACATAAAAATAAAATATTACTCTTACTTTAAATGTAAAAATAAATTTCCTAGTAGAAACCAGGAATAACTATTCTTATGTCTAAAAAGTTTATACTTTAACAAACAATACCTATTAACGGTTCATAGTTTTTGGTAACATGATATATACAGTAGTTATTTAATATATTTTAGAATTTCACAATAATATATTTAAATATAAACGAGTGTATGTTATCTAAAAGGAATCTACATTTATCTATCAAGAAGCAACTTACTTTATCTTTTATAATGATTCTTACAAAAAATATATATTACTTAGTTTAGTGCCTTGTTGGAACGTTCATATTAAATTAGACCGTTACATTTGTCTAATTTTCTTTAAAACAACTTATTTCATGTGAGACTCGAAATATACATCATAACTTTTATATAAATAATTAAAAAAAACTTATTAAACTATTTCTTTTTAATTTTCTTAAATTTAAAGAACTTGAAGTATAATCATACCAAAATCATTGATAATGATTTTTAAATTAAAAAAATTAGATCAATTAAATACTGATTGTTGGTATTTGAAAATTATTACAGTGCAAAGGGACCTTAGTGTAAAAACACTATTCCTCACTCAATTTTCGGCACGTTACGTGTTCGAGTGGCGAAATACAAAGCTGCGCTTTGTCTGGTTACGAAATCGAAGAAATTAAAATATCATAAGTCCAGGTAGGGATCCATTAAATTTTCACTGTGGAGTTATGGTATTTCATTACACACCCATCATTAAAGTATGTCGAGGTAAGATTATTAGTACGTCAAGATCCTATAGATAATATTAGCGGGTAATTAGGCATAATTAGTAAGTGTCACAATTATCGCCAAGTCGGCATGAAATGACGTCCGTTCAGTGTGACTTAAAATTTAAAAAAAAAGCCGGAATTTGATTTATATGGTCTTTACAAATTAACGATCTTACCTCAACGTACGCTGCGCATTAAAGTAATAAGAAGTAGTTTAATAACTTGGTGCATTTTTTGGTTCCATATCAATTCCAACAGTGTTAAAATATTATACTCTGATGAGAAATAATAGTTAGTGTAAAAAAAAGTTAATTTAAAGCTTAGAAAAACATTTGAATAGTAACTGTAATTTCTAAATCTGTATAACTTTTGAAAATTACATTTACAATAGTATTAAAGATTATCTATAAACTAAACAATGTGGATTATACATATAATATTTTTTTCACAATTATAGATTTTGTTAATTCATCTAATTTTTTAAAGACAAAATAGGCACTAAAACGGCAAATCACATTTCAAGTGAATATTATGAATTAAATCACAACCATGTTACAAACCAAAATCTTTTTCGTTTATTATTTGAATATTTGAAAAAAATACTAGGGGGGCTATTCATAAATTACGCCACACGTAAAGGAGATTGCAGGGGGTGACATTGCCTTAAATCAAAGTTCTGCAATTAGTGAATCGTTAATTGAAATTGTAATTTCCGCACGAACAAATTATCAATTATTAATTAATGTGCAAATAAAATGTGCCCAGCTCTAGCCAGGGACAGGTAAAAAATCGGGCAACTCGTATAACGTAATTTATGGACCACCAATGATGATGTATTGAAAATGCTTACTCTCATATGTTGAATAAAAAATATTTTGATTTAGAAAATTAATGCATTTGGTTGAGATTCTCAAATCTCGTTATAATTTTATCACATAATTTTCAAGCTAATGACTACATTAACACTAATTTTAGAATTTTTTTACAAAATAATCATCATATACATATATAATTTCAATCAATATTTGGTACAAATGTGGTCTTCTCATTTGTAAATTAACACATGTTTATGCATTATTTTTATTATACATTTTTACAATACTATGTTTTGTAGTAATTCAAGAACTATGACTTAGAAAACATAAAATATTGAACATATTGGGATTGGAACTAGCTCCTCTGGGAAACCGTCAAGCGCTCTAACCACTAAGCCATATGGCTATTAAGCTATGTCGAAATTATACGTTGCTTAAAAATATTATGACTTTAAATATATATTTTTATATTGCATAAACTCAGTTTTGGCAAAGTATCATGTGCAATAGATATGTTGAAATTTTTCTAATGAGTAAAGATCTGTTTAGTATAAATTTATCCAAGAAGTTATCTTCATTTTTGTATTTTAACAAAATAATAAATTAAAACTCAATTTTTAAGACGGGAATAACGTCGTGTCTTTCCTGTTCTACCAGATAGAGGAAATAAAAATATCATTCCCCGACTGGGAATCAAACCCACTAACATTGTGTAGCCGTAATTTTTTTTATTTATCCCATGAAGTAATTTCCTTCTTAAAGCTATTTAAATACCTTGATGGTAAGAAAATTATAATTAATCAGTGTTTGCCTTGTAAAAAATTGTCATAATACACAATAATAAATATAGTTTTCAAAAACTTCATTCATGTATGCATTGTTGGGAGTCACATTATAAAATAGTATTAATCAAAATATTCGAGATGAAAGAGACTCAATAAGTTACTTTCAGTGTAAACAAATTTTATGGTGTATAAGGAGGTGGTGGCGGTAGTATGGAAAGATCATCAAAGGGAAAATACTGTTGCGACCCGAGTACTGGAGGCGCGAATGTTGGATGCACTGTTGGTACATAGTTGGGGCTCGGTGTGTAAGGTGGTAATGTTGGCACCGCTGGAGTTGGGCCAACACTATGAGCTTCATAACCATCCCAGTCCTCCATCAAGTTCCTCCTTTGTATATCTTCATCATTTGATAGTGGTGCTCCCCATAAATTAGCTGCAGATGCCAGTAGGGCTAAGGCACCTGTAAATTAAAAAAAAAAGGATAACTTTTATATCAACCATGCTGTATTCTTTATGTAACAAGACAGGCAGAGGAAATCTAGTGTTAAGACATTCCATTCTCCACACACAGCTTGTTGTGAAATTACAAGTTAGGTAGCCAAGTGTTGGTGCAACTTGTTTTTTAATTATCATCTTCCAACACACATCTACCATGCTTACGACGCTGTTTGTACGATTGTCCGACGCTGTGTCGCTGCAATACTCTTTATATTGATATACATAATTAATATAAAAATCATCTAGTTTTACATAATAGGCTAAAGAAACTATTTTTTTTTTATTATCTTGCTTTATCCTACATAGGTGTAGACAAGGATGGCCCAGTCAAAAAAAGCAAGAAAATGAAAAATAATTAATCCAAGGAGAGATCAAACCTACAACCATTTCCATGTAAAGTCACACTATTATAATCTATTTATAGTATTCATAAATCCACGTACCTGCACCAGTTATAGTATAAAATCCATATTCATAATCAACTTGTATTGTATTCGGGTCACTGTTGTTTGCATTGCCCAACACAACTGTTGTATAATAGCACACACCAACAATTGCTATAACCCAAAACACACACATGATGCTGGGAACGGCATTACGTCTGAGCATTTTGATAGCTCTACTGTTCAGACTAGTTAGATTGATTAAGACACCTATACACGAACAAAGTAGCACCATGAAACATAATAATATTAATACTCTCATTAGTGTTATGATTTCCGGTGTGGTGCATGGTGGAAGACCTGAAAACATTTAAACGTAAATTATTATTAAATTTTTTTTAGTTACAAACTTTATCCCACATATAGAAGTGTAGGTCAGAGGGAACCTAGGAACCTAGTGTTAATTCTTACGGCATTGCGTGTTGAGTGGCAAACCTAGCTAATATTAACAGGCCAGTAGATGATTAATAAAAAAAATAAAAAAAAGTAAAAATTATAGAGTTAAAAAAGTAAAAGTATAAATTCAATAATAGTTAAAAATTCAATAAAAGCTGTATTTTAGTCATTAAAGCTCACCTCCAGAAAATCAATAATTATTTCCAAAACAACAAATTCTTATACAATATATATTATTTTAATTTAAGGAATAAATATAAGGCCATTGTGGCACCACCTGTCCCACTGGACAGTATTTGACTGCAAACTTGAATATATATTATGTTATCCACATTATAAGATAACTAGAAATAGGGTTAAGAAGGTCTAGAAAACATACATATTATTCTTACCGTTAAAGTCAGACCTGTTTATAGGATCATATTCCCTGTCTGTGTGTATTGCTATTTGATCATTGTCATCATCATCTTCATCAAATGTAAAGAATTGTGTCAATGATAAACTTTGAGTACAATGCAGTCCTTTAATTTTAAACCAACTTGGCTGGACAAGAGCCGCACAAGTCAATAAAAATGTAGAAATATTAAAAAATGCTGCTATTTTATTCAACTCCTTGTCTTTAAACGGCAATGTCACCTTAAGGCCTGAAAATGAATACCATATTTGAGGAAGTCATGATACATTTAGTCTCTATATATATATAGACATAGATGTTTTCCTCGTAACTATTTACATATAGCTTTGTCTTTGTATTCTACATAATATAGTTGTGTAGGAAGAGGGAACTTAGTGTTAAGACATTCCCCACTTACCCACTTTCCGCTATATACTAGAGGCATTGAATATTGACTGTCCAAATTCAACACCACTCACACAAGTCAACTTCTGAACATTTAAAAGTCTAATATTTGTGTCAAAGAGATAAGTTGCAAATATGTCAAAGAGATGAGCAACAAAATGTATTGCATTGTGGCATAGTGGGACAGTGACTGATTATAAATTTTATGGTTGCCGGTTTGATCTCCCCTCTACTCTCCTCCCAAAGCAAACAAATAAAAATAATCTCCAAAGTTAGTGCACAGAACAGCCTCTAGCAGCAGCACAACAAAATCTAATTGCCAATAAGTTGATATAGACAGAAAAAAGTAAGGAGGGAATTATAATACAAAGCATCCTTAATAACACACATATTACAAATATAATTTAGAAAATTATATAATGATCAAATAATCTTGAATAAGATGATCCTCACAAAACTAATAATGTCAAATGTGTACATACTAAACAAAGCTAAATGCTTATATGAATTGCAAAATGTTCAAACAAGCCACATAAAACCAGCTAATTGCCAACATTATACTAATTAGAATATAGTTTAATCATCCAATACACAGTAGATGATGTAAGTTAAAAATAGTAATAAAAATACTTAGAGGAGGCCTTACTCCTTGGGGGTAAATATTTATTGTTAGCATGTTTAAGACGTTTTATTGTATACGCCACCAACAATTGAATATATACAATATTTAATCAACTGTTACAGTGCTGTCTACTTTATTTAGTACCTAGAACACTCAGAAAAAAATATATAATATACACAACGTATTATGTATACTTTTTATAATAAGTCCCAGTTTGGTACACGAATGTTTCACTTTAATCATTTTGTACAATATTTATAAGTTTTTGTTCCACATTCTACGTTAAATAAGTATATATTCATAATTATAATAATAAATGTGGGTACACACCTCGAATCCAAGTTAAGCAGCTCATCCTGTTACACCATCGGAAAAGTACAATATATTTAGAATTATAGTGAAATCCTGTGTTATTATAATTACAAAACAAAAGAAGTAAAATAATGTTTTGCGAAGTAATAATCTCAAAACTGTCTACTACTTGTCATTGTCGTCGATCGTCATTTTGGAGTTGACAGGAAACATGCAAAATAAAATTGTTATTATCACATGATTGGTTAATTTAAACATAATATCTAGAGTATATCGGACTTCTCTTTCTACCTTGAGCATTTTAAACTACTAGCGCCACTTGTTGCTAAGCTATCTTGCGATCTATTTTAATCTGTGGTTTTCATGGCATATGAAGTAATTTATACTAGAGTCTGGCCAACAAAAGCTGAACCCGGCAAAGCGCGGAAAATTCAAATAAACTTATGCTGGTAATAACAATGCATACTAGGAATTTTATACTAGTATTTATTTTATTTTATAGTTTTGATACTATTAATATATATTTTATATATTTCTGATGAATTTATATAACCCATGGTGTAGATATTAATCTTATTGACCGAGCGAAGCGAGGTCTCCGTTTCGACAAGATAGGCCGATTTTAACTTTCATCAGTTTGTCCGTTTGTTGGTTTTGATCTAGAGACCACAGTTTTCAAGGGATTTGCACGATAATTGGCACACGTGTTCCTTTTATAAAAACTTAGCGAATGTCATGGGCTTTTTTCGATTGGGGGAAAAATGGGGGAGTAGAAGAGGGGAACCCCCTCCCTTTTTCCCGTAACGTCGAGTAATGCCTCAAAAGACGCGTCTTTTTTAGTAGAACAAAGGTTACATTTAACACTTTTTGATTGGGGGGAAAATGGGGAACGGTGGTGGGAAATTTTTAGTTAGGTATACTGTCCACGGGACCACTAGTTTTGTAGTTTATTAAATAACCCTCTAAATTAAGGATTCCGAAGCGATACCGTTGCGTATGATGGCATGATAGTTATATGTATAAAGGGAAAAAAACCACTACTTTAGTATAAAACTGTTTATTTATGAATCGTAGTCAAAATCTAATTCTAAATATTCCACACCCATATTCGATTCTTCAGAGCTGCTGGATTGACTATCATGTAACAGTGTTGCTACTCAATAAATAGCAGCTTTTGATGGCCAGACTCTATCTATATTTGTAATAAGACAGTAAAAATATTTTGTCCATAATATTTTTAACTAAACACCTAATTAAAATTTTCACAACTATGTTGACACGATGGTTCAACACTAAAAACTTAAAAGATGAAGAACATCATAACGGTTAGAGATTGGAACTGGAGCTGAATATGAAAAAGAAAAATTATTAAGTGCAATTTTAGAAATAAGAAAGGCGAAAGAGTTCATGTAAATTTTATCAACTAAAAATATGCTTGTGATATCACCATATATATTTTTATAATGTATACATTAAATGCTAAAAATTATATTAAATGCTCTTTATTCTTTATTCTCATTTTTGTGACAGCAGATACACGCAGATACAAGATACACGCAAATTTTATACTTAATTAAAATAGAAAAACAACGTTGCCGTTAATATTTTTCAAGTCGGTATTTCAATGTGAAAAAATAAACAATTAGAATACAATTTGTTAAAAAAAGATATTCTTAATAACATTTTATTCAATGTCTATGTGCTTTATGTTGTACAAACAAAATATAAGAAAATATGTTCACTGAGATTAGAGAGGATAATATATTGTACTTAGAAAATTTTGGTATGCTAAGTATTTCTCTACGACTGCTGAAAGATTTTGATTGATGAGAACATGGGTCGTACTTAACCGCTTTTCATATTATTCTTTTGATGGCTAATGGTATGAATAGATTAACTCACTATAGATGGTACACTCAGTGTATATATCGAGTGTCTATAAACACGAGTGTCTGTAATTGCACAATTTATTGTGACACGATAATCAGTGTCATATAACCCGCGTGTGGACACATGGTGTCCAAGTGTCTAGTGTAGTTGAAAAATTATAGGTGTTTTGACATTCTCAATACACCGTACGGCGCCCTATAAACACATATAATTTACTAGCGACCCTCCCGCGGCGTCGCCTGCCTAAACTATTGAGTTATTTTCTTAATATACCAAATTACGTTCGTGTTTTATGTAAGTCTAAATATAATATAAGTACCTTCGCTTATAAATCTCATTATATAGATAATAGACCTTACTATAAAGATATGAATTCGTAAACTGAGATAAAAAGTACATATATAGTTTGAGTAAATTTTGTACAAACATTTGCATTTTCCATAATACTTATATCAAATGTCTTTTTAAATTACGTCAGTCTTACTTTTCACTTATAAAAGTATAACAAAACAAGGCGAACGAAATTGAAATAAAGTTTTTGTTTTCCTACAAAATCCATGAAAAATAAATCTTTGTCAGTTATGAGACTAAACTTTTCACGAAAATTCTACTTGTCGTATTTCATAACCTAACTGGGAAACATGTTTTTCATTTTTATCTATCCCAATTTTAAAAATTAATATCGCAAAGTTTAGCTAAAATACAATGTTGGATATTTAATTTATAAAAAACTTGTTTTGACCTGTGGCTTTGACTCCAGTATTATTAAATGTATATAAATATCCGTGGTAACTCTGACCGCAGGAACAGTATATTACAACGCGAGTGTGAAGAATTTCAACGTAGCCAGATGAGAACGTATGGCTTAGTTGGTCAGAGCGCTTGTACGGTTTCCGAGAGGCACGGGTTTAAATACCGCTACGTACAAATATATATATATATATTATATGTTTTAAGCTTTATAATATTTTTTAAAATTATTTAATGAGGAAAATTATTTAAGACCAAAGTATTGTTAGTACGATATTATAATTCAATACACAATCTAGACGAGATGTAGGAGAGGAGTTTTAAGATATTTTTAGTTCATATTATAATATGAATATCTTACAATAATTACAACGTTATGAAAAGCTACTATAAGTAGCCCGAAGTTATATTCCATTAAAGTAAAAAATCAAACAAATTAAACGACAAAATTTTCATTTGTAAAATGCGATATAAAATGTTCACTATGTATCAATCGAACTAAATATTAACGACAATTATTATGACAAAATACATATCCACACATTGACGCTATAAGCTTGGAGTAGTTACATCGAAAATACTTAACTCCAAAAGCGGTAAATTTAATCCTTTATAAGTGTTCGGTCTAAAAGAGTTATAACAAGGTGCATAGCAGGCAGCAGCCCTCTAAAGAGGGTTTTTTATCCAACAAATTACTGTTTTTATGCTGCGACAAGTAATCATAATACAAGTAAAGTACCTACGGCTGGCAATTTTATATTTTTCATTGTATCTAAATATTGAGGTCAGTCGTGGCGCAGTGCTTACTAGTCAGATAATAAATGCGACAGATTGTGAGTTCGATTCACTTTTGAAGAAATTAAATTTTTAATATTTTTATTTCCTCGCTTTGGTAATAAGGCAAATTACAGCGTTGAGTTCTGCCACTCAGAACGCAATTCAGCAGAAATTGGGGAATTGAAGTATCGTAATGGAAACGGAGTGCCTACACAAGGTTCCCAGGTTCCCTCTGTCTGCCTGCTGTGTGCGGGGTACTTAATAAAAAATCATACTTACAGTTTTTTTTCTCCAGAATAGCAAAAGTTATTCAATTGGTTGCAAGATTCGAGTGACTCTTCTATTGGAACCAATATTTAACCTCTAGAATAGGTATCGCTTCATGCATTTTAATAGCAGTTTATTAGTCACTCAGGTTTAAAAAAGATATCTCCAAGAAGAAAGAAATATATCGTCCAACTACTATAATATACCCAATTATTATGTTTCTACATATTCATATATACTAATATATTACTCCTCATATCTATACTTAAAATAAAAAACAGCTAGTATAGCAGTTTATAATAAAACCGATAAGACCTAATAAATTTAATCCAATCTTTACTAATATAATAAAGCGGAAGAGTTTGTTTGTTTGTTTATTTGTTTGTTTGAACGCTAAGATCTCTGGAGCTACTGGTCCGATTTAATATGTTTTTGTTTTGTATGAAAGCTGCATTCTTCAGAAGTGCTATAGGCTATATAACATTACATTACACATATGGACTAATAAATTAAAATACTTTCTAATTTGACATGCGATTTATTCTGCCATGTTAATAACAACCGTCGTTGCTAAGCAACGGTTTGTAAAGTTTGTTTGTTGTTTTAAGAAAACAACACCCAAAATGAACTTATATTTTGATGGATGAATTCCTTTTAAAAATAAATATAAAAGTCACTTTTATCATTTCATCTAGATTGAAATTATAGTTTACTGTATAACATTCTAATCAATAATTAAGGGCGATAATTTTTAGACAATTATTGATTGCCTTCGGGCGACATAGTATGACCTACGGGGCAGATGACGGACGGGCAGATGATGTTGACGGTTTTGTAAATTTTCATACATTTTCGAACTATTGTTAATATTTATGTAATTATTTGCTGATTATAATTTATTTGAACTACACTTTGGTTCTCTTCTTATTTTATTAGATATTGCTCGCAAAAATTAACCTATTTAATATAGAAAAATGTTTAGTTATTTCATAGAGTCGATATCTACGAGTATATACGCACGCACGGAAAACTTTAGGTATTTTTTCTAATATTAAGAATTTTCTTTTAGTTACTTTTACTCTTTTGTTGGTTCATTTCAATAATTCAGATATTTTTTTCTAATAATATGTCTCTACTTATTATTCTTTTTGATTATTATTATTTTTTTTTTATTTTGCAAGCTACATCCACGGGCGCATAGTTGCCCGTGCCTTGTTTTATTTTAAGAAAGTTCTTTTAATGTGGCGTACTTAATTTTGGGACAATCTAAATTGTACTTATATGAGCTTATACTAGAGGGGTTGGGTGAGACGCCTACCGACAGTCTTTTTTTTTTTAAACATATATTATTATAGAACATTACATATATAAGTCTTTTATATAATTATTTTATACATGTATATAGGTGTGGAATTTTAGATTTGGCCTGGCTTATGCAGAACGCCTTCCTTAAGTTTTTGGATCAGTGCCTCTATCACCCTATCGTCTCTTTGTGACCTTTTTGATTATTTAAGCTTATATTTTCTTATTAATTCTGTTGGAAACTGCATTTCATAAATATATTTAATAAATATTCTTATATTTCAAGATACACACCACCAGCCCTTAAACAACGAGCACGACAGCTGTGCTCAGAGGGAAACGATTAAATTAAATTCATATAATAAATATAGTTAAATTTATTAACTGCTTCACGTACGAGCACATATAAAAGCCGTCAGACAAAATTGTATATTTTTTAAATATTCATATTAATAATGAAGAATTATATAATGAAGAGTAAAAATATGAGAAAGCCGACATCGTCAAATGTCGGCACGAAAATTTAAATAATTGGCATGCTTGAAAACAAAATTATTGTGTTTTATTAATTTGTTATTTAAATATCGAGACGGATCATTATTTTCTCGATTACAAGCTGGTTGAGAAAATAATGTGATGTTTTTATTTAAGTACGTACTATCGAAGTACGTATCTATGAAATGTTTTTATTTAACACAGTATGAAGATATTTTGTACAATAAATATGTAAAAGAATAAAAATAATAAATCAGCTTCACGCTGTATCCCGCACGCAGCAGGCTAGGCAGAGAGAACGTAGTTTGAACACACTCCGTTCTCCACTTTCTGCCGAAGGCGTGGAGGCATTGCGTATTGAGTGGCGGGACTCAACGCCTTGACACCAGGGTGAAGAAACGAAAATATAAATTTTAATATTTACCTATTATCAAATTATCAATATGCAGATAATGTAAAATCTCAATTATTGTCATATTTTACTTTCTATGTGAACAGTGTTGTGCTTTATAGGTTTTGATTTGATACAATATGCGGAAAAAACGAAGCGAGCGTCGGGCGTCAAGCTCACATCTACTAATGGCCTCGACATAGAAATTAATTTGTTTCTGCGCTCCAAAGGACTAGAGACTTGAATATTTGATATTTATTTCCGATAAAATATATCATTGTTATACAACACATATGTAACTACACGTGTAACGTAAACGCTTCGCAGGCGTAAGTAGCGTAAGTAGGGTAGGTAAGTAGCGGTCAGAAGCGCGTATGCGTGTGTTATTTTGAGATACATAACCCTAAAATGAGATTTGTAATTATCCTGTGTAACAAGAACGACTGACTACTCGTTTTTATTACAGTTTTATTTTATTCTTTATTTTATTTTAACGTATAATGATAAAATACAATACATTTTAGCACCGGATTTATTTTATTGCAAGCATTTCATAATCAATGAGCCGTTTTATCTCGCTCTGTAAAAGAGCGACCATTATTCGTAATTTGTTACCTGAAGTTAGGTTGAAATTCCTAACTTAAATTAGGAAAAGTGTTAGAAGTTGGAAGATAGTTGCGAAGAAATACAAAGTACTGAAAGATTTGTTATCTCTTCGTTCCACAGTTGTTCCGCAATCGCTGATGCATTTCAAGACTAATTGCAACTCAATTTTAGTTTTATCACTTCAGTTTTTCTTTTTATACCATTTATAACATAATATGTTACTATTTATTTATTATACATAGTATTAATATTATAGAAAGGGGAAATCTGGGACCTAGTGTTAATACACTCCGTTCCCATTAAGATATCTCCGCCGAATCTGGTCTTGCGTGCTCCGGTAGTGCCGGAACTCAAGAACGCGCTTTGCCTCTAAAAGTTTATTCGTCGAAATTGCTACAAAAGAATTGTTTTATTGAACCTTAGGTCTTAGGCTGAAACTTAGGTCTTAAGGTGTTGATATTGTCTTCAAAATTATAAAGTTTTAAGAATGCGAAAGTAATTTAGGTAAGCAAATAAATAATTATGTAGATCTCGATGCGACGCTACCAGCGGGTCGCAGTAACTTAAAAGTAAATGTTGGCATAAAAAACATATAGTGGGGTTACTTATTTATTTATTTATTTATAAGGCAAGCCAACGTAACATACAAAATATACAAACATTTAAAAAAACAAAGTACAAAGGTTTAAAAATGTTTTACATTGTACATCACACTTACAGGCTAGCTCAACATGATTATAACTAAAAGCAGGTATTCTAAAACCTAATATTCTACACCTAATTTAAAAACAATTAAAAATGATTTTACAACCATACTACCAAAATTTATAAATATAAAATATGTATATAGATATTGCATTAGTTAAAAAAATATATAATAAGAGTAAACAAAAAATAAATAATAATGTTAAAAACCGTTCTCTAATCACATTGTAAAAGATATTTTTTAATTTTTTTTTTAAATAATGTACCTGAGTCTCTAAAAATATCAATATTTGCCATATTGAAAATTTCCTTATAGTTACTAAATACTTAGTTAAATACGAAAGTCTTTATATTTTTATTCTATCCACGTAAATTACCTTATACGGTACAAGAACACAACTCTTCTTTTGTATTGTTTGTTGAAAAAATAACAAAAAAATCTTAAAATCTACTGAAAATATAAACCAATGAATGTTATACCTACCCAGGCTTGTTTTGTTAAAATCACCCACGAGCGCTACGAATGTATGTATTATAATGTATTACTTGTATAGATTAGCTCTTCGTATAATGATCTAGGTTTCTTATTTTCTATTCTTTCAATTTATTACTTTTATCTAATGCTATTACGTTGTCTACAGATACAATACATTTCGCTTTTGTTGCGTGCCTGGAACTTATATAAGTATTAATTTTCTCATTTCCGATTAAATTACAGGGTACCAGTTAGTTCAAAGTACTCGCAAAATAGCGAAATATTAAGTTTGCTAAATGTGCAAATTATTCGTTATCATGTTAAATTCCAGAAACAGAACAGATTTTAGGTTAATTGAGTGTGAAAATGCAATTGTTTCACGCATGTCTGATTTTCACGAACGTAATAGTGGCTATAACAGTATTTTATTTCTACTGTAACAGTGACCGCTTTTTGCATATATTTAATATATCGACAGTATTCGTTATTTATCTGTTGTTTGGTTAAAAGAAACATAATTTTTAAATTGAACATATTTTTTATAATATCTTTATTTACGTGTTTTATTTACTGTCGTTCATATTAACTGATAATTGTAGATAAGTAACAAACATCTTCATTTAGCCTCCATATGGTGAGGACAATATGGTATTGGACGGCTTCTAAGGTAAAACAAACTTTGGCGGCTTGTACAAACTATAGTGTCTGAAATCTGTAGGGGAACGACATTTTTACGTTTATTTCAAAAGCTTCTACGAAAAGTTTCTTTCGAGTAGTTATTGTATATACATATTAATATACGTATTTTTGCAATATCGAAGTTCTTCCTTTTCAGTTTGACTTGCAACATAACATTATGTTATTATATAATAGCATAATTTCAGATGGATATACGAGTACGTGAGCTATAAAGCAACGCACCAAATTTGTGAATCCTGAAATATTCTTATGTTTATATTACTTTGAAAATTTATCTAATCCATCTAGTTTGGCGTTCCTTATAAAATGTGGATTGTCTCCCACACTATGGAGGTAAGTGCAGAACTTATAATAAACTCATAGTTAAGCACAGCAACAGCATGTACAGTCCAATCATATTGTCAAACTATCCAGGAACCCAATATATACAATATTTCATTAAAATCGGTCCAGCCGCTTAGGAGCCGGAGGGCGACAAACACATATACAGAAGAATTATATATACAAAATACCTTTATTTGTACCATTGAGTTTGTTAAAGTATTACAAGAGATAAAACCCTTCTAATAAATTATCGAATACAAAGTGCTACGTGTTCATTGTTAGGCTCGCAATCTCTTGTTCGTAATTTTGTTTGGAGCTTTTGAAAACCTTGGTATAATAATTATGTGTAAATGTGTATATATTTCTTTGAAGAAAACCTTTGTTTGTTTTTCTATTATTACTGTATAAAATAATCGTTTGACTAAATCAGCTTCACGTTGTATCCCGCACACAGGCTAGGCAGAGGGATCCTAGTGTTAAGATACTCCGTTGCCCACTATCCGGCGAATTCTGGAGGCGTTGCCTCGACACCAGAGCGAAAGAAATGGAAATATAACTTTAAATAAATATTTCATCTCGTCGAGTGGGGATTGAACCAACGACCAGTCGATTTTACAGTCACAGTTTGTGCTTCTGCGCCACGACTGGCCTTTATTTCAATTTTACTTAATTTTATAACTGTACATACAAAAAAATTAAAAGAAAATCATTAAATTGTGTGATATTTATTAAAGCCTATTTAATTTTATATGTAAATGTATACTTGTAGCGAATTAATATTGTTGTTTGTTTATTCTGCAACGACACCGTAACACGTGAATACGCATATCATTAAACAAGCTTGCATTTTCTTTAAATATTTACTATTTAGACGTTTTCATATTATATCAACTGGAAAAAGATAACCGTTAATATATCAAAACTAACAAATAAAACAACTATAAACGTTTTTTAAATTTATTTTATAAAACAACATCTATTTACATATATACTATTAAATAAATCACGGCTGAATACGTAGATTTAACAAAACATTTTTTTTCAAAAAATCTAAGAACCCTTTAAATTGCCAATAATAGGCCATACATCGCTACATCCATTATGGAAAAAAAGAAAAGAATGTTTGCCGAGTGTCGTCGTCTACGCGACGTAGCTGTGCTCTACGTAAGAAAGATTTATTATAAACTTCACATCCAGTAAAAGTTAAACAATACTCGGTGGGTATAGTATAAAATTATTCTTACTTTCAAAAAGGAAAAAGGCAAATATAATACATATTTTGATATTCTAATCAATTGCATAACTTAATTAATTAATGATTCAAAACAATACTATCATAATGTTATATGCTAACATAATATCTTTGTACTATAAAATAACATGGTTACAATTTACACACATATATTGAATTATCACATACAAAATGGACACTTTAAAGCAAAATTTTCGCGAGTTCCATTGATAGGATGTAGAAAAGTTATAATCTATGGGGATAGAGTAGGGCCGTCGCACCGGATAGTGCAGCGAGCGCTGGAGCCGCAAGATGTGATAAGGTGGCTGCGCAGTGAGCGCGTGGTTGAGCGTTGCAGGCGGCCACGTCCTGCGCGAGCACCCACGCCATGCGCCGGAGCAGGTGTGCCGCGTGCGCCGAGCAGGCACGCCCCGCCAGCGACACGCACGAGACGAAGGCGTCGCGAGCACTGTGCATTCGTTTTAGAGCTATTAGACATTGTAAGCTTTAAAGAAATGTGGAATTTCAAAGACAATTTTAATTTAAGAATTTTTATCTAGATTACAAAGAGGTAAATTAAGTGAGAAGACTTGAAATTCTTCATCACACTAATGTTCAAGCTACTACTAAACCAACATAGACACAGACAGTTACACAGCAGCAGCAAACATATAGACAGTTTATCATTCCCAAAATTATACAAGTATTATGAAAATATAACCAATTTTAATAAAATTGGTAATGGTAATACCATTGCCAATTTTATTAAAATTAAATATTGAATACATAATTTTATAAGATACCTTTTGAAATGAAACTTACCTCTTATTATAAATTATTCTGTTTAAACAAGGTTAGGTTTAATCCTATATAAATATCTTTTGAAATTTATATAGCGTGAAATGCTATTAAAAAAAGGTGCAAAAAGCCATAAATTACTGGTATACGATAATGTTACCTCCGTACAAGTATCGCTTGCCGGTGTACAATATACCGAGAGAAACGTAAGAACATATATATTGATAAAACCAATTTAGATACAATCCTAGTTTACGACATAATAATATGAAATTGGTGTATGTCAGTCTGTAAACATTTGATTTATGTATTATTTACCAGCACAGTTCAGAGTTTTTATTGAAGTAGACGATGTGATGCGAGCGCTCGGATATGTCACGTACGGCCAGCTGCAGCTCGTCCACGCAACGTGACCAGTCCGGTGATACCAGAGCCCAGCACTTTAGTTCTTTTAGAAAATCTATTGCAGATATAAAACAAATATGTAAAAAAGGGAAATTCTTTAGTTAGCCTGTTTAGTTTCAATTGCTTTTGCGTGCCCTGAATTCCAACCCGACGAATGACTGTCACTAAAACAGAGATTCCTCGAGTAGGACCTAAATCCACAACCAATCGTGTGAAGAGCATATTGTAATTGAGCCACCATTCTATACAAAGAAAGATACAATATTTACTTTCTTAAATAGTTATGTTATAGATATTTCTAGAAATCTTTTGATCTTAAATTAGTAAACTCCAAATTAGAGAGACTAAATTTCTATTTCTTATTGGTTTTAAATACTTAATTAGTTATAAAAGGTAACGTTTTTAATATGAAAATGATTGAAATAATATACAAATTTAAATAATCCATAAACTAAAAATGTTAATTACACGATGAAATCCTTTTCTGTATAAACAATTTCTTATAAAACTCATAGCAGATATGTAGCATCCAAGACTAGTGTATAATACTCGTATGATTTATGATTTCTATGCGCATAAGTAAAATGTTAAGACACTTGGACCAGTCGTAGCGCAGGGGTACAAGCGTAATGCGATAGGTTGTGAATTCGATACCCACTAGAGGAAATTAGATATGTAACAAATTAATTTCTTTGCTCTGGTATCGAGGTAAAGCGTGGCGTTGAGTTCCGCCACTCGACATGCAATGCTACCAGAATTGGACTAAAAATAGGAAACGGAAAGTGCTTACACTAGGTTTCCTCTGCCTACCCAGCTTTGTACGGTATACAGGATAAAGCTGAAAGAAAATGAAACTTGTTACCTCTTCTGAGTGCGGTATCATTTGTGCATAGGAATCGCATGAGCGCACGAGCACCACCAATCTGCTGCTGTACCAATTTTTGTCCATCAGTCGGTAGACAACGTTTGATCCACGCGTCCATACACGCCATACCAGTCTGATATGCTCTAAATGCGATTCAATTATTTTATATTTTTAAATTCAATAATATGTGTATTCAAATGATTAATAAAATTGTTTGTTGTATTTTTTTTATTTAATGATATTAAATAAAAAAAATACAACAAACAGGTGTTGATCACCTAAATCACTATTCATGTTGTATGTTCATTGTTCAAACATACATAGGTAAGATTATTTTATCTTTTTTTATTCGTCTTAACGCTGTATCCCGCAAATATAACAACAATAACAGTAATATAACCGCAGGGTAGGCAGAGGGAACTTGGGAATCTACTATGACGACACTGTTTTCCATTTAGACATTCCGTTCCGGCATTGTTTGTTGGAAACATCTTATGAAATATATCTTATCTGTTGTTAGACGCCATCTTGACGTTGTGGCACAAGCGTACGATTGTAAACGCGACGGTTGTTGGATCGATTCCCTCTGGGAGTAATATTTAATAATTTCATTCCCTCACTCTGGTAAGCTTATGCTTAGGCGTGGCATTTAATTTCACTACTCAGTAATTACTTTTTAAAATTATGTCTCAAAAGTCGGTGGAAAATGGGGAATGGAAGCACCTTAAAATGTAATTTATATCCTTATTACATATAACAGCACATTCGAAAGGTACCTAATGAATATTTCACTTATAATTTATATTCATAATGCAGGCCTGCAGGCTGCAGTAGAGATATATTGCGGAGCGGTATCTGCCAATTAACATGCAGTCTCCAATCGATGTGAAAGTGAAGAATGGAGTATATTGAGCTCTAGATAAAGTTCTAGCCTGAAAAATATCCCTAGTATTTCGCATTAGGTTAAATATTGTATTGATAGTATGTAAATGTTATTGTTTTTTTAATTATTAATAATATTTAATGTTTCTTAACGTAGATACGCCTCTTGAATTGTAGTTTTTAAAATATAGAAACAGCAAGATTGTATAAGAAGATATTTCGCTTACAGGCAATGCGCATCTAATTCTTCTCTAGTACGCGGCAAGCCGACTTGTGTACGAGGTGTCATATCCACGCATGTTTTCAATTCACTAGAGTCGCAGCCTTCTTCACTTATTTGCGCGTCACCGCCACCTTTGTCAAGAAAAAACAAAATGTATTGGTAAAGTATTATATAGTAAAGAATGTTTTCAAATTACGTATAAGCATTTTTATTTACATTTCACATGAATTATTTTCATTTCTAGTGGTTCCATGGATTTCTATATTACCTAGAAATATAAACATACCTGAAAATACGATAAATGTGTCAAAATAAAAAAGTTTGGTTCAAAAATACAGAAAATGCGATGAAAATATTAACATATGTAAAATTGAGACCTCTCTGAATATATATGAATAAATGTATGTTGATTAATGGTAATTGAATAAAATATACAGGGTGTAACGCAATCGATGGATCGACGGTTGTCTATATGTGGAGGACCTCAGTACCTATTCATTCCACCCCCATGTATGATAGCCGATTTTTATTAGTTCGGAAGATATTTAAGAATTTGTGATTTTTTGGAAAAAATCATGTTCTTGAAGAAAATTGGTTAATTTTGGTATTGGTTTAGTTGAAAGGTGAGCTAAGCTTGAATTTCAGTAAAAGCTCGAGACCCCAATTTTTGTACGGAACCCTAGGTGGGCAAACCCGACTCACTTTTGCCCGGTTTTTTCGCTTAAAAAAGTTACTTAAGTTTGTGAGAGTATATGTTTGTATGAATTTTTGTCATTATTAATTTTATTTTTTTTCATTACAATTGATTGATATTCTTATAATTGATCTATATAATTGAAATTTAAAAGACTAAGAAAATAATAGATTTTACATCGAGGTCAATAGGTACAAGTGCACCTAGCACTTTAAGAGTTTCGTACCTCTAAAGGAGAAACGAAATCCTAATAGTATCACTTTGTTGTTGCTTGCTACGAAGCGAAGGCATTTGGCACGAGCTGAGAACTTACAATACAAATAAAGGAAAAAACTAGTTAAGCGCGAGTAGGGCTCGCACACCAAGAATATACGAACGAATTTCAGATAAGTCAACGGGAAATATAAAAGTTGACAAACTTATGTTTGCGAACATATGCACTCAATTTGTGTGAAATTATCTTTGTTTTGTTTACTTTTCATAGTATATAATTTATAAGTTCATAACCACCTCTTATTTGCACCCTTAGGGGAAGAATTCTTGAAAACGATGAAACACGTATTCAATTAAATACTTTTAAAATTTTTCAAAATCCCTTCTTAGTGGATGTCCAGATTACAAAAGTAAACAAATTCACAGCCCAAATTTCACGCTTCTACCATCAGCGGCTAGGGCTGTGCGTGCGTCTTATCTCAGTCAGTGAGGACAAGTCCTTTTATATATATAGATAGTAGAAAATATCTTGATTGAGCTTCTTTATCTTTACTTATCTCCTGTAGTGGGTTCTGTACCTGAGAAAATTTAGCAAAATTCATTCCCCTATTTACTGTAATTTAAACTTCTCAGTAAATTATTTTTCTTATTTTTACAATGTACAATACGGTATTAATTCATATTGTAAGTATAAAGGGGCGTTTCCCTCAGTTTTAATATAATATTTTTTGTTAAGTTAGTAGCGCTTTACTATACATGTAAAAGCTTCCTACCTAGATCTCCATCAGCATTGACACAGGTTTCATCCTTCTTAAAATGTTCCGCGACGTAACTTCGACAGGCAATGAATTTATATTGGCCAGTAATTTCTATTGAATATTTTTACAACTGATTGTGATTTCAATCCACTTTTTTTCTGCGCATGCATTATATTTTATTTTTCAGTATTTGATAGATAGATTATGATAGATGTTTTTTGCTTAATAGTTTCTTAAATTTATTTTACTAATAAAAAGAGCAACTATCAGTGTATCAGTTACTATACGTTACTCTTCGGGACCACTCGCAGTATACACTCTATATTTTTAATAAATATAAATATGTAAAAAATAAATAAATGAATATTTTGTTATAAATATTTTACGGGTTTTATCCTTTATATTTGTTTATTTTGTTTTCAGGTGAAGACAGCAGGATCTAACTTGATCTTCTTTTCCAAGTGATCTGTGCTTCACTATCACACCCAAAGCTCTAACTAAACGAAATATCTGAGAGTTTCACCTTATGGAAAGAAAATATAAAGTTTACAAATACCTTATACATAAGACATATTCAATTTTGAAACCATTACTGTTATTGAATATATTAGATTGAAATCCATTTTACTATGACTTGTGTTTACTACTATTTATAGAGAAAAGGTAAAAATTAAAAGCGAAATTAATTAGCAGTATACAAATAAATATATATAAATACATTACAAATTTAGCTTTTAGCTTGTTTTATAGTATAGAAGTGACAAGGGCCTTGGGTTTTTTAAAATATTAGCAACAATATATTTTGTTCCTCAATTCTACGTTTTTGGGCAATGGTAATAAGCTCATTATAATTTATCCACAAAAGTTACATTTTCATTAAAACTTTCAATGTAAGGTAAGATGAATTGTTGTTCCTAAACCAGTCGTATAAATTAAGGCTTATAATTTGAAAACGTTTCAACTTTCTGGTTATTAGGGGCAAATAAATAATAGTCCCCGTGGGTATACAGTTCTAGAAACTTTAATTTTCCTTGTTTTGTCCAATGTATATAGTATGAAGTATAAAATGTGCATTATATCGGTTATATATTTTGAATATACCTTAAAGATTTTTATAGGAATAATAACTTGTTATTACTTTGGAATAATAATAAAATTATGTTAGGAAAACCTTGTTCCTTTTAGTTTCATGTCATACACATGATGTATTCATAATTTAAATTTATTTTTGTTTTAGATGTTTTTAGAGATTTCATGTACGTAAATATATTTGGTACTTTAAAATAAGAAAAAACAAATGCTTAAGGATTGAACTCATAAAAATATTTATATTCAACCGTTCAATCATAATTTTTTATCCGTATAAATATATTTAATTAACTACGTCAATGTTTATTATATTCTTTAGCGTGTATAATGTATTGTAAAAATATTTTTAATTATCGCATTAAAAAAGTTCTTTAGAAAATAAGAAAGTTAGAGCGAAGCTTAACTCTTAAATAGATACTCGGGTTCTTTGTATGTCATCTATACTTTTATATCGACGATTTATATGCATGCATATGATTTTATGGCACCAATACCTACTAACTCTACTAAATGAAGATAAACTAAATGAAGATACTCGTATACAAGAAATTACCACTCTTGTAAAAAAAGAAAAAAAAACTGTATTTCAGATATCTATGCTGATCGTACAATTTTATATATTTTTATAATTTTACTTAGTAAAAAAATATATAATTTAAAAATAAGTATAATTCAAAACTTACTTGCAATCAAAAACGCCGAAAGAAGTAAGACAAGCATGTTGCTTATTACATGAAGATAAACTTCACTTTTTATTGTGACTGAAAAATTATATTTCACACAAAAAATAATAGCGACGAGCTTATAGTAAGTCTTCAGTCAGAGGTCGCACAACACAACCACTCCAGGACACGACTCCCGCTACACTAACGGACCCAGAGGGCCATTGGATTATTCAGTAAAGTACTCCCCTAAGATTGTGATGAGTGATTTAGGAAAACGCTTGAAAGATTTGTAAGCTCATTAAAACTGTAGAGGAAATCTTAGATAATAAATAATAAAGAATTATTTAATCTATGTTATTCACATTGAGGTAATATTTATTATAGTATATATAACCCATGCGATATATAATAAACTTTAACTCTCACAGCTTTTAATCCTCATCACTCTACACTCTGTCTCGAATTCACACGGAGGATGTACAATACTGATGATGATGATGGACTTGCCACTGAATTCTCTCTGCTTGCCTTATTTTTATCCGACTGCGACGAAGACTTAATGGAGGGGTATGTGTTTAGAGCGTGTAAATGTATGTACATATGTCTCCACATTCCTGTGTTTCCTCGTAACTGTTACACCAGTAAACCAATTTTAATAAATGACACGTCGTTGGTTTTGTCTTGATAGCGTGCCTGTTGCTAGATACATAAATGAATTCGGAAACGCAGTCGGATTTTTTGATTTCTTTATTATTTCAATATTATATTAAGTCTCTAATAAATTCTGATCAGTTTTTATCAACATGAGTTCAATTCGGTTTATCATAATAATAATTTCGTTGGTTTTTATCGTATTTGCTATAAGTTTTATTGATTTACTGTAATAGGTAACAGGAAATTTGTATATTGTATGACTTTTCACCCTTATAAAAGAAGCTTTGTTCTTCTCGCATAGCAGTAGGCAGAGGGATCCTCACTTTTCCCACTTTTAGCTAAATTTTCGGGTGATTGAGTACGACGGGCTTTGACTGCTAGAGCGGAGAAATTAATATAGTTTAAATAAATATAATTATTCTTCCAAATGAAGATCGAACCCACAGCCATTACGTTAACAATAAGACGCCTTCACTAAGCCATTGAACGACAGTATTCATTCTGACCTTATTCTTTTTTAAAAGAGAAAATTACGTTTTGGGGCGTTATTGAATTTTTGGTAAACAGAGATAACGACTGTGGTTGTTCAGAGATAGTTGGAAAAACTAGTATGTGTTCTTCATTTAACGTGATATTAGCAAAGTAATTTGTGTTCAAGCGGTACGCTCGAATCGAAAGCCATAAGTAGAGAACTGAACTGAACTAAATATAATATTGCTTAAAACCACTGGCATCGTAACTGAAAACGGAAGATATGTGCGTTCAAAATAATGTGTATATTATCACTTTTTTCTCATATTTCTTCTTGCAATATTGTATTATAAAATGTATAATCTGTTCTGTTCCTATATTTAAGAGATACAAATAAATAAAATCGAAGAATTTCTCTTTGGAAGATGAGTATTGAAGTTATTTTTTTAAGGAAAACAAACTTATTATTTTTAAAGTGTTCATATAACTTCATATAACTCTTTATTGCTGTAGCAAATTAGAAAAATTCTATTGATAATATAACCAATAATAATTATTATTATATCCGTATTATTATTTTCACATTAGTAATATCAATGTACGCTTCTTTGAAATTCAAGAAATATTTTATTAAATATTTATACTCTACTACTCTACTAGTTAACGATCATTCAAGTAGAGTTGGAAGTTTGGAATATTGGCTATAAATATACATACATTTGACCTTTTTCTTCCAATGGTTCAATAGAAATGAATGAATTCCTAACTTAGAAATTCGATTAGCTATTTACAATTCGCTTGATATTCCGCTATATATATATATTTTCTATTGAAATAAATATAGATATTGTAGAATGATATTATAATATGCAATATTGCTTTTCAACTCAAATAAGTATATTCAAAAGACGGCGAAAAAATAAAGAACTTTGTGAAATGGCCAACAAAAGAACTGATTTTATTTAATTCTTCTTAAGGTACACCAGAACATTAGTTGTTTTTCGTGAACCATGAAAAAGGCCGGTGAGGAATGTGAATAACATTTGCTGAAGATTCGTGAAATTAGATTTTCTTTCCATTAGAAATGTCAGTCAAGTAATTGTGTTATATTACGATTACGTTGGTAATATTCATAATATTTAGGTTACAAAGTATATTAAATAATTAAAGTGTGTGGTTGTATTTATGTTTGTTACATTTATTAATGGACAAAATCGATATGAAACAAAAAATATCTTTGTATTTCCAATCAAATTGACTACAAAAGGTCTAGCCCGATGGGCGAGCGAGAGAGAGCGAGAGTGAGAAATTAAAAAAAAAGAAAGAGAAAAAAAGAGAAAAAAAAAAGCTTTTACGTTAAGAGTTGTTATCCCTCTAACATTCTCACTAAAAGAGTTAGTGACAAAAAAAATTGTGTGTCGCTCTTTCAGAGATAAAAATCCATAAAATCATATTAAAAATAATTAATAAAAAGGCTGCCATGCTTCGGGTTAGTTAAATATATATATACTTAATTTTAATGAATAATAGTTATTTATCTTTGTATATTCATATTTATTTAGACAAACTTAAATATGCTAAACCCTTTGCAAAAGTAAGTCTACCCGGAAATTAAAATAGTGAAATTCGTGGGTATATTGCTTTCAGGCGGGATCGAAATTAAGGAAGAGGACCGCGGCTGTTGCGATTTAGGTAGTGTATACCCTCCATATGTGGCGGTTATTTACGAATTATATATATCTGTGCAAAATCAATCAATATCGTACGATATCGATAGTGTTGGTATAATAAAATATTTTTTTAGCTTTTAGTTCCATATAAGAAATGAACAGAGATATAATAACAAAGATGTACGTAACTTACCCTACTATGCATAAAATTGTGGGACGATTTGCTTGATTCATTCCATGTTACATTCGAGTACATCCTCAAGGGTTTTGTGAAGAATATTATTCTAAAACCTATTAGTATAGTATTTTTTCCATGATTCGCTCGCATTTTGTAGAGTGGCTGATAATTACTCAGGATTCTTATATTCTAAGCATTCCCCGTTAATGATTTTTGGGCCTCTGAAGTCAATGTCACGCTTTACTTTGCCAAAGAAATAAAAAAACATATATTTCTCCGATATGGATCGAACCCACAACCATCGTATTTTCCGCCACAATGCCTTGCAGGCGTAATTATTAATACAAATATTCCCTCGTGTAACACATCATAAGCCATTGCTTTCAATCAGGAGCATCCCTACTATGCTTTTGACCTATAAACTAATGGAATATATGGTGCTCCGTGTAACGTCGGCAATTTCGTGAACGTATTTCTCTTCAGACATAAACCTAATTTTACCCTTCAGTTTATTCTAAATTTCGATTGGTGCCCCAATACTGTTTACCTATAGCTTTATGTAAGGAAAACCAAGTTCAGTAAATTATTATTATTTTGTAATTTTCTTGAACATTACAATTTGAATTAAAGTGTAATTTAACATGTTTAAATTATGTAAATCAATTTTTAAAATACGTATGTACGTGAAAACCTAGTTACCTCTGAAAATTGGGGCCGTTTCAAGTTAGTGAGTACCTACGCATACTGACTTTACTCATATTAGACTAAAAGTCCTCAAAAATTCAGGTTTGCTAAAATGACGTAGGTCTGGTGGCCGTGGGATCTTGGGTGTTATAACACAAATATATCTAAAGTATAATCTAAAAAAATCTGATTTCACTTAACGTATGAAAAAAGGTGGCTCAATTTCAATGGTATCGTAAAAGGTGGCTCAAGGTGGTTTGATTCATCTACATACATACGCTCGGCTACCCCACGTCCCAAGGGAGTGAAATGGAAAATCTAAATTTTCATAACAATTTTTACAGAATATATTTTTATCGAAAATAGATTTATAGGTAAAATTGTATGTGTGTGTTTTATATAATTTCATTAAGACACCAAAACGGCTTTGATATTTTAATACATTAAGAGATGTAGGGTTAACGAGAAAATGATATATATAATACTTGTAGAACTGAATTTAAATGATGCAGTTCAGGACCAAATCTGGGACGATAGCTTAAATACTTTTAAATATATTTTTTTTAATACGATTAACAATTTACTGATGATCTCCATTTATCCATGGATCTGTATTAAAACAACCACAAAAGTAAAATGTGCATTAAAGTAATACGATCTTATTAGATTGTCATTTGATTTGTGTTCGCGATTTTTCAATAAACGGGTAAAAAGTGCCCATTGTATTTTAGATATTCCTATCTACTACTTACTTATACTAGATAGTAGATAATGGTATATATAGATACATATAATAGGTACTTGTGCCTGTTTAAACATACTAAAATAAGGAAGCTTCTAAAACATTTTTATGTTGCTTATTAATTATTCCACAGTATTATAAGTTTACTAAAGCCAATTAATAAGTTTTAATTAAAGTCCTGTGGATGATGTAAGTTGACCCTTGCGTCATTATCAACATAGTACATTTACCTACTTTTATTAATAAAAACAAAATATGACTTACTTTTCAAAAAAATATATACATTTAGAAAAAAATATATAAACATTTTGTATTTGTAAACAGTTTATTATTTTGTATCATAACTTACACAATAGGCTAATATTAGTTCTATATTTTTTTAAAATAATACTAAGCTGGCCGTAAATACTTTTACAATAATGTTAGCTGCAATTAAAAATCAACAAAATATTATTTTTGAATTTGGAATCTATCATTTTATTAAACGCGTAAACGCGACTGTTTGTGGGTTGGGTACCCCACTCGAGGAAAATGAAATATTTATTTAAATGTATTTTTCCATTTCTTCGCTCTCGCGTTGACGCAAAGTATGCCGTTGAGTTCCACCACTCAACATGCATCACCTCCAGAATTCGACGAAAAATGGGGAACGGAGTTACAAAGTTAAAATATTGTGTACTTTATTTTGTTCCGTCCCGTCGTCGTCGTCGTCCAAAACGTCCCAATTGTGCCATTAATGACGACACAAGCTTTCTGAGCTAAAATTTACTACCATTGTCTAGTTTTAAATATATTCATAAGTCCTGTTATCATTTGTTTTCCAATTTGAATATTTCAATATGTGGGGAATATTTCAAGCTATTGTCACATTTCCTTCCGCGTTATTACAATATTCATGTATAGGCAAACATGATATATGATATTATGGCCTTATAGTATTGCTAGTGGACCCGGACGCGGCTACGCCTGCTTGAACTATAAAAATATTTATTAAATATATTTATGAAATTATTTTCAGTTTTCAATAGAATTATTAAGAAAATATAAGCCTAAATAATCAAAAAAAATAATAAATAGAGAAATATTATTAGAAAAAATATCTGAGTTATTGAAATGAACCATCAAAAGAGTAAAAGTAACTAAAGGATATTCTTAATATTATAAAAAGTGCCTAAAGTTTTCCGTGCGTGTGTACATACTCGTAGATATACTCTATAAAATAACTAAACATTTTTCTATAATAAATAGGTTAATTTTTGCGAGCAATATCAAATAAAATAAGAAGAGAACCAAAGTGTAGCTTAAATAAATTATAAACAGCAAATAATTACATAAAAATTTACAATAGTTCAAAAATATATGAAAATTTATAAAACCTTCAACGTCATCTGGCCGTTGGCGTCGGTCATACTATGTCGCCCGAAGGCAAGGTCATTTCGAATCAGTGACATCTCCTTAATTATTTATTAGAATGTCATACAGTAAACTATAATTTCAATCTACATAAAATTCTATAAGTGACTTTTATATTTATTTTTATAAGGATGAATATCAAAATATAAGTTCATTTTGGGTGACGTTTTCTTAAAACAACCAACAAACTTTGCAAACCGTTCCTTAGCAACGACGGTTGTTATTAACATGGCAGAATAAATTGCATGTCAAATAAGAAACTATTTTAATTTATAAGTACAAATGTGTAATGTAATGTTATATAGCCTATAGCACTTCTGAAGAATGCAGCTTTCATACAGAACAAAAACAAAGTAAATCGGACCAGTAGATCCAGAGATCTTAGCGTTGAAACAAACAAACTCTTCCGCTTTATTATATTAGTCTAGATATGTATAATATTTTTCACATTACTGTTTCCTAATATGTATGCATAGTGAATAAAAGTGTTAATAGATATAATGGTTATGGTAACGACAATTGATAAAAAAACAAAACGAGGATCGTATATTTGTTGTAAACATAAGTAAACTAAAGGAACCATGAAATCTTTATCGATTTCCCATAATTTTCTAGTATCTATAAAAATTCACCACATTAACTTTATCTATCCACTCTAAATTCCGTTTAATGAAAGTTGTTATTATTTCAATGTGTTTTTATACAATTTAGAAAAAAAAAGAAGTATAGAAATTAAAGGAAATCAAAGAGACGGAGTGCAGTATTTTTTTATATACGGACCTTAATTACGTTTCATTCATCTTCTTTTACCTTCAAATGTTCTAATGTTTAAATTTTATTACTTATTGTATGATCTATAAATACTACACAAACCATATGATGCATATTAATACATAATATTAATACATACATTGAGATGCTTAGCTGTGTGTTACTTGATACCTCTACATCCCTTAACGAAACCTTATACAATGGCAAAACAACTAAAACATAAAGGACTAGAGCTCGGAAGCCGGAGGCGGAAACTTTGTTTTAAATATCAAATAGGGCACAAATTTGATTTCCCTTTATATAGCTTGATATAATTTATCACATCTTGATTTGAAATGCAATACCCATAAACATTAATTAAACATACCATTACATATGTCTAATAAAGTTTATTATTATTTGGCACATAGTTTGTCCGTATGTCAGTGGTAATTAATGTATATATTCAGAATGTATTCTACAAGATTAGGTGCATGTCGCCATGTTCATCATCTGTTCTATTAGTGTTGCTATTACATGTATGCCGCATTCTGTTCTGATCTTAATATGCTATAAATATGTATGACATTTCAACATGATTCCGAGATGCAGAAGATGAAGATATTCGTAATATGTACCCCGCATACTCGTATAGCAGAGAAGGGAGCCTAGTGTTAAACACTCCGTTCCCCACTGCCGCGCTTTTGCGTAAGTACCGGAGCGAACAAATGAAAATATTAATAAATAATAATTCATCCCCCAAGTTGGGATCGAACCCATAGCCGTCGTGTGTAATAATATGTAATTATGTAATAATAATTATTATAATAAATATTAATATTTGTAATAATATTAATTCCTTTAAGGAATTTTGTTCGTAACAAAAAATAAAGTCATTGTTATGAACAACATCCCTTTAATGCATTTGATAAATGATAGTAGCTTCCGAAAGAATAAAAAGAGTAGTTTCCCGTTAAAGAGAAATTCATCGTACGGACGCAATTAATTACTCTCAAAATGTTTATTAAGTTGATACCTACATACGAAAAGACATTTTATTTTTTAGACTTTCTTTTTTTGTTTATAATTGTGACTAAGTTATATTTCAATTAATTCAACCAGATTTTGCTATTTAGATTTCCGTAAAAATCCTTTTTCTATTATCTCTATCGATATACCTTCACATCCTGCAAAGTTTTCATTACATTATAGGGCTCCGCCTTCAGGATATCGGTTGGCTCACGTAACAACAATTTTGTTTGTACTGTTTCAAACTAGTTGGTTAAGTCTAAAAGCACTCTACGTGAACAATCATCTATTTTCTATGATCGGCCAGCAAGAATTACAGCTGGACTTGTTATAAATACAGAGGTGTATAATATGTGAAAATATATACATACATAATGACCCGTACCCGTCTTCTGCATTCTATTTAAAATCACACATACATTTTAAAATTGAATGCTGTTGAGATGTCACTTACTTGTACTTGTCACTTACTTGTACTTTTACAGAGTTTTATATACTCTATTTTTACAGAAAGAGCATAGAGGATCGCGTTTTAAGAACAGTTTCCAAATAGAACCAAGATAGTGCGCGTTGAATGACGGAATCATACTCACTGTGTCTTCAAATTAAACAGGGATTCAATTCACAATAATCACGTTTATTCAGCTGCGCCAGTATGACCGCTACCGATTTGAGTTTATTTTGCGTGTATATGTAGCCGTGGTTTTGTTAATCCAATGAAAATAGCATGTTTTAACAATATTTAATAACCGATTAAAGGGATGAAAGAATCTTATATACTATATTCTACATAATGTAAAAATTTGTTTTAAGTACAAAAAAATATTACTTAAAATAAATCAGTAAACTTTATGTCTAAATATCTGTTACCTGATTTTATGTCTAAATATTTGATACAAGTGTAAGTTATATTAAATTTCGTTTTGTGGCCATTTCGTTTTATTTCCTTTGGCTCTTTTCCAACAGTTGTATGACATGTTATCTCAGTTGTTGTCAAGATAGTCTTTATTCACTTAAATTGTCTACTTCATACTGAATACATTTTGAGTGAAATTATATTTCGTACATGTCGTTCGTCTACTTTGTTTCTATTCTTATATTTAGATTAAAATTTAATAATGCTTTTCCAAATAAAAATATACTTTTACTAAATTAGTGAATCAATTTTACATTTTTAAATATAAATTATTATAAAAAAAATCAAAATTATTATCAACAGCTTTCTTTAATGAGCATCGTATTTTCTAATGTGTAAGTATAATTTTTTAGCTATACCTTGTCTAATGCACATAGCAGGGTAGCCAGAGGGAACTTGGGAACCTAATCTTAACTTACTTTCCACCGAATTCTGGAGACATTGCGTGTTGACTGGTGGAAATCAATGCCGCTCGCCTCGTTACCAGAGCGTGCGAGCGATTAATAATTTGGGTGACTGTACCTCACTGTTTATTATGTACATATGTGTGTAATACGCTTGTTATTTTTAATACTATCAGAGTTTCGTCAGTCACGTACACAAATAGTGTGAAAGCCCGTAAGCGAATACGGTGGGTATTAAGCGGCTTATGAGCGGCGTGCGTTTCGTTATATCAACGCCATTCAACGGTTGATCAAAGACTAAGCCAGGGTTAATCTTGATTCAACTACAGCGTAGGATATTGTTTTTCAATATATTTTTTTAGTATTATCTTTTAAGCTAAAAAAACATAAAAATATACTTATACAATACATTGTTTTACAATTATATTATTAATGAAATTGTTTAATGATTTATTTTTGAGGCCGTCTTGGCGTAGCGGCACAAGAGTCTGACTGTAACGCTACGCTTGTGGGGAATCCCCACTCGAGGAAGTGAAATATTGATTTACGTTTATATTTCAATTTCTTCGCTCTGTTGTCGATGCAAAGTACGGCGTTGAGTTCTGCCACTCAACACGCAATGCCTTCAGAAAGTGGAGAACGGAGTGTCTTAATACTAGATTCCCTCTGCCTACCCTGCTGTGTGCCGGATACAGTGTGAAGCTGATTTGATTCAATTTTGATTTATCTATTTTAGTGGTAAAAGGCTTAGTCTCTACAAATAGCTTTTTTTACACTGTTAACACTGTTTAGGATTTTTTTTTGTAATATAAATAATAAACTTCGCAATCATATATAATTATAAAGCAAAATAAGGAAACACAAAAATGACATTTATTAATACTTGACATATAAACATACAAAAAACTTAAAAGAAAAGAGAAGCCAAATCATTTTAAACGTTTTACAAAAGAACCTTTAATAGCAAGTCGGTAAACGTGATTCTGCGAGTAAAGTGAGAGTTAACTTTAGACAACATGTGCGCCAATACTGTTTGTTTCCCTTAAAACCACATTTCTTACCTTAAGACTAAACAATGGTACTTTTTTAATTATTTACGAAATGCTTGTTACCTACATAAAAAAGAAAAATAGGTAGGTAGGTAATAAATAAAAACAATATATTATATGGATGTTATTAACTCTCATTTTCATTTTCAATTTCCATATAAGCATGTGTTGTTAAAACTCTTCAACACATAATGTAATTAATACGCCAGTCTTATCAATTAGACTTGTTGAACAGTTACAAACATTGTTTCAAACCTTTACATTAACGGAAATTTAATTTACATTTTAGGGAACTACATATTTGTTTGTTGGTGGGCTTTCAAATTAATTTATACTTCATCATTTGAGAATGTTAATATGTTAATTACTTTCAATTAAACAACATTCATCACGTCCTACTTATATTTCATGAAATATGGTGCTCAAGGAACCTCGCTCACCGAGGGTTCCGTATTAATGTCAGCATTGTAATGGTTTTTTTAGGTTCACGCTGAATCCAGTACATAGCAGGGTTCTCCATTAAGATATTTTCGTTCTGCACTTTCCTGCACATATTTCCGGTTTTTCTTTTTTAAGCATGGAACCGTGAAAACAACTAGAACTGAGTGATAATGAATTTTCATTTTAATTTGATTGATTTTTTTTTGTTTTTGCGATTTATGAATTTTCTCTGTAAATAAAATAAAAATTATAATAATGACACAAACACACAGTTTTCATCAAATTTATCGACAACTACATGTAGGAATAGTAATTTAAAATCTAAAATGTCACGCCTAGAACGTCAAATGAAAACTATGAAAGCACTCAAGCGAACCCAAACAACCAAAGAATGAATAAACAAATCGCATTTGTCGATGTTGTTTTTGCTGAAATGCAAATCAAAGGGGAAAGAGAATTGGTGCACCGCTGATGTACAACCAGCGCTCGCTGTATTCGATATTCGGAGAGCGCAGACATTCATCATTTTCTAAAATCACGGTAAACGGATTTCAGTTATGCAAATTGACTGCGTCGATTTGATTTATGCTTACGTGGCCGTTACAGTTCAGTTTTCATCATTCTTGCTATATGTTTTTTATTATTTTGAATCGATCTGTGGGAGTTGTTTTTTGACTTTAAGTACATTTTGAATTTTAACTTTATATGGCTTGAAATTTCGTCCACATGAATTTTGGAAAATCATCTTTTATGCTCCTTTAGCTAGTAACTAAAGAGCTTAAAGTACCCTCTCGAAAAAACCACAGTGGCACAAGCATGTGACTACACGCAACGGTTATGGGCTCGATTAACACTCGGGGAATTAAATATTTAATATTTTCATTCTCTTCGCTCTGGTAACTGGGCAATGCACCGTGTAAATGGAATGCCCCTCAGCCTACCTAGCTTACCCAGCGTGAAGCTAAAAAAAAGGTGTATATAGATAATGATGTAAATAAAAAAATAAAATTATAAATTTACACATTATTGTCGGCTTAACAAAATATATTTTATTCTCTGTTATAATTTATTACATTTTTTATTATTTACGAGATCTCTAGACAAAGGAATTCTCTCTGAAGAGTCTGTCTAGCTATAAGGCCGTCAAAGTATTCACCGCACGATATATACCAAGTATAAAAGCATGTCAGTTTAGCATATTCAAGTGCTGACTTGAGCTTCAACGTTTGTGGAAATATGTATATTGTATTTGATATACATATATTATTAAATTCGCTATTATTTTCAATTTAATTTACAAATGAAATATTATTTTAATTACTCATGTAGCTGAGGTCATCGTGGCGAAAGTGGAGAATGACTATTCGAAGTGGTCTTGCTAAGGTCAGGAGATTTATTAAGGCAATATTTTTTTTTCACACATTTTCCACCGAATTCTAGAGCCACAGCGTGTTGAGTGGTGGAACTCAATGCCGCGCTGAGCCTAGACACCAGAGCGAACAAAATAAAATTTTATTATCTTTGCTGTATGTTCAAGTTTTTCTTTTTATCATAAAAAAATTTTAAAAAATCTGGTATTCTAAAGTAGCTAACAGTGTATTTAAGATGTAAATAGAAGTGTGGGCAAAAAAAAAATTTCTTTTTTTTATTAGGTATAGTAAAAATATTGTTATGGACTTCGAAAAAATATATCTGTTAAAAGGGCAGCTCTTAATTTTTATATTAAGGGATGTCTCATTGTGATTTTCAATTTCCCATATATGAATATATCAAGGGGAATTTTGTTATTTTTATAATTATTTATAAAATAAAGTTCACTCACAATATTAAAAATAAGAACGGTCATTTAAAACAAAAAGAATATATTTATTTATGTAAACCCAAATAGATAAATAAACAATTATTATCATAACGAAGGATGCGGACGACGCATTAACAAGATTTCCGTAATTATTAATCTTGAATAAATAAGGAAATGTAACCCATTGGACCTTAATAAATTTGAGTGTGTGGGATAAACCCACATTCCCACAAATGGAACATTAAGTTTTAGAATACTATTACATATTAACGTAGAGAATACATATTCACTTAGTTGCCTTTAATTTAAAATAATATCTCGTAGGTACTACACTATCTCAAGTTCTGTACTAACGTCAACATATTCAACGATTTTAGTAAATAAAATATTAAAAATATTTATTAATGGTTAATGATAGTTCCAATCAATACATAAAATATTAAATACATACGATTTACGGATGTTAAATATAGAAACGTTACTAAATTTGATGTTGGGGGGAAAATTTATATTTAACTAGCGGCCCGCCCACGGCTTCGCCTGCGTGAACTACGTTATTATTAATTTCTGTCTCCATGAGTACCTACGTCCTATAAGTGACATCTATGCAAAATTTGAGTAGTAGTAACGAAGTTTCATACAAACTTTCAACCCCAAAAACAACCCCTAGAAGTCGAATATTGCAAATTCTCGTCTTAGCGAGCACCTACGTCCTATAAATAGCTTCTATGCAAAATTTCAGATTCCCAGCTCATGTAGTTTCTGAGATTTCGTGATGAGTGAGTGACCTTTCGATTTTATATATATATATATAGATATCAAGTACTTATTGACCCGCACGCGGCTTCGCCGGTCTCACTGCGGGCGTGTGACCCGACTTGGCAGCAAAATGGCAAGTTGCAAGCAGTAATAATACCTATATAATGATTATATTCGTATGATAATTTGATGCAGGCAGGCAAAGTTTTGGGATCTGGTAGATGATGAATGATGAGCGAGTAATGGAGTATACATATATTTTTTAAGTCAGATCCCGCTCATAGCAAGGTAGGCAGAGAGAACCTGGGGACCTAGTGTTAAGACACTCGCCATTATGACATTCCGGTCCGCATTTTCCGTCGAATTCTTGAGGCATTGTGTGCTGAGTGGCGAAACTTAATACCCCGCTGTTGTCTCGTTACCAGACCGAGGAAATGAAATAATTAATAATTTCAGAGGAATAGAAATTATAAAATATATAATTTCCTCCAGTGAGGATCGAACCCACTACCACTCGCGTTTATAGTCACAGTTTGTACCCCTCAGCCACGTTTGGCCTCGTATACTAATAATATTATTTATATGAATTTATAGTTTGTATAACAAATTAAACAGTGTGGCAACATATCATGTTGATATAATATGCTAATGTAATTTGACAACGCGTGTCAAGTCACGTTATGCTTCATTAACTTCACAAATAAAATTTAATTTGCCGCACAAACGTTTAAAATGTTTAAGGTCTTAAAATTATAGTGAATTTCAATTTTACAATTCGAAACTTATGTTATAATAAAATAATAATATTAATATTAATTAACTTGTTTTTAATTCTTCTATAGGCTTATGTGAAAACGTATAAAATGTATAAAAAAATCGACGTAGCGGGATTTCAACCCGCGCCTCTTGAAAACCATTCAAACGCTGTAACTAATAAGTAAAAGAGAATGAATGGTATTTATTAAACATTTTTAACATTTATTTGTAACATGTAGATTTGTACGTTTATAATTATTAGGAACTTATCTTATTTTAAATATTCAATTTAATTTCAACAACAAATTGAATTAGAGATTGATTGAATCGAATAAAAATGTCATTTTGAACAACGGTATGATTACTATAAGATAATTTAAATGTACATAACCAAATGTAAATAAACTTCGTACTTTTATGTTTATCTGTAGTTTTAATCTTAAATCATCTTTATTGTAGGTTATCATGATTTTGATGTATTCTATTATACCTGTATTCATAAATATAAACGTAATATTAAAAGAAATATTACAATAATGTTCAGAAACGTAACTATTTTTTTTTTACAAGTTTTTATTAGTTTTTAAGTGGTCTTTTATTGAAGAGGTGGTTTTAAGATTGATGGTTTTTCAAATTACACCTTAAGTTATACAAATTCTTCAATATACTGAGAAAAGCAATAATATTTTCATAGTCAATTCAACGGAGAGGTCACAAGCGTACGAGTACAGTGTAAATGACATTTACCACTCTACAACGTATTAGAAATCTGGGGCAAATGGTGCACATTTTGGCAAACGTATTTTAGTACAGAATATATTGTGATACATTCATTATAATGGCGTACGTACATTACGAGGACATATTTGGGTTAAAAAATTGAAAATACGAGTATAACTGGCTATAGGTCTCTTTTATAGTCTGAGCATAAAGATTTTTATATATATTTACTATAGAATATTTGTTTCCATTATCTCGATGTAAATCGATTTCCTGGATATTAATATTAGTAAACATGAATGTGCATTGTGAGGCTTCTTTACAATATGTAAAGAGAACCCCATCTGAAATTTTTAATTACGACACGAAGACTGTTTTAATTTACAGATATTTAAGCATATTATTTAATTATCTGAGAAAAATATGGGGAATGATTCAATTGTCAAATAAATAAAACATATTGAGAGCTGTAAAAAATATTAAAATTAAATATATCATACGCTAATACTCTCGTGTTTCTACTCACAAATAGGTACAGTGTGAGTATAACACAAGTCTATAACGTATCACGTAAAAATTAAGGCGAGGCACGTGTTCAGAACATACATTTTATGCTAAAATAATAAATAAATAATGAATGAATGTATGAAGCTATTTTTTTTTTCATATTTAGATAATTTCAGCACTTTCTAGCAGAGTCCATCACCGTTACCTAACTAGACAGCGCAAAATCAATATATCTTTAAATGCATTTAAATGCATATTGATATTGATTTTCGTCCCGCGTATAGACAGACGAAACTTAGTATTAAGACACTCCGTTGCCCATTTTGGCGACAAAATTATAATTTCAATAAATAATTATCTATTCCCCCGATTGGGACTCGAGCCCATAACAATCACGTCACACGCTTGGGCCCCGCGCCACAACGGTTTCTAAACTAAGTGTTAATTAAATAATATTCGTTTTATGCAATTATGGCCGGCAATATAAAGGAGGTAGATCTGAATCCAAGACCGGTATAAGCAGCTGCGATCAATTTAAATAAGGCATACCCTCTCTAAATCCCCGCTCTCCCAGTGAATACCAAAGCAACGACTTAAAATAAGCATCACGTCTTCTTGTGAAAATTTCAGAAGAATATAAATGGGTATTACATTCTTCAATTAAAACGTTGAATACTTTAAAATTGAGGAATTTGATATACATCTTCGAAAATTTTAATTTCATGGTATTATTTTAATTAACAATTTATTTCTTATTCAAAATTGGTTTTAGTTGCCCAAAGCGAACGAAGATGTACGTGTACTAACGGACAAAAGGACAACGAACAAACAAACAGACTGACTTATTTTATTAGTGCTTTTAACATCTTAATACATATTTTTTATCACACACATAATATTTAATGTACAGACACAATTTTTTACTACTACTTTTATAATAGTAGATACCTATAGATAGCATAAAGAAAAATCGTTAAAAAAGCTACCAGACACCCTGAAGAAAACCGATATTTCTTTTATAAATATTGAATGCAACGAATACGATAAAAAATGTATATTTAAATTATAATAATTCATAGACCAAAAATTTTAATATTCATTCCATTCATTTTCCGATTTTAAATATATAAACATTAAAAATGGAAGGTTATTCCATTTTTTGTTGCTTTTGGCTAGTATCCGAATCACTCGGTAAAAACATTTTAAATTTAAATAAATGTTGTTATACATTGTGCTTTGGCGAGGTAGATTGTAAACATTCTTTTTTTCAAAATGGATTAGGTTCTTTATTCGTTAACTATATTTGTCTGTCGATTTCTCTGTCATATATGGATTAATTAAAAATTAATTAAAGCTCTCCAGGTGGCTCGTCAGCTCCGCCACCAAGGCATATCAGAACGGACAGGGACCAAGAAAAAGATTAGAAAAACGTTTTGCAAATGTTGTAATATATTTAGTAGATATTAAAATATTTTTTCTGTTAGTAACTAAATTTAGAATGCAGCAGATTTATCAAAGTTTTTTAGCATTTATATACGAAGTTTCTTACCCGCTAGCATTAGCATAAGTGACGGAGTCAATTTCTCTGAATATTTAATATTATTGATTTTCTTTATTAAATACCAAAATCCCACCATTATCATTTTACATTGTTTCAACATACACAAATAAAAGGAATATGCGGCGTTTCTATTTAAGTCTTATGTCTGACAGTATTTCTGTACTTAAATATTGATTTATATGTATTTATGATATCAATCATAAATACAAAAAAATAAATATAAAAAAATCAAGTGATCGAGTCTATATATTTTTTTATTTCGAATAGTCCAAAAAAACAACTCAACGTATTTTATAGTGAAAATATTGTTAACTCAACAAAATTGTACCAAATTGGTTGTAATTTTGGTTAATAATTTCCGTTTTCGTTAATTTTGTGAATTAACTCGTTATAACGAAAGTGGAAGGAACAAAATTACTTACTTAATTGTAATTTCTTGGTAAAATATCAGTCATATAGTTTATTAATTAAAAATGAGTTCACTTTTATAGTCTCCTATGTTTTTCTTTTCGTATTTATTTTATAATTGTTTGAGCAACTCATTTACTTTTATCTTTTACGATTTGGTATTAAGATTAATTTTAATAATTATATATTTTTATGCTTTTTGTTGCTTATATTTAGGTTAAGCGTTAAAAAACATTTCACCGTGCCAAAATAGTGATGTAGAGTGGAGTAACGAACCATACTTGATTGAATGTTGAATTATTCAAGAATAAGCCGCGCTGGTAGATACTGGAATCGCGTAAAACTGGCAAAGGAACACCATCCATCAAGTGCCTAATGTCGTCTACACATTTGTAAACTATTGCCGAACATTACCTTAAACTTTTGTCAAATAATGATTGATCGATATTGTTTACGTACTTTGCGCAAATTATTTGCATTAAGGGTGAAAACTTCCAAATACAGATTTTGACAACACTTCAATATCTGACGATATATTTTTTGACAAGATCTTACTTTTGTATAAAATAAAAAAGGGCAAATAATATTTTCTCTTTCAAAATAACATTAACATTTTAAATAATATTAGGAAAGTGGGTCGGGCAGCTATTATTATAATTTAGAGCAAATGATTCAATTTAATCTCTCATAAGACCCCGTAAAAGACATTAAAGTACCATTAAAGATGGTTTTGCTGCTCTTAAAGTATACTTTTTTATAAATAGACCATTAGAAAAATATTATATGAACAATTTGTTTACAACTAGTGGTCCGCCCGCAGCTTCGCCTGTTGGAACTACATGATTACTCATTTAAAGAACAGAATTGACTGACAACTGTAATGATTTCCATTTAGTACAGTAGTTCCGGAGATTTGCGTGTACAAACATACAAATAGACAGACATTTTTTTTTTGTAGATTTGGGGTTCAACTCCCCTCCATTATTATTTGTAAATGCAGAGACGCGCCATTTTTACTTCTTTCTTATATATAGGGATAGGGATTTCGTTTTCACTAGTGGAAATCGAACCCACAATCTGTCGCGTCTGTTTACATTCGCACGCTTGTTCCCCTGCGCCACGACTGGCTATATAATGTTTTTAATTTATTCAGGCACATAATATTTCAAATCGTAATGATTTTAGTTTTAGAATATATAATTTTTATAACAAATTGTCAAAGCTTTGTCCTAAAGAATAGATAACCGATAACTAAAAACGATATTGCAACTGCGGCTCAACTATAAATCAAAAACATTCTATACAAAACATTTCGAATGCCAGTTTGCTTTTCAGTTTATGTATTATTTTTAAAATTTACAATATGTATTACATATTACTAGACTATTTATGAATCAATAAATTTTGCATTTACTCAATTCTGAGACTAGTTTCTTAAACACCAACGCTCAAACTAAGTCTCACTTAACCGGCCGTAGTCACGTAGAGCGGTAGATACATGAAAAGTCTACCTATCTAACTTTTGTACGTGATTAGAATATTCAGAATAAAATGCACCTTTTTAACAAGATATTCACTTGCAAAAACAGTCAAAAACACTAAACACACAGGATTTCTATTTCCACTAAAGAGGATATCCTTAAGGAGCAGCGTTTCGATTTATTTGAAGAAATTGATAAAATAAGCCCCTCATTGTATTGCTTTTAAAAAAGAATAGTTCTCCCGTCAGGGAATTCATTACTATTTATTAGAAAGATGAAAAAACACGTTTCTAGTGATGGACAATACTTTCAGTGACCTGGCTTGACTGACTTCATATTTAAAATAAATTTTCATTTTGTAAAAAAAACTGATTCGAGGTCTTATTATATTTTTAAAGCATATTATGAAATTAAGCTTATAATCAAAATAACTATGTACCTAACTGTTAAGAAATATGTTAGAATTTTACTTCAATAAAAATCTCTGTTTCATCAGTAGGGCACCCTCGGTAAGCTTGTAAACGGTCGTCCGCTTTAAGCGGCTTTTAAAAGGCGGGCGCTTTATCTACACATGACAGGGTTAACTTGGATTTACCCAATTTTTGTCCTTTCATAATTTCATTATTTTAATATCTTTTGAATAAAATAACTCGCGCTCATTATGTTATTACAAGGATTGAAAAATGAAATTGCTTAGTCTTTTACCATTCAAATATGTATATCAAATACTAGTGGCTGCTCCCAGCTTTGTTTGCGTGGTTTTTATGGCGCTTATAATGCTATTTTCATATACTATCTGTAGTGATTAAAACTTGGGGCAAGTAGCGGGCAAAGGAAACGAAAATATTAAATATTTAATTCCCAATGGAAATCAAATCCGTAACCATCGCGTTTACAGTCACACGCTTGTACCATTGCACCACGACGGCCTAAATCATATTTTTTGTTACATTAAATACCTAAACATAATATTAAACCCATAGAAATAATAAACATAAAAATAAATAATATTACATTTTTAACATTTAACTGTAGAAATATTAGCTCATTAGCAACTTCACGGGCTAAGGATGCTTGTTCTTAGTAAAAAGTTTCCATTTTAATTCTAATAAAAGCAAATGGAAATAAAATGAACACTGCTCATAATATATTAATATTTATTTATAATATAATTTATTATATGTCATCCTATTATTTCAATGGTTTGTTTTTATTTCTTTAATTTATTTTATCACTTTTAGCAATGGATGGATGGATATAATTCGTTAATTTGCTTATGTGCTAATTTTTTTTTGCTACCAAAACAGTGAAAAATCTTCAATGTGGTTGAAAGTGTATACTTTCTCGATAAAAACATAATGAGAATAATAATAATGGGAAAATTGACAAAGACAAGGGACAAAAATTGAAAATTTGTTAAGAATATTTTTCAGAAACGTTATAACATTAAGTGGATTTGTAAGTTCCATTAAAAAGAAAATAAGAATTATATTAAATATGTAAGAGTATGCTTTTAAACGCATAATTAAATTAAATATATATTTTAATATAAAATCATTGATTATGCCTTCTATTCTTTTATTTTGAAATTAAATATATAAATAGCCTATTAGTCTTTGTCGCGTAGTGGGACAGAGGGTGAGTTTAATTCTAACTATAATTCCATCTGGCGGCGTTCAGTTCCGCCATGTAGTGTCTCGATTCTGTACTACTGTCTTGACACTTAGTTTTCTCTGACTATCCAATTATATTTATAAACGGGAAACAAAAGTGTAGAAGCGGAAAAAATATATATTAATCAACTACATCCATATTGTACTAGGAAAATTCTACAAATATGAAACTGTTGACTTTGCTATCGTTGCCACTTGATATGTTACCTAAAGAAATATGAGCAAAGAATACGAATGATTTTGTTACGTTACGAGTAACAGTACTTTTCGAATACATTTTTCTGTAAGTGGATAAAATACGCCTTTTTCTATTCTGACATTGATTTATTGCAGATCTCTTTTTCCGACTTCGTATAGTACTATCAAATAAATATAAGATTCTTTTTTTCGCTTAAATTTAATGTAAGTAGTAGTAGAAAATATCCTACCATATAATTACTAAATCACAAGTGGTTTTGAGTGTTATGCATTATGTAAAATGTAATAAAACCGTAAGTAACTAAGGGAAGTAGATAACTTTTAATGTAGAGTACTGTCAGATCATATTTTTCCTGTTACTGTAAGATTTTAAGGAAATCTTCTGTTTGTGTTTCTATATACTCCCTAGGATCCTACATGCTAAATTTCTTCTTTCTACGGCGCGTAGCTTTGGCCGTGCGTTTTTTTTCAGTCACTCAGTAACGGAAAAGCTTTATATACACATACATTTTCAGATTATACAAATTCAGATTTAAAATATCTGATTTTAAAATAAATACATAATAGTAAACTCCAAACAATTATCTGGTAATTAATAAATATTAAGCCAAATTTTAAAAGATGCATACAAATCGTCATCAAAGGGAAAATAAATTATTAGGTATAATAATACAGATAAAAATGGAATATTTTAGACACTGAAAATGACACCAAAAATCATGTAATTTGAAGTTTTGTAATATAAATAGGAGTAGATAGAGTGAACACTGTGTTGAGATAGTGAAGTATATATATTTCAACTAAATCTGACTCTAAGTATAGTCTATACTAATATAATAAAGGGGAAGACTTTGTTTGTTTGTTTGTTTGAACGCTAAGATCTCTTGATTGACTTATTATTCTTTTTGATTATTTAAGCTTATATTTTCTTACTAACTCTATTGAAAACTGAATAACTACTATATTATTATTCTTATAGTTCAATACTGAATAACTAATATATTATTCTTATAGTTCAAGCAGACGTAGCCGCGTCCGGGTCCACTAGTAGAATATATAATATGTATTTCTAATTACTTATCACATGAATAATAACCTAGCGGTGCTCCTGGCATGATTGATAACCGTATTAATCTCGAGCTCAATCATTTCATACACAATACAATACATATATGAATAGGTTCCTTGATGATTACATATTTAATTAAAGAATAGAAACATTTAAGATTAGATTTCTACGATCTTTTCATGGAAGTAAAGAAATATTGAGAACTGGTTCCAACGGTTTTTTTTTTACTTTCACTGTGTATCCCGCATATAACATGATAGAGGGAGGGAAGCCAGTGTTAACACACTCTGTTCCTCACTTTCCAATAAATTTTAGAGGTTGCGTGTTGAGTGGCATCCAATTTGATAGAATAAATGAGCTGAATATTAAATCTCACATCATAAACACACCCGATGCCTTAGCTCACAATAATAGTGAAAATAATAAAAAAGTGGCAAACTAAGTATCTCTGTAAACCGTCACGACGTCACGGAAAACGTGTGGAAAAAAAGAATAAAATAAGAAAAGGTAATTTAAGATATTCTATATTCCACATTTATCGTAACAATAAATTCTCAATAAGGCGATATATCCTTCTAACAAAAGTTACAAAGAGAGATATCGCCGACCTAGAGTTTCGCCATCTTTCCAGTCATAGGTATAATTTTACTGAAACAATAAAAGGTAAAACCAAGATATTGCATTAAATAGTTTTTCTTTGCGCCTTATAATAAAAAAAACTATTAGAAATTGTACAAAGTTCTAAGAAGTAAGTTAGTACTACTTAAGAACGAACTAAGAGAAACTAAGAACTAAGAACTAAGTACTAAGAAGTAAGAAGAACTAGTAGTAAGTAAGTATTAAGGAGAATCTTGTTTTTTAAAAAAAAAGGATGGAGTCCGAATCTGGATAAGAATGGAATATTTTGACACTAGGATCACTCTGCCTTCTCTGCTAGGGGACGTAAAATGTAAAACTAAAAAAGTTTTTCGGCTTTTTAATACCTTAAAGCTTTTTATATATACAAGAACGAATTTGCTAGAATTTTCATTAAGCTAATAAAAATATTTACCTTTACCACAACGACGATATGGGCTGCAGAGATATATAAAAAAGCTTATAAGAATAATGCTATCATTGTATCACGCAATCGTCGTTTTTAAAGAGATTGTTCTTATAATTATAATAGGTGAATATCGGGGGCATATAAATAAAAGTTTATTTTGCTATAAGTATATATTTTTTATTATTAAAAGAAAAATTATTTTACCATTACAGAAAAGTTTACTTCTTAAAATAATTAAACAACACTCACAACTACAAAAAAACTGAATCAATCAATTAAATCAATGTTTAAATCGATAAGACTTTAATTAAGAGGTTACTATTTGCCTGAAGTAGTCGAAGACGTGCCAGCTCGGTCTCTCGGAGTATATTTGCAATGTTGCGAACGCAGAGTCTCACATTCATTAACAAGTGATTGCAGCTTCTTATCTAACACCTCTTTTCCGCTGTAATACAAATAGTTCCCCTTTTAATCCTNTAGAATATATAATATGTATTTCTAATTACTTATCACATGAATAATAACCTAGCGGTGCTCCTGGCATGATTGATAACCGTATTAATCTCGAGCTCAATCATTTCATACACAATACAATACATATATGAATAGGTTCCTTGATGATAACATATTTAATTAAAGAATAGAAACATTTAAGATTAGATTTCTACGATCTTTTCATAGAAGTAAAGAAATATTGAAAACTGGTTCCAACGGTTTTTTTTTTACTTTCACTGTGTATCCCGCATATAACGTGATAGAGGGAGGGAAGCCAGTGTTAACACACTCTGTTCCTCACTTTCCAATGAATTTTAGAGGTTGCGTGTTGAGTGGCATACAATTTGATAGAATAAATGAGCTGAATATTAAATCTCACATCATAAACATGCCCGATGCCTTAGCTCACAATAATAATGAAAATAATAAAAAAGTGGCAAACTAAGTATCTCTGTAACCCGTCACGACGTCACGGAAAACGTGTGGAAAAAAAGAATAAAAAAGGAAAAGGTAATTTAAGATATTTTATATTCCACATTTATCGTAACAATAAATTCTCAATAAGACGATATATCCTTTTAACAAAAGTTACAAAGAGATATCGCCGACCTAGAGTTTCGCCATCTTTCCAGTCACAGGTATAATTTTACTGAAACAATAAAAGGTAAAACCAAGATATTGCATTAAATAGTTTTTCTTTGCGCCTTATAATAAAAAAACTATTAGAAATTGTACAAAGTTCTAAGAAGTAAGTAGTACTAAAAAGAACTAAGTACTAAGAAGTAAGAAGAACTAGTAGTAAGTAAGTATTAAGGAGAATCTTGTTTTTTAATTAAAAAAGGATGGAGTCCGAATCTGGAAGATAAGAATGGAATATTTTGACACTAGGATCACTCTACCTTCTCTGCTAGGGGACGTAAAATGTAAAACTAAAAAACTTTTTCGGCTTTTTAATACTGTAAAACAAAAAAAACAAATTTTAGTTTTTCGGCCTTTTAATACCTTAAAGCTTTTTATATATACAAGAACGAATTTGCTAGAATTTTCATTAAGCTAATAAAAATATTTACCTTTACCACAACGACGATATGGGCTGCAGAGATATATAAAAAAGCTTATAAGAATAATGCTATCATTGTATCACGCAATCGTCGTTTTTAAAGAGATTGTTCTTATAATTATAATAGGTGAATATCGGGGGCATATAAATAAAAGTTTATTTTGCTATAAGTATATATTTTTTATTATTAAAAGAAAAATTATTTTACCATTACAGAAAAGTTTACTTCTTAAAATAATTAAACAACACTCACAACTACAAAAAAACTGAATCAATCAATTAAATCAATGTTTAAATCGATAAGACTTTAATTAAGAGGTTACTATTTGCCTGAAGTAGTCGAAGACGTGCCAGCTCGGTCTCTCGGAGTATATTTGCAATGTTGCGAACGCAGAGTCTCACATTCATTAACAAGTGATTGCAGCTTCTTATCTAACACCTCTTTTCCGCTGTAATACAAATAGTTCCCCTTTTAATCCTACTGCACCTACTACTGAACGTATTGAAACATTTTATGTCCGATTGTTATTTTCTTTTATTAATAGTATTTTTATTACTTTTTTAACAAAACTTTAAATTAAAAGACATAAAAGATTATAACTTAGTTTATTGGCGTGACAAGATTTTTAAGGAAAAAAAATCTTACTGGAAATTGATCTAAGTTTGTAATACTCGGTATATTGGAATTATAAAATGAATAGATTTTATATCTATACTATATAATATTCATAGGTAAAAATATGGATAACATTTATTCGGCATGTTTGAAATTTTTTAAAATGCACGATGTAAAGAAATAAATTCAGATTTACAATAAAATATTTTACATACCGCACTTTTGTTAGGCTAGGCAACAACAATGTATTTTATAACCCAAAAAAAGACATAAATACATCGTGGCGGAATTTATTGGGAAATCTTTACAATAAATTTCGTTTTACGTTTTATTTTGAATGTCTAAGCGTAGAATATCGACTTTATGAGATATTTTTTTATATAGGCAACAAGAAATTAATAAAAAAATACTTTTCATTATATTTTAATATTTATTTTAAATACCTATCAATATATAATAACAGTTCTTGAGGTTTTGGGTACGATTCCTACTCAAGGTACTTAATTGAATTACTTTAAATTTCTCGCCGTGGTAACAAGGCGCGGCGTTGAGTTCCGTCACTGCACACACAATGTCTCAAGAAGGAAGAAAGAAATTATTTCTTTAGATACATATGCATTTCGAGCATACCAAAAAATGTAAAGTCGAAGATAGAAGAAAAAATAAAATAAACAACAGCCAATTACGCTATAGAGAGAATATTTTCAGGCACATCGTTCACGAGGCTGCTTAGTTTGCACTTTAGATCTAAGACCTCTGTTTGTCGACTTTGCTGTTCTTTTTTCAAATCAAAAATTATTTTCTTTAATACTTCCATTTCATTTTTAATTTTCATTTCATCCTAATGGCGAAAACAATGTTTATTTAATTGATCAAATACATACAGGCATTCTTAATATTAAGAAGATATTTTTCATTTACCTGGTCTGGCTAAGCGCAGGATTGAGTTCCCCCACTTAACACGCAACGTCTTAAGAATTCGGCAGAAAGTGGGGAAGAAAGTGTCTTAATAAAGAAAAGGGCGTCTTAACACTATGTTCCCAGGAACCCTCTGCCTACACTGATATGTGTGAAATACAGCGTAAAGTGAAACATAAAGCATATTTTTCACATGTAAATGCGGCGTTGTATTGTGCCTGTGTGCTTTGTGGCAAGAATTAACTCGGAAACTATTTATTTTATTTACAGATTTTTCTTAAGTTAATTAAATTATCGATACACTCAATGCTACGTTTTGTATTCTTACCAGAGCGAGGAAATGAATCTATTCATTTCCACAAGTGGTATTGAATCTACAACCTACGGGTTTACAGACAGATGCTGTTCCGCTGCACCGCGTCAGCCTCAATTTTACTTAGATTCTGGTAAAATAAACCAGTTTATTTGTAGAATCATTTTATATAACGTAATGTAAAATCAATAAAATTTCAAAATTTATCATGCAGTATAAAAGCGACTTAATTATAACTTACATAATCTGCTCGACACATACGGAAACAATTTGCCAATTCCCGAAGAATAACAGAGTATTTTCGTCTGAAATAATTTATATTCTATTAAATTTGTGAAACATTAAAATTGTAAAACATAAATGCAAGAAACATCTCAAGAAATCATTTAATCCAAGAGATAATATTCAAATTTTAATCATTTAATTACTGTAAAATGTTCTTATAAAACGTTCCTCATACAAAGATATTTTATATAACAAATCCAAATTTTTCTATAGAATGGTAGGCAGACAAAACACACAGTTTTTCGTCCGAATTCTATATTTATATAATAAAAGGTATTAAATAGTTGAGATTAACACAACCCTTTTATTTATTATATCAGTGCCGGGAAACCAACATAGTTAATGACCAACATAGGAAAGGAACCCACAACCGTCACGTTGCCTATGAATGTATGTATTTATGTATATAACTTTTATAGTAGTAGGAATTGGTCATTGAAATTTTTAAACTTTATCTACTATTTAAATAGTTTAAAAAATACCGTACATTTGTAATTCCATTTCATGTTCCTCTTTTTTCAAAGATGCCTCTAATTCAACGCGAGTCTCTCGAGCTCTCTCGAGAGCGTTTATTATATCTTCACATTGACTTTTCAGTTGCACCCGCTTAGCTGTGAGCTTGACTATAATAATAGTTACTATTAGGTAGGAATAATAATAATAATAATTACTATTAATAGTATTACTATTAGTAGGTACATTCATTATTTTTACTATAGGTATAATATGTATATTTACGTGACACGTTTATAATAAAGCTACAATGTTTTATTTAAAGAATAAAAAACCGGTCACGTGCTAGTTGAACTCACCCACTGGGGCTTTCGTACCAATTTGCGATTGTATATCAACGAAAAATACAACTTGTAAAAGTTAATAATTTATTATGAAATACTTATATAAATATTCCATTTTTTTAAATTATAAATATTATTTTTTTTCTTTCTTGTACAAACACATATGTTCTCACTTCTTTCCAAATTTCATGCAATATATTAACTAAACTTAGATTTTTTTTCTGTGCTCCAATGGACTCTAGATCTCTATGTTTCATATAAATTGCAACACGATACCTCCATGTGATTATGAGTAACAAAGACAGAGACACAGACAAACAGATAGACGAAAAACAAAGTGATCCTATAAGAGTTTTTTCTTACTCTGGTACGTTCCTAGTTTTTTAAAAAAACCTACGGAACCTTCAGAAATATGCTTTGAAGTTACTATACACTAATATACAAATTACATGTACTAATATACAAATTACACTAGTATGAGAATTCTAGGAAATATACTTATATAAATCAATCTAGAATGTTGAACTTTAAAAAATTGTATGAACAAAATTTGAAAAGTTCAGCAGTCCAATAATTAATTACGTACTGTTCTCAATCTTAAGACGTTCAATCTCTTCGTTATAAGAACGTGTTACATGGAGAGCGGCTTTTGTTTCATGACACTTTTTTTCATTTTCGGCGACCAAGGACGGTATCACCGTCTGCTGTAATTAATTTACCGGCATAATTAATTTACTGGCATAAGTGTTTTATCTTAAAATCTTTTAGAAGGCAAATTATATGTACCTGTGCAACGAAATTGCTTACTATTCCTTCTAAATTAGCATTACTTTGACATATTTCCATTTGTAGTTCTTCCGGCGACGTCATGTTATTAAATGTAAAATTACTTTTATTTTTACCTTAAAATGTAATAATTGAGTTGCATCTGATTTTATTTGGCGCCAAAACAACAGTGATGCGAAAATTTGAAAATTTAAGGCAATGAAGTAATATCATTCAACCTAATATTTTTTTAATAGTTTGTTAATTGAGGATAACGTATAATATAATTATATTATTTAATTATTTAAAAGCGTCAGTCTAAAATATTTAAATCAGTGTATTAGATAAACAAAAAAAAACATTATTGTGTAATATTTTCAAAGATTTTTTTTAAAGTAAAATAAAATAATAGTAAAATTGTACCGTAGTTTTATTTTAACATAATTTTAACTATTTCAATTGACTATAATGCTTTAAAGGTTCCAAACTATTGGATCATTATTTACAAAAATTGCGGATAAAGGCTTTTATGACAAATTGTTTGATGTTTAATGGAACTATGTACTTCACTATTAATTTAAAATATGTATAAATTACTTTGTCTTGACGTACATGTCTGTACACAGAGTCTCACTTATACACCGATAAATTGTATAATGTATACGCTGTGGGACCAACTATACTCATAAATCATAATGGAAAAAGTGTCTTTGAAATTTTAATTTTTGAAATAATGTCTTTGAATTACTAGAAATTAATTTGGCTATATTTGTATATATTTAGTAAGTAATTTATTTCTTTTTTTTTTTATTAACGTAAAATNCTTAGTGGATGTCCAGATTATGAAAGTAAACATCTGTCCAAATTTCATGTTTCTACGCACAGCGGTTACGGCTGTGCGTGCGTCTTACCTCAGTCAGTGAGGACAAGTCCTTTTATATATATAGATTACTTTGTCTTGACGTACATGTCTGTACACAGAGTCTCACATATACACCGATAAATTGTATAATGTATACGCTGTGGGACCAACTATACTCATAAATCATAATGGAAAAAGTGTCTTTTAATTTTTGAAATAATGTCTTTGAATTACTAGAAATAAATTTGGCTATATTTGTATATATTTAGTAAGTAATTTATTTCTTTTTTTTTTATTAACGTAAAATTTTATTCCTGTTGCTGAATATAAATAATAATGTAAACACAATAATTAATCACACGAAGGTTGAATTAGCACTTCACAGTATTATATTTAAAAAATACAAATGAGTTTTGATAAATGATATTTGCATTCGATCGTTTATTTAAGTTGATTTTTGCTTTCATTATTCATCGTTCAGCTGCTGTTTTACATAAATGTTCCTCTTAGAATATATATTTAACTGCTTTTGTTGTCTTGAAAAATAACAGAGATATAAAACATCGTTTTTCATCATTTTTTTCAACATCGTTTATTAATAATAATATTTTTCCTTTTTATAATTAAAACAAACAACGTACCCTATAAGAACAGTAAATAATTAAAATTAGATACTAATTTCAACCATGTACCTAAACTTTAAGCGGCAAATTTTTGATTTAATTTATGAAGACTAATACAAATTAGCCATGCTACAAATTTTTTTTAAACAATCTTTTCTAATTAATTTTTAGATTTCTGCAAAATATCGGTTTATCATGTTGTTACTTCGCTTTAATACATTTAATGCATCACAAAAGATGTCGCACATGTGTAACGGCGGTAAGAAAATTTAATTAAGTCTTTGAAATTTGTAATTTATTGTGCTGAGAGCACGTTTTCTCTCACTAAATTACTTGCGTTTAAAATACTATTACGTGGAATTTAATTTGATTATTAACTTCAAGATATAATTTAATTTTTGTATTGAAAGATTGTTAATATTTTTTTGTGACAAATTTAGATTAGAAGAGTTGTATTTGCATTGAATTGAAATGTACATTAATTCGGACATTTCAGTGAACTTTAACGTATTTGGTATAACAATAAACGGACAAAAGTTCATTCGTTACATAGTGTTTCACTATTAAATTTTAACGAAACAGCACTTAACATTTGGTTTTTTCTTTTATTTAAATTTGTATTAGGTATTGAATAAGTAGGTACCTACTTTGTTCAAATTCAAAATATTCTTTATTCAAATAAACTATAAAAGCACTTTTGAATCGTCGAATGTACATGTCAACAAAAAGCAACCACCGGTTCGGAAGTTTTCAGTTCTGCTGAGAAGAGCCGGCAAAAAACTCAACAGTTGCTTTTTTCAAAATCAATGGTATATTTTACTATTACATTAGCTGGCAGCTATCCTGCCTGACATTCAATAGACATTAATTCCATACATGTTTATCCTCTATATATTCTTGAAAAGTGTAATAAGCTTAACTTGTTTTTTTACAGATATTTTAAATTTTGGTAGTGGCAAACTAACAATACACTGCGAAATTTTATTATATACACTTATACTCAGCGCCATAAAAAAAATATTCATTTTTTGGAGGCGAAAACTTGGAGTAACAAATATTTAAAATTCGATAAAAATACTACAAAATAACTGTTTTATTAAATGGCTATAACATTAATCTTCAAAGTTAACAGTGTTGTCTTTAAAATAATTATGTTATTAGAACACGAAACTAATTCAGATTATTAGTAAATAAATAATTGTATAGTTCAAGCGAGCAAAGTCGCGAGCGGGTCGCTAGTGGCCATCGCAATAAAATGGTGGTATGCAGAGTACACAATATTATTGTACAATCTATAATATTACAGGTCCTTCTTTAAATTTTCACTTAACACGCAGTGCCTTCAGAATTCGGCGGAATTTGGGAAACGGAGTGTCTTAACACTAGGCCTCCCCTTGCCTATCGTGCTACATGCAGGGTGCAGCGTGAAGTTACAGTTGCAGTATAGTACAAAATTGTTTAAACATCCATCAATGTAGGAAATTCTATTTACAAAATAATACTCAATTATTATAGATATATTGTTTTAGCTCATGGGTTTGTAGTTATTCTATTTATCTTAAATCCAAAATAAATTTATACAAAAAAAATCTGGACTTTTATCCATACGAAGTCCAAGAGTCAAAACGTGGCTTTCCATAATATGAGGTGATTTTCTACGCGTGACCCATATCACTCAGAATAACTATTTTACATAAGCACTGAAAATAATTTACTGGCCGATTTCAACAATATTGGATTTTAAATAGCGACTAGGTACTCGTATATAAGCACCGATACTGTCGGTATTTGTTTCTACAAATACCTTTACTTTCAAGTTATTAAACTATTATATTACAAGATTGGTATTTTGAAACCTAATCGCAAAACTGAAAAAACGGCATCTCAAGATCGATTTGAGACTTGAATACGGGACTCAGCGTTGTTTTTTCGTATTTTTAAATACCAAATTATTTTATGGAGCCTGAGAAACATGAACTACCTTACAAAAAAACAATAAACAAAATTAATTCATAAATGACGGAGTGGTCGTGTAGCAAGCATATAAAAAAATCATACAGCCTCCTTCGTTACGGTTTTCTCGGTTTTCGGTTTTCTTCATATTATATCTTCTTCAAAAATATATCTCGCAACAAAGTTAGATAAAGTTCGAAACAAAAATTGAATTTCAATTGTTTGCTACATACCTACAGACAACATCGACAAACAACGCGTGAATAAAGTGAAAATTGAATTTTTATTTATATCACAATCCTCACTATAAAATTGATATTGAAATTATTCAATTAAAAATAAAAAATAAAAAATGGTTTTATGAACTTGATAGTCTAAGAGAAGAAACAATTGAAATTGAAAGTAGTGAACTAGTGAAGAATAGTAGATTACTAAATAATAACATAGTACATACCTACACAAAAATACTTAGTTGGATACATATTTAATAAACTATAAATAATAACTACACTTTAATGAAAGAAATTTGTAAAGAACTAAAATATTAATTTTATTAAACGTATTTTTATTTTGTTAATGACATTTGTTAATTTTTAACTTTGTTGATTAATTAAGCTAAACAGTCTTAATCACGACATCATATTCGATGAGATTAAGAGGTGCTCAAACTATAACTGATGTAAAGTTTCCGTTCTGCTCGCAAGTAAGTTCCTTACCTTAATGTTCTTAGTAACATATCGATTTTTAATATATATAAGTAATTAGGTACCGAAGAGGTTCCCCATCTTTAGATATTTATTTAAAAACAATATTATGAACTAAATGGGATAAATTAACACAAAAATTCAGTTAATTAGTACTTATGACGAATTGTATGTACCTACTCATATTAATTTTATTCTTGTCATACACATTGTTATAATTTTAGTATTTCTAAATAAAATAATAACATGTCTAAGTTAATGTAGTATTACATATTATGTTTGAACTTTAAAATTAACTTAACTTTTTTATAAGTTTAGGTTTAATAAGTTTTATAATGCCCGTTTATTATACCTATATAGCAGATGTAACTAGAAAAATGGAGCACTGGTCTTAATTTTTTTTATTTTCAGACAAAATTGGACAAAAATATTCTGTGGTGGCAAAATTTATCGTGAAGAATATTTCATTGGTTAATGTAGCGGTAAATGAGGAACCACTTCAATATGTGTTCAGTCAATTGTAAAATAGATCAGCCAATTTACGACTAGGCTTTGGAGGATAATACTAGTCGCGTAGCCGTTTTAAATATCTCTTCACCCCAATTCTTTTGTAAGTAAAATATGTGTTACCTGTCAGTATTACATGTAGGCATCTGATTTATTATGGTTAAACTACCCAATGATGCAATAATAAGATTTTGTTTGAAACACCTTAATTTGTTAGTAAAAAAATATTATATATATAAAAGGACTGGTCCTCACTGACTGAGGTAAGAAGCACGCACAGCCGTAACCACTGGTGGTAGAAAACTGAAATTTGGACAGATGTTTACTTTCGTAATCTGGACATCCACTATGAAGGGATTTTGAATAATTTTAACCCTAAAGGGGTGAAACTGGGGTTGAAAGTTTGTATGGGAAAAAATTTAAATCGGCACCGATTTTTATACAATTAGAAATTTAGACTCTTAAAAATATTTCATTGAACACATGTTTCGTGGTTTATTAGAATTCACCCCTAAATAAGCAAGCGAAGCTGCGCGCGTCCGCTAGTTAACAATAAAGCTTCGAACTCACTGCACAACATGCACTTTAATGCAATGATAAATAAATAATTAAATAATAAAATGCAATTATAAAATAATTATAATAATTCTCCAATAATTTTGCTTTTTATATTGGTGGCAGTGTATGTACCTATATACCTATACGCTTTATAAATAAATATAAAATGAACCCTAAAATTATATTCAAAATAATGGAGGCGTTCAATTATTGAGGAATCCGTTCCATTTATTTCATCAATTTATTTTATTCAAATTAAAATGAGTTACAACAATACTTCTTACATGGAAAGAAAAATGGAAGATAAATTAATATAGTGTTTTTTTTAACAAAAGCTCTATTTTAATAGTGTATGTCGAAGTATAACATATAAATAAGTACATTTTACAGTCAGGAAAACAGACGTCCGGTCGTGTTACCTCGGCTAGCATTGGCATTTTTATGCTTGTTACGTAGTACGCTTGAGTCCCGTAATTCGATACAAATACGAAGACGAAGCCCAAGTGATATCAAATAAGTTACTCGACTCTTGCAGCAGCAAATAACTAGTAAATTTGAAAAAAACTGAGCTAAAATTTTGGAAGAAATTATTTAGCAGAAGAAATAATAAGCCAAGTTAATAATCCTAACATGTATTCTTATCTTATAATTAATGTTGACACTAGAGTTAATATATGTTAAGCTTTAAGCTTGTATACGACACGACGACGGATCGGGCATTCGTAGAGGACAAATGTGAGGTTTTCACTGTTTGTAAATTTACATTTCTTGTGAATTTGTCATTTTAAAGAATACATATACAAACAACGAAACATAAAAAATATATCTTTTATTTTACTCCATTAATATGTGACTCACTGTACCCCTTTATATTGCCCTCAAAGGCATGCATTCAAGAAGCATGTAGAGCGTTCCATTCACCCCGCATTATGAACGTGCCGCCGTCGCCGGTGTCCTCTATCCATTGCGTTTCACTCGTATAACATAATGAAGGCATTTTCCCGGTTCCATGCAACAGATCCATTAAAATATACCTATTTATGTTCAATACATACAATACAACATAAATAGGTATATTTTAATTGGTTTGGTTCTTTAAATCTGGCGTTCCGAGCGTGCCAGTTGAGCACATATCACTTCGCCAATGTCACGTTGTATGGAGAAGGCACGAAGGAGTTTGTACGGTATATATTTTAATGGTAATAATTATTGACTGACGTGACATATAAATAAATACTAAAACAATAAAAACTTGATATGATTTTAGTCGAGTATTTAGAATCGACTTTGTAAACATAAGACGTTTTATAATATCCACGAGTTATGTTTGCTACTTTCTACATACAATAAGAAGCTATTAAGTTTTTAATATTCTAGAACACACGTGCACTTCATTTTTATGTTGATCATTACTGTTTTTATATTTAAAGGATAACTTTAGAAAACACCTTACTTAAAAAATAAGAACATTCATGTACGAGAGGCTCTATTAGTTTAATTTGATTTAATACACATATTTCGTTAAGGCCTTCGTGGCGCAGTGGCGTGAGAAGCGGGTAAGTGTAAACAGAATGGTATTACTTTTGATTTCCACTCGGGGTAATGAATTATTTAAAATCAAATAAAAATAAATCAGCTTCACGCCGCATCCCGCACACAGCAGGGTAGGCAAAGGGAACTGACAAAACCTAGTGTTGACACCTAGTTCTCTCGGGCTACTTTGCTATATGCAGAAAAGCGATTTTTGAATACTAAATACGATTTTCAGGGGAAAACAGTGAAAATGTATATACATTTTCATCACGAATAAAATACTAAAAGAATTTGTAACAGCAGAAAACAGTTTTGATGAGGAGAAAAAAACGTTAGAGAATTTACTTCGTAATCCACGTTTAATACTTCGGTCACGTTTTTCCATTTACCTTTTACCGTTACATTAATGCCTTGCTGAAAACCTGATGTCGAAACCCCAATTATTTTATTATAAACGTATATTGAATAATATAATATTGATTTGAAGGGAAATTTATAAAATTTATTTTCGATCGCGCAAAAGCTCGGCATTAAGTTCTGCGCCTCAACGCAAATGCAATGCCTCAAAAAATTCGTCGTAAAGTGGGGAACGGAGATAACGGGGATAACACAACATTTCAAAAAGTTTATAAAACTATAAAATATTACGCGTCAAATGTAACAAAATATCTTTAGTATTTTGGCAAAAATCTTCACTGGCCTCTGAAAATAAAATGACTGACTGCAGAAGATGGCTTTCACTTGAGCGCTTCGCAGGACATAGCAGGGGACACTGAAAAGGGAAGGAAACGAAAAAATATATTTGAATTATTATACCCATTCCCCATATACCTATTTATACTTACATATTTAAGTAAGTATGTTTATTAGATTAGTGGACATGCCTGAGGGCGGGCACAATTAAAACTTTAAGCCTCAGTTAATATTTAAGATTTATTTTTAGATAAAGTTGAAAAAAAATATTTAGTGAAAAACAAATAGGTATGCAGCAAAGCATAAGAGAAACGTGTGTAGTGATTACAAAAAAAATACAAAAATTATGACTTGCAAAAATTTTTGGCGTTTCTGAATGCGGTTTGAATTGGCAACAATCCAGGGATTGACCCTTTCTTCTTGGCTGCGACCTAGATAAAGTTTTTAGCTACTTGAATTGTTTAATGCAGACCGAATAGATTTCAATGAAATTGCAGTTAGCCTTATGCGATTGTTGTCTTCTAAAACGTTTACCGAATATACTCGTATATGTATGTATATGTAATTACTACTTAGAGCAATATTTAAAATAAAGTCTCATAACATGTACGTATGTATACATTTTCGTATTATATTAATATGTATGTATGTATGTGTGTATGTATGTATGTATGTATGTATGTATGGGTTTTGTGTGTATATGTTTTTATATTTGTATGTATGTGTATTAAATAAATATATGTAAATTATTTATTTATTTATTTTCTTATTTGTTAAGTAATACTTTTTGCGCCTTACTATAATTTCTTGCATAAGTCCTGCACTTTTAATGGTTGCCTGTAAGAGGTCACTTGCAGTGATAAGGCCGCCATTGCACATGTTAATTAATTTAAGTACCTATGTATCCTTNTATGTATGTATGTATGTATGTATGTATGTATGTATGTATGTATGTATGTATGTATGTGTTTTGTGTGTATATGTTTTTATATTTGTATGTATGTGTATTAAATAAATATATGTATATTATTTATTTATTTATTTTTTTATTTGTTAAGTAATACTTTTTGCGCCTTACTATAATTTCTTGCATAAGTCCTGGACTTTTAATGGTTGCCTGTGAGAGGTCTTTTGCAGTGATAAGGCCGCCATTGCACATGTTAATTTAAGTACCTATGTATACTTCGTTTTCTTTTTCTTTTCAATTTTTTTTTCTGTGTAAATTTTATATATATATATATTTTCATGTGCAATAAAGTATTATTATTATTATTATTGTATGTATACTCAGCTATATATCAGCTTGATGTATTATAATTAACATCTTAATATTTTGTGTAAAGTTTATCGCTATTATGTTTAATAAGGTAGTAATGTTTTATGATAAGATCAGTAAGAAATTACTTATAGTGTCTGTAGAAGAATAATGCCGACGTAAAGATTGATATAGACCGGAAGAACGAAGAAGCAAACTTTAAGGATTTCAAGAAAACACTAAAGTAGAATAAAAATAAAACTCACTTTTACTTATATATTCCTCCAATTTATTCCTTGACCAATGGTACTTCAGGTGTCTAGCCTCAATGCCGAGTCCGGAAGAACTGGCTTGCACTAGCGATATCCATCCCTTTAGAACTCCCCTTTGTTTGCCAAAGTGACAACTACCTTCTAAATTATAATTTATATTTTTAAAACCTAACAACACGAAAAAAAATTTTCTTCGTTCAAAAGCAAAGTTGGTTTGTTAGTCTGAAGTATGAACTGGACTAAGATTATTTTACCATTCAATTATGTATTGCTTATTGCCTAGATACTCCCAAAAATCTGCTATACTATGTAACATTTAATATACCTACTTATACTAAGTAAACTAAGATACGGCATTTCCAAAAGTAAAACATTTGACTTTTAACATATTTTAATTCTGGCACACGAAAACCACATTAATGTCAGCTTTTGTAATTTTAACAGTTAGATTCATAAATTTTCCATGTTAGCTGAATACGAGCATTCACAAAATATACTTTTATTTTTGTAAGGATGAATTTTAACGTATAATAACAACTTTTACAAAATGCATAAAGTTATTATTTCAGTAGAGTAACCTATTCATACATTAATGGAAAATGTCAGCAAATATATATGAATTTAATTTCATAGTTTAAAATTAATTACAAAAAAATAGATATATTAGTTAATACCTCCAAATGTTATACTGTCTATATTTAATAATGTTCATATATGATAATTGTAACTGATCGCTGTCTATACATTTGTGAAAAGAATATTATTGGAAACATCTATCCATATAATAGATCTTAAAACAACATTTTCTAAACTAATTGTCTTTGTTTGTGTGTTTTGCACGCTAATCTCAGAATCGGATGTCCCTTGTAACAACCTTCTCATTAGTACTTTGCTAAACTTCCCTTAATATTCAATGTTTATTTTATTTCAATAGGTATATAAATACAATAATTATCTATATATATAAAAGGACTTGTCCTCACTGACTGAGGTAAGACGCACGCACAGCCGTAACCGCTGTGCGTAGAANTCTTGGAGCTTATCCGCTACGTCACGGACCCCAAGACTACCTCGAATGAATGTGTTGCGTATGCGGTCAGACCGCGTTACGCCGCACATCCACCTCAGCATCTTCATTTCCGTGACGTGAAGCTCCTGAGTGTGCCGAGATAGTGCTGGCCAACATTTGTACTTTGCTAAACTTCCCTTAATATTCAATGTTTATTTTATTTCAATAGGTATATAAATACAATAATTATATTACTATAAAGTATTTTCATCGGCAAAATTGCTACAAAATAGCTGCTATATTAAATTGATTTAATGGTATTAAGAAATTAATAATTTTATCAATGTGGGCAGGTTGGCGAAGCCGCGAGCGGGCCACTAGTGTAGAAACAAAGCTGTTGTCGTGAACTACTCTAACAAAACCCAGAAGCGAAATTCCATACGTCTCTTGTAGCGTAGCAATGGGTTGCCAAATTGTTGGTAAAATTTTGCCACCGACATGAAACGAAGTTATAATAATTTAATTTTCTACTTTTCCTGCTATTGTTATTTACCTCTAAAGTAAGTATGTTTATATTACTTTATAAAATGTAACATTAAATTACACCATTTTAATTTTACTCTTAAAATTAATGAATTTACTATCCTCTAAGGACTTGTCCTCACTGACTGAGGTAAGACGCACGCACAGCCGTAACCGCTGAAGGTAGAAACGTGAAATTTGGACTGATGTTTGCTTTCGTAATTTGGACATCCATTAAGAAGGGATTTTGAAAAGTTTAAACCCTAAAAGGGTGAAATAAGGGGTTAAAAGTTTGTATGGAAAAATCTTTAAATCGCCACTGATTTTTATAAAATTTGAAATTGAGACTCTTAAAAATCTTTCATTGAACACGTGTTTCATGGTTTATTAGAATTCACCCCTAAGGGTGCAAATAAGCAGGCAAAGCTGTGCGCGTCCGCTAGCTATTTTATAAAATTAGTGAAGCAAGCAAAAGGTTGCTTGTAAATGCTTATTAATTTATAATTAAATTTTTGCAAAAAGCTTTTAATGAAAGTGAACGTTAAAATATCTCAAATGAATTATTTTATAACTTGTAAAACAATTTAAAATATGTGAATCATATAAAGAGTGTAAATATAAATGTATTTATAATAATATAACGCTTATTATTCTTAGAGAAAGAATTGGGCACAAAATATTTAGAAAACAGTCTTATTTACATGGTTAATGTTAGTAATAAAAAGGAAAATATTAATAAAAAATAATCAGAGAACTTAAAGGAAACAGAAATGAAACTGTAGAATTTTCAATAGTCTGTGTGTGCTATCATTGTTATGTATATAACCCAGTTTTATAGTCATGTTTTGAAACTTGTGCTAGTTACTATGCTTACTCACATTACAAATTACAAATAATAGTTTGTCTCGTTTCAATTCCCATTTTCAACTTGGACGCGATCCTGAAATATTTCTTATTATAAGATTTAACAAAAACTAAATATTAATAAGTATAATTAGGTATCAATTATTTTCCTATTCCCCCAAATACCCCTCGTGCAGCATATGTGTAGCATATGCGACAACACTCGAATCGAATAAGCCACGTCAGGCTGAATGTTGTTTCAATTGATACTATCAATCTTTGTCATTTGCCAGACAATCATTTAGTGTACAAGATGAATTGCGTTTATATAAATACTAAGTAAGTTTATAAAGCGCCTGTTTATCGATCCATCGTTTATCGATAAATTTCCATTTCTTCGCTCTGGTGTAAAGGCAAAACTTTGCTGGATTGATCGTTTTTTTGAATTAAAGAACATCGTTTTAAACGTTTATATACATATTTTGATAAAACGAAAGAATTGCAGCAAATTAATAGAAATAAATAAATATAATTTAAAATTATTTCGATCTGTGTATAAATGAGATATTAATAAAGCTTTCGACGTGTTATCTATAATGCTAGCGATATTAATCTCAAAGTGTAATTTGATATTGGTTGGATTTGATTTGTATCGCGAACCGTGACGAAAGCTAATCCAATTCAAATAAACTTATAATAATAGTATCCTATTACAACATCAAGTAATATTAAGTGAAAATGCTTAAGCCACTAATTAACTTAAAATATAAAATAAATCAGCTCCACGCTATATTTCGCACAACACAGCAGAGTAGGCAGAGGGTTACTAGTGTTAAGACACTCTGTTCTTCTGTCTTCCGTGGCGGAACTCAACGCCAGCCAGATTGGTGACAGAGCAAAAGAAAAAAAAACATTAATAAATAATAAGTCATACCCTCGAGTGGGGATGGAACCCACAACCGTCGCATTAGTCTCACCCTTGTGCCCGCCCGCCCGCTGCGCCACAAAGAACTCCGTATCGTACACTGGAATATAAATGGTCTTGACAGACGGGTTTGGAGGAAAGTGATCGTATAAGGGTTCTCTTTTTTCCTTCTGAGGTAACGAAAAACGGAAAAATATAAAGGAAAATATATGGAGCAGGTAACCATTTCCTCCATTGAATTTTTATGATTTTTTTTATAGGGTGTCTACTGGATACTAATCAAGTCCTTTCATTTCATGTTGAGGAAATTGGATAAAAATAAGCTGTCGTCTGTGTACGACCAAAAAAATTAAATAAAAAACCTTCAATTTCAATTTGAAAATTCAATATTGTATCTCCATTTTAATAAAATTGTATTGGAAAATTTTCAAATAAAATATAGCTACATCCCGAACCAGTCTCGTCCAATTTTGGACTAGCCGATAATGGATTTTGTTTGACCAATACATACGAGTAAATTACTTTAATAATGTCACTTAATAAAATTTTGTTTGATTTTTAAAAATAATATACTTTATAAAATAAAAACTTTACTTTCATACATATATTTTTACATTACCGATTGATTAATGACCGTCAATATGGCTTCCACCATGGTCGTTCAACCGGTGATCTTCTGGTTTACCTAACGCACCGCTGGGCTGCGGCTATCGAAAGCAAGGGAGAGGGCCTGGCAGTTAGTTTGGACAAGGCGAAGGCCTTTGATCGAGTGTGGCATGAGGCGCTCCTTGCTAAACTTCCATCCTATGGGCTTCCCGAGAACTTATGCACGTGGATCGCCAGCTTTCTCACTGGGCGCAGCATCAAGGTCGCTGTCGACGGTTTTTGCTCCAAACATATGCCCGTGAACGCTAGCGTTCCCGAAGGCTGCATGCTGTCCCCCACGCTGTTTCTTCTGCATATCAATGACATGCTGGAGGATTCTAGCATTCATTCCTATGCAGATGATAGCACGGTGGATGCTGTTTACTCCGGCCGCGCAAGTCATCCCTCGAAAATGTCTCCTCATGGGGTGAAAAGTACTTGGTTCAATTTAACCCCCTGAAGACACAGGTTTGCGCGTTAACCACAAAAAAAAACCATTTATCGTATCGCCAGTCTTTCAGAACACTCTCCTTACAGCCGCGCCCAATATCAGCATATTAGGCCTTAATGTTTCGAGTGACTGCCAGTATCGCGATCATCTGGAAAGCAAAGCCAAGTTGGCCTCGAATAAACTGGGGGTTATCAATAGAGCGAGACGGTACTTCACGCCAAAACACCGATTGGCCCTATATAGGGCCCAGGTTCGGCCTCATATGGAGTGAGGTTCTCATCTCTGGGCTGGTGCACCCCAGTATCAGCTTAACCCATTTGATCGGATACAACGTAGAGCCGTTCGAATCATTAAGGACGCAATGAGCTGTGAAAGGCTTGACACTTGTCTCCTCGCTGTGCGTTCTCTATCGCATTTATCATGGTGAGTGTTCTGGAGAACTGTTCGACCTGTTACCTACCGCTGAATTTTCCAACCGCACAGTACATCACAAACTTAAGTATCATCCACACCACCTGGAGACGTGGCATTCCACTACTGTGCGGTTTCGTAGAAATTTCCTTCCCCGCGCCACCGAACTGTGGAATGTCCCGCGGCAGTGTTTCCAGGTCGGTACGATATGGGTACCTTCACAAAGCGCGTCCTTCTCCACCTCAAAGGCCAACAACGCACCTGTAGCCCCTCTGGTGCTGCACGGGGTCGTGGGCGGCGGTGATCAACATCAGGTGACCCGAACGCTCGTTTACCTTGTCCTTTTTCCATTAAAAAAAATACAAATTCATTATATATGTATAGGTATATTCAAAGTCCTCGTTACTATAAAAAATGAGACTCTCAAATCTGAGATCGATGTCGTTTTCAAAACAACATATCTATGAATGAAAACGGCATCTCAAGATTGAGTTCAAACTTGAGTGCGATTTATAAATACTTACATATTATAATTGAAACATAATATCACTTCGATAATATCTATCAAAAAAAAAAACATTTTCTCTAAACGAACGTTAAGTTTTCAAAAGCTAAATTCAGGAGACACTACAACAAATTTCTACAAATTAAAAGTTACAGATGCATTATTAAAATCATCATATAAATAAATTAAAAAATTAATTATCTTCTACGTATACACAGTTAATGCAACAACCAAAATATATAATAAATAAGAGACATAAATCTTTATCTAAAAAACAATATCGTAGCATTTCCTTATTAAAATACCGATGTAAATATCTTGAAGGTCTTATTGAATTCCATAATTTATAAAGCTATCCATTACGACTTTGTGCTTAATAACGAAATATTCGTGTTTTGTTCTACCTTTGAAGGAAATGATTCAATCATTACATAAACTACACTCTTAAGATAAAATAAATATTAGTAAATATTTGAATACAAATTATACAGAGGAGCGAAAAATATTTTTTAATAATAATTTAGAAATATCAAAAAAGAATATATAAACCTAGTAATTTTAAAATTCTTGTCAGTTTGTCATCTCTTTGTCACAAATTATCAAAATTATTAAATTCAGTTGAATGGAAATTGATTTTTTTGTATGTTAATTCTGCGCCGAATAATGATCTATAAAAACGTGAAATATTGTATGTAATAAATAAGTAGTTGATTGTAGTAGGAAAAATTATAAAATCGACACAAAAATGTATTGAGAAGCAACCAATTTCAATAGAAGGCAGTAAAGCTGTATAAGTTTTTGTTCAATATTGAAAAACCATTCGTCGTCTTTAAATCCAACTAAATATACTGCTACAAGAAAAGTAAATTAGAAACGGTAACTATATAAAGTAGAACTACCTGGGGATGTAAAAATAAAGAACCTACAAATTTGCTACTCGTTTTATTGACCTTTATTCAGTTACTTTTTTTGTACTTTACTGGTCCAGAATTCAGATAATGAAGAACTAGTGGCTATCCGCAACTACTTGTCATGATACTTCCATATACCACCCACAGTGTGATTAAAACTTGCCGGCGAGTAGCAGGCACAGTGAAATTATTAGTCAACTCTCCGTTCTCCGTTTACGAGCTTTTTACTATTCAAGTCACTACATGTTGGGTTGCAGCTCAGCCATCCATTGACATTGAATATTTAAATGGAAAATATATATTATGCATACCAACATTTGCTAAGAAGGCATTTCATTATTTCTTTAATAAACATTATTTCTTTGACAGCAAAAATACATAGCTGTTTACTGTTGTATTATCGTGTCGAAGACTATTGTTACTAAATACGGAAAATGCGTAAAGTTAAAAAAATACCTAATAATTATAAAACTATTTACTCGTACTGTCATGAAAAGCCAAGTCAAGTTGTGTACTCAGCTCTAGTTTTATAAAATAAACTATTATTGTCATAAAAAAATATTATCAACCTAATAATAAACCTAATACCAAAGTCCACAAAATTCTTCAGTTAACTGAAAGCAAAATTGTGTATTAAAAATGCAATATCATTTAATATTTTTTATTTTTTTAAGAGCACTAGCTCTTGAAGAATATGAAAGTTTACTACTGAAATTCATTAAAAACAGATCGAGCAAAGGACAAGCGGAATTGAGATAGATAGTACGATCATGGGAGATTAAACTTGGTTGGTTCAGAAAACTGTATGCATAGCAAGGATTTTATGGATGATTCTGTAAAAAAAATATAAAAAGTATTATATATTTGGAATATTTTTGTATAAAGCAGTTAATATTCAAGAAGTATAATAACCATTCAGACACTTCCGTTCCCACCCCCTTCCACAGAATTCTCGAAGCATTGTGTGTTGATTGGCGGAGCTCAACGCCGCATTCGTTACCAAAGCGAGGAAGAAGGATGTGGGAATCAAACCCACAACCATCGTATTTATTTGCCCTACGACGGCCCCAGGACAGAAAATAAAAATAAATCTTTATTTTTTTACTTTAGTGTAGATATATGTATGAACGTTGCTTTGCGGTCGTAAGTGTAAGAGATTTCAGTCATAAACTCGTGAATACTCAAACTTTTGTACTTTATAGCAGCTGCTACGATCGCATATTTTCTGCACAGCTTTAACCAAAAACAACGTTTTCTAAAATAATTTCCAAGTCAACGATAACACGCGGGAGGGTACTGTGTGTAAGGAAAAGATATTTTATGTACCTATTCAATTAATTTTATATACTCAGGGAGGTTTAAAGTGGATTAAAAATTAACAAGATATCACTGTGTGCATACAAGGGATTTTAAGTAAAGGAACAGATTTTTTTTATAATTGATGATAAAATTAATTGATTAACAATTTGTTATTAAGACATTGTAGGGCGATGTTCTTAATAAAACAGTTCCGGCTCCGTTATATTGTTATTATGGGAGAACGATATCTCGATATCTTTCACCTTACTACTAAATAATATTAGATTTCATATGATTACTCTAATACATAACTTTCTTGTTTATATTCAGTAATTAATAATTAAAATGAAAAGACAGAAATTAATTAAACTAGCATCTACCGACCGCTGACAGATGTCTAGAGCAATCGCTACACCATTGAAGAAATAATTTGATTAATTAAATTAAAAGGAGAATTCCTTTATCAATAAAAACAAAAGATACAGAATATTCAACAAGATGGATTATGATGACTAGCCTGGAACTGTGTGCTAATTTAATTTCGAATGAGTAGTATGAATATGACACAATATACTCTAAAGTAAAAAAATATATATTTATTTATGTTGTAGTAAACAGCTTTCTCTTAAAATTGGTATTTTAAGTTCTCAACACTCGAGTTAAAACTCAATGTCTCGAATTTCGGTGAAATTCTAGACTCTTACTGAAAAAAAAAATAAGAGTTTTTTGTAAAATATACTGAAAGATCAATAGAAAACCAATCAACAATGAAACAGAATCCGAGTGACCTGACCGACTTTGAATAAAATGAATTTTATTTGAAATCCGAATCTATTAAAATCTGAAATGCCACTACATATAAATTTTAAACTAAGCCTTTTGCCATTGTTGCTTATTCACAAATTAACCCATTAGATGTCTAGAACTAGATCTCAAGCACAATAACTTAGACAAGAGTATTTTGGTATCGTCAAAATAAATGACGATACAAACTACTCTTTCTCATTTATCAATTTATCTGTAAATAATAATACTTAAATAGATCGTAGGATATATTTTGTTTAAAGAACTATTATTACCTTACTGTTCCAGAGAAAAAATTTGCAAATTATCTCAAAGCAATTAAGCACCGCCTTTTATAGATTTATTTACAAACATGGGTGCCTATCAAATACCAATGTTGCCATATCATACATGCTTGCATATTATAAATAAGTAGGACAGCATATTATTATCCTACATATTTATTTAATATTAATTTTAAATATTATTTTAATGGTAACAATAATATTAACCACAGCCATTTTTACGCTCACCGCTGGACATAGGTCTCCCACAGAAGGATCTCCACGTCCAGCTGTTTCCGCAACTCAACACGCAATGCCTTGTATTTCGGCGGAAAGTGGCGACGAGAAGTGTCATTATGAAAACATAAGGGTGCTTATAATGTGTAAAGTTTTTTAGACAAAAATTTTCAGAATACAATTTTAAGGTTGATTTATTTTTGTTGGCAGGTTCAACAAATAACATTTTAACGCTAAAAGAAATATAAATTTAATTTAATTTTGAACATTATCTATTAAAACAAAACTTGTGATAATAAATCGGTCCTTAGGCTTACCATTAACTGAACGTCATGCTGATTTTATCTCTGACTACACCATTTTATTGGTAATAAAAATACTTTAGTTTAAGAAATGACCTTTGAACATACAATATAATAAACGTTGTATTTTAAAGAAAACTACGAAAAGCTCCTCTTATATCTGGAACGCCTGCCAACTAAAGCAAGAGGAAAAAAACTGTGCAAAAGTTGTTTCAAGACCCTGTGACTAAATTGGTTCCCTACTTTCCGCCGAATTCTGGAGTGGCATTGCGTGGTGAGTGTCGAAACTTAACGTTGCACTTTGCCTCGACACCAGAGCGAAGAAATGAAATCATTAATAAATCATAATTCATTCCTCCGAGTGCAAATCAAAATCGCTACACCGCCCCGTCCTGTTAACAACGTAATTACACGAAAAGTTAACAATATTAATATTTAAACGTAATATTTTTATATTCGTAATAGTTATATTACGATAACCTTTCAGTACATTTTTTTCAGCTAGGCAGAGGGAAGTTAAGACACACCGTTCCCCGCTTTGTGTTTTAAGGGATTGAGTGTAATTTTTAAGGCATTGAGTTTTGAGTGGCGACAGACCTAAGAAATGAATATATTAATAAATAATAGTTCACATCGCCGAGTGGGAATCGAACCCACAACGGTCGCGTTACAGTCATACACTTGTACCACTGCACCCCGACGGCCTCGGCATAAAAATATTAATAAAATATTATTTATTTTATTAATTGCGTTACCTGAAATATGCATTAAGAATGAATTGAAAGTTCAAAAGAAAACTTTATTTTTAATACAAATAAATTCGCAAATATTATTCCAAATAACATTTGATAAAATAATATTCAACAAAGTTTTACTTTCGCTTTAGAATATCATAATTAAGTCAACATCGGTATAATATTCTTATTCATCGGGTGTCTTTAAAATAACTGACTTATAGCAGACGATCTTAGATATAATAAAATTATTATATTATATATTTCTATACATTTCAAAGATCAGTAATTATAAATCAATTATAATTCACAAATATATTATACTAGGCGACCTCGGCGGCTTCGCCTAATATTTATTAAATTATTTTCAATTGATGAAATTATTTTCAATTTACGGATGAATTCTAAAGAACCACGAAACACGTGTTTATGAAATAGTCTTAAGTGTCCAAATTTATTGTTTTTTAATTTTCTAAAATGTACGTTTCTACCGTCAGACAGTGGGAACATCTCATTGTATATTCATATTTATATATATATAATATACGACTTTAACATCTGTGTACAAAATCAATTCCTCTGACAACTATTGATCTTTACCGTAATAGTACCCTCTTTACACATATCGAGTCACGTATACGTTATAAAAGGGGCTTATTTCAATAACATGTTATAATAACTCTCAACTTTTCATTCTTATTACATTTCTATAGTAACGGTACTTACAAGAAATTGTTATAAAGTATAAGATTATCTTTAAAGTAAGATGAACTGTATTCAATATAGAGACTATATTTATTATGCTTATAAAAAACTTATATTATATATTTAACGCGTAGAGGCCGTCGTGGCCGCGGAGCAAGTGTGTGACTCTAAATGCGACTGGTTGTGGACTCGATGCCCGCTCGAGGAAATAAAATATTTATTTAAAATTTATGTTTTAATTCTTTCGGTCTAGTATCGGGGCAAAGCGCGGCGTTGAGTACCGCCATTCAAAACAAAATGGCTCCAGAATTTATCGGAAAATGGAGAACAGAGTATAGCTGAACTATAGCGGGAAGTTGAATTATCTTATAACTAAATGTAAATCTATAACAGTTATGGGTTCCATTTCCATATTTCCCAAATTTAAAAAGACCAAACGTGGCATTATTTCCACCATTTAGTACATATTATCTCTAAAACAGACAGAATATAAAGAACAAGGTGTTATAGCACTACCATTGTTTACGTATTCCCAAACGTGGGGTATGCAGAGACAGATATGCCAAATAAAACAACATTCTTTAAAAAATAAAATAATCTTTATTCATTTTGTTTCGTAATCATTTATTTTATTGTATTTATATTTGATACATGACATTGTAGCTGATAACATCAGAGGGATTCACAATACAACTTTATGAACACAAATTGGTACACAAAAGGGAGTTAAACTGCACGAACGATTACTGACTCGTTATGATGTTGATAAGAATAAACTTATATCTAGTTTCCCAGTGTATGTATGTGAAGGGGAAATATTTTTATATGGGTGTGCCAAAAAAATATATAAATATAGCAAATATATATGTGAACATAATTCAAAAAATAAGCATCGTTTACAAACTATAGGCCAGGCCAGGCTAGTCGTGGTACGAGGGCACAAAGCGTGTGTGAAAACGGAGTGTCTTGACACTAGGTTCCCTCTGCCTAGCTGCTGTGTGCGGGATACACACTATCTGCTGTGTACACACTATATTATAACATAATATATCTATAGTCATACTGAACTTAACTATTTTTCACATTATATTGTCAACAAGACAGTGAAAAACTTCGAGCGATCGCCGATATATTGTGCACAATAAAATTGTCTTTCCTTTGATTTATATTTTATATATTTTTCACAGCTACGGTCCAGATAAAAGTTATTGGTAAAAATATCTAACTATGTCTCATTCAAGAATAACATTTATAAAGATGTTTAATTATGAAAATAGTAAACAAATAACTCCATTTTAGAATACATCTAAAAGTTATACATATTTAGAACTTATACACAGTTTCTGACTGTAAACGCATCAGTTGCGGGTTCGATTTCTCTCAGGGAAGTTAATTATTTCCATTTCGTAGCTCTGTGGCAAAAAGAAAATCGGGCGTAATGTGGAGAACGGAGTGTCTTAACAAAAGGTTGCCTCTGCCGGTACTGTAACGATGATACAACATGAAGCAAATAAAGAATGTAGATATTTTGGAAATCAAACTGAAAATCATGATCGTCTAATAATGAAAATACTAAGCATACATGAGTTACAAAAGTGTGTCAAGTTCTGACTGACCCGTAAAGATAACAATAAAAACCAGTGTTATTTTACCCGAGAAAACGAATACTATTTTAATTCTATTACCATAACTCAACCCCTTTTGTATGTAGGTATAATATACAGATATTTTAATTAAATATTGTATATTTTTGGCATATTATTTTATATTTTATAATGTAATTAGGTACGTAGTTATTAAATATTAAATTTTTAAATATTTAAATAATCTACTATGAATTAGGTACAACCACCGCTAAAGCTTAAGGGAATCAACGAACTGCGTAATTAAATCTCGCTACTTAAATTGGGTATTACAAATCAGTATAGTATTATTTTATAGCCACTAGCAAATTAAATATCTGCTTTATGATCGAATTTTAATAAATAACTGTCAAGCTCTCGCTGGAAAATTCGTTAAATTTCTAATAGTATTGTCTGCGTACATAATGGAACGAAATGTTTCGGTAGCTACGAGAGCGTGGAAATGAAAAAAAATCATTCCCTCAAGTAAAGAACATAACACCATCACGTTTATAATCAGATGGAGTCCCATTGATCACCGACGACTTCCTAAACATCCATAATGTAACGACATAAATATAAACTTTATTTAGGAAATTTATTTAAAAACAAGCAATGGCTCTAAATGAGCAGAAAGGCAACCAAAATATTTTGTACTCACTTAAGAATTCCATAACTATAAAAATCTTAATTCTCAATCTAGTTTAAGTAACAGAGAAATAAACGAAAAATATTACTAATAATCTAGAAAATTTAAAGGTACGGGCCAGGTAATAATCATATAAAATTATACAAAAAGTACACAATAATACAACCTTATAAAACATTTTTTTAGTCGAAAAGACATATTTCAAAGTAATAGAGAATAATGTTTGGGTTGCTGGCAAAGTAATTTAGTTTCATGAAAGAGGTGAACGTGAATTTTGCATATCTTCCAAAGTATCTAGTGGTTTTTATATAACATTTGCCTTGGGATACAACGAATATAATCAAGAACATTTGATGTTACTTTGTAGGTTTAATATTCCAAACTAAAGATTCTTTCACCGATACATTAGGACTTATTTTATATTCTGTTTTTATTTGCGATTATGAAAAACATAATTAATCTGTAATTCAAGTGTTTATAGGCCGCCGTGGCGCAGTGGAACAACGCGACGATTATGGATTCGATCCCCACTCGAGGAAGTGAAATATTTATTTATGTTTATATTTCCTTTTCTTCGCTCTGGTGGTGAGGCATAGCGCGGCGTTGAGCTCATTCAACACGCAGTGTCCACAGAAAGTAGGAACGGAGTGTCTTAACACTAGGTTCCCTCTGCCTACCCTGCTGTGTGCGGGATAGAGCGCGAAGCTGATTTGATTTAATTTAATTTTAAGTATTTATAGTGTAAAAAATATTGTGAAATAAAAAAGAGTAGTTTGCCAATAGCATATTCCAATAACACTTTACTTTTAATAAGCTTCCAGTCAAAATTGTATAACCTTTAGTCTCCACAAAGGTTGAAATCGCTTTGATGTCATGATAGACGTTACAAAGCTGCGTATTTGTTTGTGGTTGTTATAATATGATACAAAATAAGTAACTTAATTTAAATTTAACGTTGCTATTAAAGTTTTAACAACAATTACATATTGGCTTAAATGTAATCTATTTAACTAATTTCTTTGTTTCTTCGCACTTACAAATGTAAAATTGCAATATTTCATCTTTGAATAATTTCAATTTAGTAGATATACTAAAATAGTCTTTTAATTTAATTTAATTAGGCAAGGTGCAAGGTGGGCAGAGATAACTTAGCGTTAAGGCACTCTGTCCCCCATTTTTCGTCGAGCGAAAGCGAAGAAATGAAAATATTAAACATTTCATTTTCTCGAATAGTAATAAACAACAAAATAACGAAAATTCACGTTAATCGACCCTCAAATAAATCCTTCGTAGGGCGGAGGAAATAGTCAGGGTTGTATACAGGTTGCGGACGTCACGTCCTCCTATAATTGTGGACCTCAGTGGATGCATACTAAGCATACTTAATAAAGAGGCCTACCTTCATTACATGCAGATGATAGATACAGTTTGAATTATCCATTCAAAATATATTTGAGAACATATTTAAGGAGAAACAACCTAAATATAAATAGTCAGTGTTGCTAGACACAAGACCAAGGCGGACATAATAATTTATATTAAGAAGCTCTTTGTACTTAAAATTTCACTTGAATTTCGCGTCTAAATTATAAGGACAATGTAATAAATACTTCTAAAATGTGAACTTGTTTTACAACTGTAGTTTTGTCAGCGACTTGAATTAGAAAATCTAATTACGCCCACTCTATAAAAAATGTATCTATAAGTATAATATTAAATGAAGATTAAAAATATGATACTCGTAAAGATTAAAATATTGAAATCTGTACTGAATGGGCAAAAATATTGAAGATACAGTATAATATCTAATAAATAATCGCGTCGTATAATAATTAATAATAAATCCTCGAAACAAAAAGCTTTAGAATTTAAACAAACAACTAGAAAAGACTTGATAATCTCAATTTGAATCCTAATAATCGGCTAAATTTTTCCTGAATGACGGCTATGAATACTCTCGTTTAAGTCATTTTTTAAACAAAGCAGTCAAGTGCGAGTCAGACACCAAGGGTTCCGTACCAACTTCGGGATCGTAGGTCAAGGGTCGGACAGTACAACTTATAAAGATAATATACTTAAGTTTACAGGTGTACGCACTTATTATGTATAAAACACACTAAATATTTAAGTTTGTAAAGGTTTTTTCTGTAATATACGAATACATTTTATAAAATTGAAACTGATAGCTGTCTCTATATGAAAGATCTATGAGAATGTATATCATTGGAGGCATTTATCAATATAACGCAAAGCGACGATTTTTATTTGTATATTTGTTCCTTTATCTGTGCGCTAGTGCACGCTAATTTCAGAAACGGCCGATTTAAATAGAGTTTTCACTTTCAACATATAGTGTTTATTTTATTTGATTTGGTTCCTAAAAAAGAATACCGTTATAAAATATTTTGTTCGACAAAGTTGCTACAAAATGAATGATTTATTGAATTGGCTTAAATTCTAGTTTTCAATGTAGGTATAGTCTGAAAAATGATAATGCTATCAGAACATGAAAGCAATATTAGTATATTTAGTAATATTGCTTCGTCCGCTTGAATACGTCGCGGACGATGCCAAAAGCGTGTCGCTAGTATATAATAATGATTATTATACTCTACATAAATATATGTATGGAAGATTAATTTCAATTTAAATGTTTTACATGATATATTCCTAAACATTACTTATTTATAATGCGGTAGTATAATTAGAGCTAAAGCTAACCATATAGGCTGATATAATTTTAGCTCAGATCAGTCTAAGGCTAAGTATTATTTTAATCTCAAAATTCATAACGATCAAACCAGCTTTCGTGTAAGAATAAAATTATAAGTAAGTGTTAGAATAAAATTATTATTCGATAGCAACTTTTAAATTGTAATTTCCTGTTATCATTTGCTCTTAGTAACTACGAGAGTGGACTTGAGGAGGTTTAATTAAAATCCTCATCTAAATAATACGCGTCGTTAGTAGAGACCGGTCGTGCACATGCAGGAAACTTCTCCATGAAGCCGTCCCTCGTAAATTGTATGCTAAGCGCGCTTCCTGAATTACTTTATGAAAATATTAGTTAACCGTTGTAGCGCTATGAGATACGTGCTCACCGAGTTGTCTCTGCACATAGGTTTGTCATCTGACAAGTTTGCCCTTTTTTAGTTTGTCCGGTGAAATATGGATATGTCCGGCTTTACGGCTTTTTTTAGGCTTTCTATATTAGGTCAGCGAAAGGAGGCGATGGGGTGATTTGCTATGCTAAGCCATAATTACTGAGGTTAAAAGAGTTTTCTGTTACATAAGCCCAGCCCAGCTAAATCATCTTATGTACCTATGTAGGTAGGTAATTACACCATATGTATGGTGTAATTGAAAAGTCATGTCATCAAATGTTTTCCAAAAAAAAACTTTTGCCATTCCGGCTTTTAGGGCGGAATTTTCATATTAATGTATTAGTGTTAAGTTAAGTTTTTTTATTCAAGAAAATGGCACCGCTATTTGCACAGAATATCATTACAAAATCGGGTTACAAATTGAGAAGTCAATGATAGTATAGGTACCTAAGCCAAGTAAATATTGTTTTTGATCAAAATAAGCGTAAACAATGAACTTTGTTATTTGTGACAAGCATTTTACTATAAGAAAAAATATTGAAAAATAAAATACTTACTAACACTACATAATAAATACAAATATAGTCAATATGTTAGATAGGTATACAATGAAGAAAATGTAGGTAGATATTAAGTATTTTTCACTTAAGCATATTTTTTCGTATACCCCATAGTAAATTTCTTAATCTAGCACATTACTGGGTTTGGCAAACGTTTCTGATTTAAAGAAAGGAAATTAGTTCGATAATGGATACCAGTAGCTAAGAGCTTAAAGCACTAAATCAGTCATGAGAAATCTTAAGAGGATTTTCTTAAGATTACCTACATTCTTGTTACTTGTAGTAAAATGAATGTAGACTAAAAACCGGTAAATTTCGAGTCGGACTCGCACATCGAGGGTTTCGTACCAATCAATTATAGTTCAACAGAAAGTACCTACGTTAAGTTGTGCTTATTTTGAAATTAGTTTTTAATAGTTTTTATCTGTAATATAAATATAAATTTCCATTTATCGGCTATTTTCCTTTAATGCCACGAAGAAGAAGACATCATGATTATAAGTTTAACTGTAATTCATTTTTAAAAAATACAAAAGAATGTATTGTCAATATCACTTTATCATTTTCAGATAATTTGTCATAAAAGAGAAATTCAATTTCCTCCTGACCCGCGTTCTTGAACAAATTGAATCTTAACAGAAACAACTTATATACAACAATAGTATATTTATCTAATTTATCTTTCACGTCACATTCTCGGCGTTATTAAAGCCATAAAAGCAAAACACTGTCTTATATTTTATTATGATATGTTTTTTTTAACCGTAAGGGGTACCCAACAAAATGTTTAATATGTAGGTATTAACAGTTGACATTCAAATTTAAAAGAAGTAGCAATTTAGTTACAATTGATAAAATATAGTAAGTTGGTAAGTTGGTCTGTAAATCATTTTTAGCGTTATCACATATCATAAAAATATTGATGAAAATTGCATGCTTTTATAAATTGGTTTCTTTTTAACAAAGATAACCAACGGTATTAGGGTGAAGGAAGTAGGAACAATAGCGATGTCGAGCGTGGACATGTATTGAAGTCAGCCGTGTGTGAGCTTGCAGCGGATACACCTAACTGCTACATCAGGTTTGATAAGCCCCATATCCTTGCTAGGGAGAGCACATATGTATAACATGCTCTCCCTAGTGAGCTATAATACAAAAACTATTTAAATATTAAGTTATTTAAATACAAAAACATCCTAGTTTCAATAGAAAAAACGGTTAGAAGCGTTTCACCACATCGGAGTTAGATATGTTAATTATGTCAACTGACAGATGCCAATGCCAACTCAATCTACCCGTGACCAAAGTATTCTAAGCGTCGGGTTTCCAAAAATGTTTAATACAAAATATATGCGATTGATCCGGTTAAAGAGATTCATAAAGATCTTACTAAAACTAGTTTTCATTATATCATAATAATAAAAATGTAAAAACAAAGAAACAAAAGTATAAAATAAAGTTCTTTTTTGTTCTTTAATTATGGCGTTTTTACAGTGCCAATTGAGCACTGAGCATCTGGGCATTACTTAATCAGTTATCACTTCGCTAATGTCATGTGTTTTCGTAATGTCAATGCAATAGTTATATTTATCAATTTCATAGTTGACCTCATTTTAAGTTTTAATAAACAAAATTTATAACTGTATACATATTCAGCTGCTATTGCGAAGAAAATTTAAATAAATTAATACTATTTATTAAAACATCTTATAAACTAATGACACTATTAATATTCGGAAAATATTTTAAAAAATGCTATCATTTTCTTGTAGACATTATTATAAAATTTAAAAAATCTATTATTTATTTGTAATATTTATTATATAAGATCTAATTTTTATTATTTTTTTATTGCCAGAAGTTTTACTTATTAAATTACCAAGTATTTACATTTTATTAATTTACTTATACATTCTTATTGAACTATATCAATTACCTAACATATTAGTAAAACAATATATTTTTAAAAACATTGATTAATGTGAAAATAAAAATCTCTTTTAATTAAAATCATGAACGCATCTTTAGCGTTGACAGATTTAAAATCTAAATTCAAAAGTGTTTTCTTGGTATTTGAATTTCTTGACAGTTTGCAACCGTCTTCGTCAACGAATTTGAATCAAAATAGTTTAGGCGTCTTTAACTTTGTTTCAGTTGGTTTCAGTCATCGGAGTGTCATTATTTTTTATATCTCTGTAAGTTTTCTGTGTTATATTTGCTGTAAATAATATAAACATTTTTTTAAATACTCTTTTAGTAGTATAAAATTCGTACAACCAAATGAAAATTATTCTTAAAAAGTTTTGTATTGTCTTTGTTACTATTAATAGTTAATTGATAGGTATTCTTCATGTTCTTATTCAAATAGTTGAAATAGTTACCATTTAACATTTGTTTAGGTACTAGAAATAAGCCCACCCTTGTCAACAAAATTTTTCTTCTCTTAAGTTTCTGTATTTTGTTTTTGTGCAATAAAGAATATATATATACTAATATAAATATATCTTTTTAGATATTAGCAGCCAAGGTACTCTGTAAAATATTACATTTAAAATGTAACTTCTTTTTATCCAGTAGTTGTAGATAAATATTTAATTCATTTACATTTTGATAGTACACTTCTGAAATATGGATTGCTTGTGCCATCAACTAAGAAATTATAGCCCACAGAAATTTGTAATAATGATTAACTTTAATTATGCAGATTAATAATATACTGTTACTCTTTTATGTTCACAATTTGATTATTAAAAACAAAATATTAACATATTCTGGACATTTTAATTTGTAGGCTTGATGAAAAAAAATAATAATTTCTAAGCAAGATGGAATCTACACAACAACATATTAATAAATTTAGAGAGGAGCGAATTGCTAAAGAAAAAGCAAGAATAGAAAAAGTAAGTTCTCTGTTTCATATCTAGTTCATAATTATATAAATTGAGGCTATTGTTATTATAAATATTTTTCTTGTGGGTTTGACTTACCACTCAGTGGAATGAATTATTTTAATTTTGCTTCAGAGAGAGGAAACTATAGTTATTGCTTACAATGTCAATGCCTAGCTAGCTGATGTGATGCAGCAACACAGCATCTCTCTAAACTGATAGCTGTGGGTTTGATTCACACATATGGGTATTAATTATTTAAATTTTGCTCTCTGGTAACTCAATGTCATTTTGTACATGGGGTGAGGAACAGTACCTCAAAACAATATCTATCTTGCTATATGTATTAACCGTCGAACTATAAAAAAACTTATATACATATTATATACATATGCTTTTAATTTTACCTACAGTAAGATAATAGATATTAAAAACTAAGAAAGATAAATAAAGTGAGATTGCCTTATACTATTCATATATTTTTTACTTTCAGTTACGGCAATTAAATCTTCAAAAATACAGCAAACATGATTTAACATCATCCTGTTCATCTTCATCTATATCTGCGCCTAGTAAATCTAAATCTGACACTAACTATATCAACAAAACTAAAACTAATTCTGCCAATAGTAATTTTCATGGACCTACATCTACAACCAATCAAAAAAAGTCTATTGCCACAACAAAACATGTCGAGAATAAAGTAATTCCTTCTACCAAAAATATAATCATTAGTAATATTAAAAAAAATATCACCAATAATAATATTACATCCAATAATATTAATTTAAACAAAAATAAAGTGAGGAATGACACAAACAAAGCTACAAGTACTGTTAATACTTTAGCAAACAAACATTTTGAAGCACACACTACAAAATGCAATGTAAAAGTTGCTAATAAAACCAGCTCAATTTCTAAAAGTCAAACACAAAAGTCTAATAATATTTCATCAAAATTGAATAATAAATTACAACCAATTAATGAAAAACAAAACTTAACACAATCAAATGTTCAAAGACCTACAAAAAACAATAGAGAATCTGTATTTGATAGATTATACAAGCCCAAAGCTGTACAAAAACAAACTATAAATAATGCTCTTAGATTGCAAAGTGACCCAAACTATTTGAAAAAAGTCATTCAAGATTCACGCTTAACAATGAACAAACGGCACACAATATGCAATACCAAACCTCCGTTACCTGTTCGTAGATCAATATCAGCAGTGCATTTCAAAAGAATAAGTAAAAGTGAGTTAAAAAATTGCATGCACAAATGGGCATCCATTGGAGAGAAAATAAATAAACAAAATTTGGAGAATATTAATGAAGATGATGATGTTAAAGAAGAAACAATCATTTCCGCAGTCAAAAGTGAAAGAAAAAGAGTGAAGTTCCAAACACCATTACATTTAAATTTCAATACACCAAAGCCAGAGGAGTTACAGTCTAGATTAAAGAAATGGTTGCAAAAACATGGAAAGTCTATAGATTCTTATCACCATTTACAATGTTTTGGACTACATCATCTGTCAAGAAATATAAAGCAGTTCAATTTATTTGATGATGTTGATGAAAATAAGGAAAATGTTGCAATTGAGAATGACAGTGATAATGACTCATATTTAGATAATATGAATAATGAGAACAGTAATGTAAATAATGAAAACAAAGATTTTGCAGTAGATAAGTGGCGTAGAGCCAGTGTTATAAGTGACAGTGTTGATTTCAATGAAAGTCATGAAACAACATTAAATTCTGAATTGATCCATCAAGTTGAATTGTTGCTAGGCGCTTTGAATGATCTAACTGAATTATTAAAAGAGGTAAAATATATTTATAATAAAGTTTATTTTTTTATGATTAATTATGAATTTATGTTTTATTTTTTTATGTAAGTGGTAACTATATATAATAGTAAATTTTATTTACATATTACAAACAAAACATTTATTAATTAATCAACAATTAAAAATGCTTTCGAAAGTCATATTTGAATAAAGAAATTTTGAATAAATTTAGCACTGATGTTTTTGACTATTTTTGTTGTTAAGTTATATACAGTATAGCAATACTTTTTTAATGTTTATGTTGATGTGTTTTATTGAAGAATCAACATTGCTTAAAAAAATAGCAGATACAAGTTTATATTTGCGCTATTGTAAAATATTCTTTTAAAAAGTATTGGTGAACTGAATAAAAAAATATCTATTATGTTACGCATGTACTTGTGATACCAAAAGAATTACTATATTGGTTTCATTATGTGTTATCATTATCAACTTAGATATAAGTTTGGTTACAGATGTTTGTTTTTTTATTATTTTTTTAAAGGATCTATTAATCTTTTTATCTGTTCTTGAAGCCGTCGTGGCGCAGCAGCACAAGGCAACACTGTAACGCGACGGTTCTGGGTTCGATCCCCACTAGAAAAAATGAAATATTTATTTGCATTTATATTTTCATTTCTTTGCCCTGGTGTTGAAGCAAAGAGGGGTGTTGAGTTCCACCACTCAACACGCAGAGCCTCCAGAATTCGGCGAATAGAGTATCTTAACACTAAATTCACTTTGCCTACCCTGCTGTGTGCTGGATTCAGCGTAAAGATGATGTTATTCATAATTTGTAATATTTATATTTTAAACAGGGTTTCGACTGGCAGCAATGCGCTCGGTGGCTCCGCGCCATCAGGGACAGGTACCCGTCCGCGCCAGAAAAGGCGGCGTACTGGGAGTGCCGCGCCGCCCTAGAAGAGCGCCGCGGCGATCTGCCCGCCTCCGTACAATGCTGGGAACAGGCCATCGCGGCCGGTACTGAGGTATTTGTTATGAAAGTTGAATATATAAAATTATATTAGCTTCACGCTGTTTCCCGTACACAGCAGGTTAGGCATAAGGAACCTAGTGTTAGAATCTTCGAACTTTTTACCGAATTCTGGAGGTATTGCGTGTTAAGTGGCGCGTCAAATGAAAATATAAATTTTAGTAAATATTTCAGCTGAATATATTTATTGTTTCTTACGTTTTATTATTATTATTTTTAAGTTTTCCCCGTAAATAAGTTGTTATAAGTGTATAAGAATTTTAACTTTGCTTAATAAGCATTAAGCGCGTATGGCTTAGTGGACAACACTCTTAGAAGGATTATAAATGGCGCGAGTTCGAGCCCCGCTACTACCAACACTAGAATTTGAGACAATGTGTATACAACTTTAAATATTACAAATTATTAAAGTGTAAATGTGTGCGCAGTGTAAATGTGAAGGTTTTGGATTGGATTCCTACTTGAGGAAATTAATTATGTCCCTTTCGTCGCTCTGGTTACAAAACGCTTTAGCGCCCCGAAAATTATTGCTTAAAAAGGGGACTAAAGGTTATTGATATAATTATTAATTAACTTTGTATTTCATTTCCAGCAATCAATAGTAGAAGCGAATTTGGACCACCTGTTGGATAAATTTATGCAGCTTAAAATAAGTCCTAGCAGCGGCAATAGACAGGTTGATCCCAAATTGGTGGATGTCAAGAATGTATTTAAGAGTACAATCATAAGATTTGCAGTACAACAGGCCAAGTTGTGAGTACTTTTCACTTATCTACAAAGAACTATTGTAATTAAGACAGAATTTTGTGTAAGACAAGAACATTTGTACTAATTCATTCACACAAACTAACTCACTCAACAAAGTAACTGCACATGTTATTGTAAAAAAGACAAAGTGCCATGTTGAGTTGCACTACTCAACACGCAGTATCTCAGAAATAGTGTGGTGGGTGGGGAACAGAGAGTTGTATCACTAGATTTCCTCTGTCTACCTTTTTAGATGTCGGATACAGCATATAATCTAGTGGGACTCGAACCTGCACCTGTTTACCATCTAGACATTCTGATCTTGTTACACTTTTTCTATATTAATTGTGCAGGATATAACATGATTTTAATAAAAAAATCTTATATAATTATAATACTGATCTAAACTAATTATTACAGATGTATCAAAATATTTTACAATATATTAGTCAAAGTGATAAGAGTAATGTGGAAAGTGTTATCAAAATGTTGGAAACAAGTGAGAGTATCGAACCTTATAATTAGAATAGATAAAACATAAAAAACTTATTTAATTAAAACATAACTTCATTAATATTTTAGTAGGAAGTTGTTACACTTTTAATTAGACTTTGTTTTTATATTTTACATTTGCTTTCTTTTCTGTTTAGTTTTATTTATTAAGTACCAATATAATATATAGACTAGTCTATATTATATTTTTTGAATGTGATAAATGATAAAGTTGAATATTTAATATTATCATGACCCCTTTACAACACCAAGTAGTCTCTCACTAGTAACTACTGTCTATAGTCTAAATATATAATAGAATCAAAAGAAAATTCAAAAGAAAAATTCAAGACAATTTCTTTACATTAAATATAAACTATACCAAAGCATTTTCAAATACATAACTCGGTATAAAGCAATCTTGGCATTGTAAAACAATGCTGTTAGGTTTCATTAAGGTGCTGGTTTAAATTAATGGCGATCGAAACACTTATTGATAAGCTAAGCGGCTTCAATACAATTTTATACTTTAATGAACTTCACGCTATATGCAGCACACAGCAGGCTAGGAAGAGTAAATCAAAGTGTTCAAAACGTTGGGTAACCAAAAATGTATAAAACTAGATATACGCCATTCATTCAGTTTAATAGTATTTTTTTTTCTCAATTTACAGACGTCAGTCCAGCGAAGTACCGAAGTATACGGTAACGCCAGTAAGGAGGAGCTCTCGTCTCAGTTCCCATTGGAGACAAACGCCCCTTAGGGTCTGTACCACTGTACACCAGGCCACAGAGATGGGTGCGGAGTTCAAACCAAATAAAGCTCTTGCTAATACACCTTAATGTTATTTTGTTGTCGCTTCACGCTGTATACTGCATATATATAGTAGGGTAGTCAGACCTAGTCTTAAGGTATTCCGTTCCATACTTTCTAGTAGGCAAAAAGTTATTACAAAATTTATATTTCCAGACATTTCGTTTTGAGTGGCGGGACTTAACATCGCGGCTTATCTTGTTCCTAGAGCGAGGAAACTAAAATAATTAATTCCCTTAATGTCCTATCAAGTACACAAGCATCAGCATTTGTTGATATTTCTTGGTATAGTTTCGCGCTTGCACTTCCTTTATAAGGGATGTAGTGACGTGATTCCGCCTTGCCATTGTCACGATGATTAAGTGTGCTGGATGGTTTATTTTTTTTACGTTTTTTAATATCGTCTTGGCACCGAGGCTTATCGTCTGACTGTGAATGAGACGGTAGCGATTCCCATTTAGGGGAATTAATTCTTTTCATTTGTCAAACAATACGCAATGTCTCAAAAATTGGGGAAACGGAGTGTCTTATCACTAGTCTCTTTCTACTCTATGCGGGATGTAGTGTGAAACAATGTATTGCATAATTCTTTCCATTTATTTTACAACGTTATTTTACAAATGATCATACAAGTAATCATAATAGAACGTTATTTTACAAATATATCGTCTATATATATATATATATATTGTAAAATAACGTTCTATTATGATTACTTGTATATTATACACAAATTCAATACCTTAAGAGGCTTTTTGATATCTATTAATATATTTTTAGAACTTAGCTAACTTAGTTATTGTTTTATTTTTCTTTGCTTTCTTTTTTCTGACTTTCTAAAGTTATAAAATAATGCAATATAAATTAAAATAACTTATTAATTTTGAGTTTGTTCTACTAATTAGGACTTTAAGTTCGTACTATATATGTTATAATTGTAATAACTTATACACAGTATATCGTCAAGATCTATGCAAAAAGCTAGAAACGATTTTAAATCATGGAAATTACAAAATATAAAATATTTTTTTATTTGTCTTTAAGAAACAAAAAGCTTTGCATTGAAAGTGACGATATATTTGTAGCATTTATCTTTATTTTTCTTAATGTCGCTTTTAATGTGACTCATAACTAAAATATATAGCAGCATTATTCTATTTACTTAATGAGTTATTACCGCTTACAATGTGTGGAGCATATTATAGAAATTATAAGACCATAAATCAAATACCTTCGAATTTGAAAGGTAAACTTACTCTGCCCCGCGGCTTACATAGGTTACTTTTTTCATATAATAAATGTATTGCTGTATATAAATTTTGAAAAGTTTTGTAGATATTCAATTATAAATTATATCTTTGCTGGACAAACAAATTGTCGTCTTAAATTAAAAATATTGACTACAATTATTGAAGGTATGGCAAGTGGAATCTGTTCCTATTGTAGCAATTCAGCCAATTCATACTAATTTATTGTCGATTGTTTGTTTATTATAAAACTTGACTACTTTTTTAACAATATGTTTAAACAAAATTATTCATTAACTAGATATGTATATTTCGCTTCTAAGGTAGCTTGGCTATAAGTCTATATGTTGTGCTTAAAACTGTAAAAATCTGTTCTGTTCCTAAATATGCAATGTTTGAAGTTATAAAATAGAAACAAACCAAAAAAATATGCTTTCTTCTGAAGTAATAGGCAACTATTACTCAAATTCATATTTTAATTTTTATATTACCTTTATAGAAATATTGTATGTAATGAATAATGTTTCAATTTTTTATTATCTACTAAGTTTACTTTTATCGAAATTTATTAAATAAATAAAGAATGCTGTAATTTATTTGTATTTTTCTACATGTCTGTCCCACAAATATCCGGCCATCTTTTTTAAATTCACGCTGTATCCCTCTTATAGAAGGGTAGGACGATGGAAGAAATTACGTGTTAAAAACCTGTTTTCCTTCTTTTCTTTCTTTCTTTAGCCAAACCACGGCAAGTATTAATTAAAAGAATTTTTAATTATTCCATTTGGAATGTAAATGTCACGTCACTTACTGCCTAATTGCGTCACAAGTGCCTTGTTGCTCTTAAAAACCGACCGGGAGTCGGATTCGCCCACCGAGCGTTCCGTATCAGTTTCAGGATTGTTGGTCAACGAGAAGTGCAACTTAATAAGTTGACAAACTTAAGTTTGTGGGTATGAAATGAACTACATATAAGTTTGTAATGTTTTTTTTCTATGAAATACGAGTTTACACTTTTTACATTTTTCCTTTACTTATAAGTTGGGGTTTTTTCTGAGCTTCAAGGAACCATAGACCTAAATATTTGATAGATATTAATTTCAGCTTGAAAAGTCAGCCTAATCGTGGCCATCGTGTGTCGAACAACAAAATTTACTTGCTATTCCGAAAAAACGGGATATTTGTACGTCCCGGTGCAAATATACCGTTTGTATTAACATATTTGAGGAGTAGTATCGTAATATATGGGACACATACTTAAATGATAAACGAGACAGTCCCGTATTGTCTGTCGTCTGGTCACGTCAAGTTATCTATGACTGATACTGAAACGACTAGCTCATAATCCGGCGGGATATCGAATATTCTAACATTGTTTCATCTATATAAAGTCCCGGACTCTAATATATTTTTTTTAATATCTATTATTGTATGTGTCGTGTTCGGTCACTCAGATTTCAATAAAATACCTGCTAAAAAAAGGTTTCGTCTTCTATCATTAATATTCTTCCGCTTTATCAAGTTTTATCAACTTATATATAACTTATCATATAATAGGTATATATATAAATATAACATAAGAGACGTAAGCGTAGTCTCATGGTTTGTAGGCTGTGTAGGCCTAATATAAGTATATATCTACAAAACACGAACACACTGTGTAAGAACGCGGAGATCCTCATAGTCATAAATTTATTCTATAATTTTAAATTGTGTTTTGTAACAAAATAAATGATAAGTAAAGTTTACTAAAATACACTAGATAAGTAATGTAAACCCATACTTAATTGACCATATCAACAAAAATGAAATGTTTGACTCTGATTTCAAAATAACGATGTTTTTAAGTGCATACCTTTAGTTAGTTATTTACACGACACTTAAAAAACTGATAATTTTGGATTAGTTGAAAAAGGTGAGGACCACTTGTCTGTAGTGTTTAGTTCAAATACGTATAATAAAAAACTGCAAAAAATGACAATTAACTTCTAAACGTTAAAAATAAATTATATGAATAATCTAATGCACCTAAACCTAAGTATTGTAGCTAAATTGTAATACATAGATCTTAAGACGGTCAAGGTCAACGGTCGCTTTTATCTGTCCGTGTTTGACGTATATAAGTAAGTACTTAATTCAATTGTGTGGGTTAACTGAGTACCAATAGGTAACCTCTCATAATCAATTTTCTTATCCATATGTAAAAGTAATAAAACAATATTTGTAGATTCGCGGGAGATTTATCAATATTTGTTTATTATTCAATAAATATTGATATCGAAAAGCAATATAGATCAAGTATACTTGATATGTTTTACTTTATATCTATTCTATACACTCGACCTTTAAAAGAGTTTGTCTTATTTATTAAACTATAACATGCTGTTATATAAATATAATATATCTTTTTATATTCTATTGTTAATTCGCATCTATATAGACCACTGTTAAATACTTTATTATCCCGAAAAATTACCAGTCATTCCTATAGCCCATCATTTTTTAAGCCGAAATATGTCGATCAGAAGCCAGATACGATGACTGTTTGATGAATTGTATGACATTGCAATATCATGAAAAATTGCTTTCCTTTCTATCCCTTTTTGTTGCCATATTGGTCAATAAATCATACATCTAATTTAATTATAAGAAAATTTCATCTGACTAAAAGTTAAGTTAATTAAAAATTTTAGTACATGATCATTCAAAATGACAAAGGAAGAAAATTTAAAAAGGTTGGAGGTTAAGTAATATAATTAACACATTTAATTTAAATATAAAAATTTAATTAAATATTAAAATATCTTCAGTTCTTATTGTTAGGTGGGTGCAATGACTTGTGCTTGCTGCCGCGACCATTTTGCACTGCTGCCTGCACTGCGCTTACAATGGCAGCACCCTCAAAAAACTTACCCTGCAATTTTTTAAAATATGTTAAATTTTTAGAAATTAAATAGAAACAACGAAATATTACATATAAAATAATAAACATCAAAACAAAATTAACAAGTTTTCCAGAATGGCCCGGATATTGACTAATTTGATTATAATTGCCTACGTATTCGATATTGTACGTAATATTTCCCAAATTTCCCCGAAATTGATATCAGTTAATTAACTTTGTTATGTGTGGTGTGTATACACATTACATATACAATTATTTATTCCGGCGAAGTACCACGACGAATACCAGCGTGGATATTTTATTGATGAATTTAGATGAGTGGCATTAGGCATAAAGTTTGCATTCCATGAATATGAAGAAGGAACAAAACAAATACCACGATTGAGTGATGTATATTTCAAATTTGAGGAAAAACCTAAGAACCATGGCAAATCAATACAACTTTGAAGGTGAAAAATATTTTCACATTTTACCTATAATATAGGTACAGATTATAATAGATATTTTAATAGAAACTCGATTTTACAAGTTTTGCTTGTCAGTAACACGGAAAAATCTGCTAATAATGCTTAATATGTCCATATACTACTATAGCTATGAACATAATATTATAATTAAAAGTGTATAATCTAAACCCACTACCTATTTCTCATCACACAGTAAGTTAGTATCACATCAGTGTCATTTTATTATATACTTATACACACCAGTCCGTCTTTCAGTTTTCGGGTCCAAGGCTTAGCTGTAGTTGTAGATGTCGTGGCCCCTGGTACTTGAACACTATACCCAAAAACTACTTGAGAACAAAGTGTTACGAGAATCACGAAAAGTATGACCTTCATAGTGTAAAGCTCGGCCAATTGTTGGTGGAAAATGACTTCGTTTTTAGTTGGATGATTCTTTTATACAAACTATGTGTTGGTCATAGGAAAATACGCCTCCTGCTTCACGCACACACAAGGAAATCGACTTGTTCTAACGACCTAAATAAAAAAACCCATCCAGACATTCACATTATAAGTAGATACTATAATTTATTTTAGATAAAATATTGTAATATTAAATTAAATAACATTTATATTAAATTTTATTGCAATACATATTTGATGTATACTTAATGCGTGTAGTTTACACATAAGTAATTATATCAACGCTGAAGTATTTGGTACTTTATATAAATATGCACTTATGTATGCCATACTGGCGTGATCGAATTTGTTTCAGAATAATCTATTATTTATAACAGTAATAATAATGCGAATGATTAACATTCAAATGATGACTCAATTATTCTTATTTATAATTGAATTTTGTTTTTAATGTGACTTTAATTGTGTGACAGAGTTCTGTTGCGAATTATGAGAAATGTCTTGGAACACTATAAATTGATCTTCAACGTGCATTTATGAAGCAAAGCTATTGACGCTTATAGATTTTTTTTTAACTTCCCGCTATATAGAAGAAACTTGGCACTAAGACACTCCATTACCCAGTTTCAGCCTAATTTTCGAGGTATTGGGTGTTGTATGCCGGAACTCAACGCCGCGCTTTTCCCATGGTACCAGAGCGAGTACCAAATTGAAAATTTTAATAAATAATGATTCATTCCCCTGAGTGGGAATCGCACCCATCACCCACGCATTCGTGGTTCAGACACAACGGCCAAGTCAAACGATTAGAGTAAAATGATAACAATATAGGTATCATAATAAAACTAATGAAATAAATAGCAAAATATATTTAATTTTCTTGATGTATATAAAATAAATAAGTACTGGTTGCGTAGCTACTATTAATATAATTCTACATTTTACATTATTATAACTCTACGACTTAGAAGTACACAATATTATGATTATTAATTAAAGCTATGGATATAAGTTATTGTTGTAAATATATATTTTGGACATCTTGCTATATATTTTGGACTATCAGTGCCTTTTCTTATGGAAGAAACTGTAAATGTCATGCGCTGTACTTGCGACATTTAGCACTCGGAGACCGTTTCCCTGAAACAAATTATATTTATATGAAAATCCAAAAAAAAGACAAACACAAACCGTTTTTACAGAGGTCGGTTAAAAATGTTACAAAGGAGACATCCTTTGTTAAAATAGAAATAAATACAAAACAAATATTTAATACGAAAACCGGTATTTATTATATTAAAATAGTATTTATTTTTTAAATATTATTTATTTATTTAAAAAATAAATACTATTTAAAAAATAAATACTATTTATCTACCTATGTGATATATACTTCAAAATATATAAAAATATAACTTACAACCACTTTAGCTCCTTTCTTAATAGCGCCAATTTTGCCTGGTCTCGCCTCACTCGGGCCAACCAACAATGATAACACACACAATAAAACAACAAACAATGCCGTAAATTTCATTTTGTATTTTTTTTAAATATTATTGTTTAGGAGAATTTCAGTATTTTATATACCTTTATGTGACGATTTGACTAACGCAGTACCTTTATATACGGCGGCTATAAGGAGAGATAAAGATTTCTCCGAGTTCGGGACTCCACCGCTTCCCGCAAGTGGGGTCGTCTCGGCCTTTCGCGACGTATGCGGCATGAGCATGACGTAAACTGAGATATCATATTTATTGTGTACACTTTTCATGCTAAATTTAGTTTGCTTAATCTTAAACTGTGTAAATATTGAAGACGTTATTTTTTCTTGCCATAGCTATTGGTCCTCGAAGACTCCTTTGCCACTTTTAAGCTCATTTTCCGCACATTGAAGTCATATGGAATTTGATTTCACATTTTAAAGTTGGCTCCAATAACGACTGTGACAGTTTCAAAAATTCATGAAATGGCACTAAATTACCATTTCATGAAATGGGTATTATTTACCATTTCATGAATTTTAGACACTGCCTCGCCGTACCACGGTCGCAGCGATTATATTTCTTTCAATTACTTTAAATATTTAAACTTTAATACGTTAGGATATCTTGTGCGCTTCAAGATTTTAAAATGTTTAGTGTTTAGTCTATCTTTTTTATTTTTTATTTTCATATTTACAGGTTTCATTTAGGATAGGTTGTTACGGTACGGGATCCTTTCATAAGGAGCTCATATTGTGTACCTAAGCTCAAATGAAAACATATTGCCTTTTAAAATGAAAATTGTTTATGTGAATAAAGTTAACATAAAGGGAACTATTTTTATATCAGCAGGTGCTTTAAGTTTATAGTTATTTTCCTATCTACGTTATGGTACCTTTTTTATACATATATTCGTAGTAATAGGTATATCACAATTATCTTTTCTGGGCTTGATGCACATTGATATCGACCGTATTACAGTACCTATACCTACATATTATGTTACTTATGTTTTATAGATATTATTTCGGCTTTTTAAGTTGAAGTGGCTCCTTATTGCCTATTTAATAAAATTTAGATTTTTTTAGGCAAGGTGCGGATAATAAATCTAAATCTAATAAAAATATTACAATTAATAAAGATAAAAATTAAAACAATGGCGTATTGAGAGACTAATACGGAGAACTCACGGGATGGTCACCTGGGAAGCTTCCATCAGTTTAGTCCGTCAGCATATTCGTAGGATCAGGGTTCCGTAACTCACGCATCCTTATACGTTTACTAAATAAATAATAATAATATTTGCTCCTGTTGAACACACTGAGGGTGAATGGTTTTGCGAAAAATTGATACCAATGAGATCAATAAAAATAAGCGAAATTGACGTGAGGTGTGCTATTCGATATGCTAGTAATTGGAAATGGCTAGACGAGTTGCATAATTTCTGGCTGAAGTGGTTTCGCAGTTCACATTCCGTTTTCGCAACACAATTCCAGAATACCCTTGACTCTGGATCGTTACCAACATTTTTGACAACAGATGTAACATTCCTGTCATACAAATCCGGATGTACCACGGAGAATTTTGGCACCGACTCAGAATGGATGTAAGGCTGGTGGCCGTGGTACAAAGGAACTTCTTCTCATTGACACAACTATAAGCCAACAGGTAAGACGGAACAGGAAAAATCTCACTACTGCTTGGATAGACTATAAGAAGGCATATGATTCAGTGCCACATACTTGGCTCTTGAAGGTCTTGGAGTTATATAAGATTGATATTACTTTAAGATCATTTTTGGAGGCTTGTATGGGACAATGGGTCACTGTCCTTCGTCATCTAGGGGAGTGTGATATTCCTGCAACGTCTGAACCGATAAGGATAAAGAGGGGTATATTTCAGGGTGACAGTCTGAGTCCTTTATGGTTTTGCCTAGCTCTGAATCCTCTTAGCACTATGTTAGAGGATTCAGGTTTAGGCTTTCGTCTTCGCCGGGGGGGTAAGGTCATTTCTCACTTGCTGTACATGGATGATCTGAAATTATTTGCGTCAAAACGTTCTGATCTTATGCGGCTACTAAAGGTTACTCAAACTTTTAGTAGTGATATAAGAATGGAATTTGGCGTCGATAAATGTGCTAGCATGCATGTAGTGCGGGGGAGTGTGATAAGATCTGATAATATTTGCATTTCAGATTCTGTTTCCTTCAGAACTCTTGGTGAAGGTGAGACTTATAAATATCTTGGAATGTCTGAAGCATTGGGTATTGATGAGCGGAGCATAAAGCAATTGGTGAAGGAGCGTTTCTTTAGTCGCCTGAAAAAAGTGCTTGGCAGCCTTTTATCTGGTGGCAACAAGGTGCGTGCTTTTAACGGTTGGGTTATGCCGCTTTTAGCCTATACTTTTGGCATTGTAAGATGGACACAGACTGAGTTAGACTCCGTAGATCGCCAAATACGTAAATTGTTGACGACATACCGAATGCACCATCCGCGTTCGTCTGTAATGAGACTGTATATCCCGCGTAAGTGTGGAGGTCGTGGCTTTTTGAATGTCAAGAACCTCCATAACCACGAGGTATGCAGTCTTAGAGAATATTTTCTCAAGATTGACGTGGATATGCACAAGGATGTGGTAACAGTTGACAAAGGCCTTACTCCTCTTTCCTTGGGCAAAGAGAACTGGCGTCGGCCTGTAGTACTTACTACTTCTGATCGCATGGCTGTATGGAAGAGCAAGGAGCTGCATGGTAGATTCCATAGAGCCCTAGTGGGCCAGGACGTGGATACTGCTTCATCATTATCTTGGTTACAGTTCGGGGATCTTTTCGGAGAAACTGAAGGTTTTGTCTGTGCAATTATGGACGAAGTTATCAAGACACGGAACTACCAGAGACATATTATGAAAGATGGCACTATCGACATCTGCCGGGCGTGTCATCGACCTGGGGAGTCCCTCAGACATATTGTCTCTGGTTGTTCTCATCTTGCTAATGGTGAGTATTTGCATAGACACAATCAAGTAGCCAAGATAATACACCAGCAACTTGCTCTTCAATATGGCCTTGTAGAATTGGAGGTGCCTTACTACAGGTACAATCCCATGTCTGTTCTTGAAAATAGCTGTGCTTTGCTCTACTGGGATCGGTCTATTATTACTGACAGGTATATTGTTGCCAATAGACCTGATATAGTACTAGTAGACCGAGTGGCGCGCCGCGCAGTGATTGTTGACGTTACTATCCCACATGATGACAATCTCGTGAAGGCCGAAAAAGAAAAACTATCTAAATATTTGGACCTAGCCCATGAGATTACCGCCATGTGGGATGTCAATGCGACTATCATTGTGCCGATAGTGGTTTCGGTTAACGGTTTAATAGCGAAAAGCCTCGACCAACACCTTAAGAGGCTATCGCTTAGCTGTTGGATCAAGAACCGGATACAGAAGGCTGTGTTACTTGAGACGGCGCGTATTGTGCGGGAGGTTCCTCTCTCTGGAGCCCTAGCCACCGATGGCTTGGATCCTTGTCCTGCCCTCAGAAGAGTGTTTTTTTTATATTTTTAAATATATCTTTTTAATAATAATTTATATTTAAAAATGTAAAATTGATTAACTAATTTAATAAATGAAGTTATGTAATATTTACTGGACTAATCCTCCGTGGTTTGTAAGTTTTGGGAGAATCCTAGATTAGTAGGGTAAAGGAAACAAATACATGCCCAAAGTTCTACTTTAAATATAGGGGATGGGAAACAGAAAACAACATTTACTTAGCCGCCTGCTAAGCTGTTAGTACGATACGATACGATTTTTGAAAGTTGACAAACTTACGTTTGCGTGTGACACTCGTAGGGTTAATACAAATAATTTAACATAAAAATAATATATTCTTACATTACGTCACATAGTAACAAACATACATACACTGATAAACATATAAGGGTAATATGTTTATTTTATGTCATGTTAAATAAAAATAAAAGTGGATATTGTAAAATGATCTAAGTAAATTGTACACACTTATAAGTTCCTTATCAGATATTACTAAATCCACAAAGCACTACGAGAAACTATTTCAAATATGACAAGAGAAATGTCATTGAAATTTCCATTTAAATACAAGAGGGTCTCAGTTTCAAGCATAATTCAAAAGTTCTTTGGCGAGTGGTTGAGTATCTGTTTAAGCAGAATTAATATTTGAAATGAATTTGTTCCTAGTTTTTTTAACTCTAATTGTGACAATGTTACTTTTAGTCAATCGGGCTGCTGCCGATCCAAAAATTAGCATTAATTCAATAAAAAAAGGCAGTAAAGTAATAGTAAGTATATAAAACAAGTAATCTTTCATTAGTGCTACATTTTAAAAAAGATATAGTAATATCTTTTTACATATACTTATAATTATGTGGAATTATGATTTTTTTTTGCAGAAAAAAGGCGTTGGAGTAATCAGTGCCGCAGGTTCTATTCACGATGTGTACAACTACGTCCACAATAAAAAACACAAAGGATAAATATATAGGATAAACAGACATCTGTCTGTAATATCTATTCAATACATCGCAGTTTTTAGGTGGAATATATATGTATATATAGAATGTGTCCGTCCTCCATCAACAAAAAATCACACTCAAATCTAGACGTATAAATATTTGATGTTAAAAAATACACACGTTTTATTTATTTTTTATTTTGCTTCATGAATATTGAGTATTTAATTTTTATAAATATAAATTATAGTTATGCACATTTCGTTCTTTTTCAAATTTACATAGAATTTTTTTTTTTAAATAATCCATTTTTTTGCTTCACTCTGTATCCTGCACACAGCAGGACAGGCAGGGTTACAAATGCATAGCAATAAATATTAAAAATAATTCATTAAAAGCCAGTGCATCTTTCCCATGCTTATCGGGCTAGACCCTTTGCTAAAATGACTTTAAATATTTAGGTGGGTAATTATTTATGAATAATCTTAAAGTTTGTACCTTATTTTGAATTGGTGTATAAAAATGTATTAAAAAAATTTGTTTAAATCATAGCAATCATCAAATAAATATGATATAAAATAAAAGAAAATATATTTTTTATGTTAAATATTTATATTAAAATCTATTATTAATTATTATAATAATATAAATATTAGTATTATTTAAATTTAAACAGAAATAGAAGAAATAATATTAATGACTGTTTTAATTATGTTTCCTGTTGCGTACTTGATTATATATTTCGTGAGCCGTCCCTGCAGCTCCGACAATTCCAAGTCCTTTTTTCTAAAAAATAAATAAAAGACATTAAATATGTAGCTTAAAAATAATTATATAATTTATCATTTGTATATAATATAATCCAGAATTGTTAAGAACGACGCAATGTTCGACGAACAAACCTAACTCCAAGTTAGCGCAGCGCATTTAAAATTTTATAAATAACATGATAAATTATCTAAATAAGAAACGTATAGCTTATTTAAAAAAATGTAATACTTTATATTAAATATTAAAAATAACGTAAATAATACTTACAATCACTCTACCGCCCTTTTTGACAGCGTTCAGATTAACTTTTGGAGCAGCACTGGACTCGCCTACAAACAAAGCTATAATAGCCATCAGCATAACGAAAATAGTTGAGAACTTCATTTTAGATATTTTTTTCTGGAACAGCTGTAGTATAAGCACTGGTTAAGCAGCTATGAGCGTGTGATGCTTTTGCTTCTCATCCCCTCTATTTAAAGTTGTATATGTTTCCTTAAGCCTGCCATTGTGGGATTCTCCCATGGCTTAGAAACCAATGAGTAGGTTTTCCATCACGTACATGCATAATAACCGTATTATCTAACGCACGTCCTCAGTAACAATAATGGACGTACTGGTATTTTCTAATGTAAAAAAAACTATGAAACACATCTTCCTCAATTATAAATTTATTTAGATCTTCATTTGACGCAGTATAAATTGCCATACAAGCTAGTTGTATAGTAAAGATTAAAACCATTATTTTAATAATATTATTATGAATCATAGAACAAATTATAATATCAGTGCAAACGCAGGTGTTGGGTTGATATTTGCATATTTGCATATGCAAATGCATGTAATTGTAAGAATTTTAGTAAATAAAAGAGTAATCGTACTATCCTACAATTTACTAGAAAAAAAAAAGATTATAATATACATTAATAAAAATTAAAAAGAACGTTTCAATATTTTATTACAGGTTTATTCATAAAACCATCAAAAACACATGTTAAGATAATAATAACTATTTTTCAACTTCCCGCTGTATCCGTTTATGTATGTATATGTACATAGACGACCATAGAATATAACCAGGGAAGCTAATGTTAAGAGGTTAAGACATCTATACCGACATTCCATTCCTATCAAGACAATTCCGTTCCCCATTTTCACCCGAATTCTGGTGGCTTTGCGTGTTAATTGAATTATGCAAAGAAATAAAACTTTAACTTTAAAAAAAATACTACCTATTTATTTTAAGGTGTAAGTTTGGACATATTTATTTCCTTAAGCCATTTATTGCGGGATTCTCCAAAACCTTGCCACCCACGATATATTTTCAATAGAATTTGTAATAAGCCTCGTCTTCTGTTGTGGTTACTAAAATCATACGTCGATCAAACATGTTTACATGTCCGTCAATGAGTTGAATGTGCGGAAAAGCTTGGAATTATGTGAAATGTAGGTATATAATTTCTGAAATGCTTTGTATAGTTAAAAAAATGACTACTTTTTAATTAATAACTTCTTTTTTTTAGTTTATTAATAAATATATAAACTAAAAAATAAAAGTGCAAGTTTTCTAATTAATATTCTATGGTAAGTAGGGAAACGGCTAATTCAATATCCGGCTGGACATGGGATATTTAGACATTTGTTTTGTATATCTAGACTGCAAAATTTTAGTATAGTAGTATTTTTAATATATATTATTGCATGTATGATATAATATATTCGTTCGGTCACCCGGTTTTCCAATAAAGAATCTTCTATAGAGAAATGTTTTGTCTTTTCATCATTAGGCCTTTTTCGCTTCATCGAGTATTCTCAACCGCTTTCTAATATACGAACTCCCATGTTAGTTAGAGTTTATATAAGTTACATATAATTGTATAGACATTATTTTATATACTGGTCGAGACTTGTCAATATTTGTCAGTGAGTCATATTGTTATATTGTTATCTACCCGCTTAAAAAATATAAATGTCTAAGGCTTCTTTTAAAGTATTTGTAATATGGTAGGGCAGTCTAGTCTGAGACGTAGCAGTGGACGGTCGAATAAAGCTTTGTACTAAATTGTACTTTTATTCCGAGCCCCTTTATACATGTATATCATGTAATATAACTTCACGCTGTTTCCCGTACATAGCAGGCAAAGGGGAAAAATTGTTGCTATTTCTTCGCTCTGATAAGAAAGTACCTCAATTTTTTTTTTAATATAACCTTATAATAGATTCACAAAAGATTAAAATCAAAAGCATGTTACAGTTACATATATATAATCATTTTTTGTCAATTGTTCTTCTTATGGTGTATTTGATTGTATATTTCGTGAGCGGTTCCTGCTGCACTAATGATTCCAAGTCCCTTTTTCTAAAAAATATAAAAAAAAACATTACGCTGTACACAACTTAAAAAAATAAAGTCAGCTCCACGCTGTATCCCGCACACGAAGTGTCTTAACACTAGGTTCCCTCTGCCTACCCTGTTGGCAGAGGGAACCTACTGTTAAGACACTTCGTTCCCCACTTCCCACCGAATTCTGGAGGTATTGGGTGTTGAGTGGCAGAACTCAACGCCGTCCTTGCCTACATCAGAGCGATGATAAGAAAATATAAATTTAAAAAAAATTTTCCTCTTGATTTCCATCTTAATTTTCATCTCCTCGAGTAGGGAGCGAACCCACAAGCAGTCACGTTTACCGCCACTTTGTTCTTTGTTCCCCTGCGCTACTACTGGCCTTAAATATACACAAATTATAAAAGCATAATTACAGATTATTTTATGTTTATACCTATATAATAGTTCAAAATACTTACGATTACTTTGCCACCCTTTTTTATAGAATTTATGTTAACTTTGGGGGCAGCGCTAGCTTGACTTACAAACATCGCGGTCACTGCCATCAGCATAACAAAAATGATTGAGAAATTCATTTTTACTAAAACGTTAGGAACCAAAGTGAGATCCGTAAGAACTAGACGTGAGTAGTTCAGCTAATGATGCCTTCAGTTTCTTAACACCCCTTTTATTTAAATTCATTAATTAAAAGTAATTAAGCTTGTTTCTAGTTTGCTCGAGCCTGTTAGTGGGGTTGTCCCATAGTTTAAAAAACCCACGATGATGATGATGATGTATGTTTGGTTCTGGTTATTAAATTACATAGGCACATAGCAACAAGCCATTAGATATGAAAACTAGAATTTTTGACTGACCAACTAGACAAAAGGGAGGTCGTACGATATAAGGTTGTACGTTCGATTCTTACTCGAGGAATTTATTGTAACTGTGAATATATTGTAATAACTACATTAAAAATATATATAATTTCTTCGGCCTGGTAACGAGGCAAAGCGTGGCGTTGAACATGTCATTTAATACGCAATGTTTCTTGAATTCTACGGAAAGGGGGAAATGGAGGTGTTTTAATGGGAACGGAGTATCTTAACACTAGTTTTCCAGGTTACCTCTTTCTATTGCTGTGTGAAAAATAAAGCGTTAACTTTAAAAAAAATACATAGAAGATCCATTAAAAAGCGTTGAACATTAAAGCGGGAAATTTCATGAGAAGGGACATCTTATGAGGAGACGCAGTATTTAGGCTATCAAATATTTATGTTCTTACAAAAGAGGGAAATACCATATTAAAAGAAGGTACTCAATTGTATTATTCTCAAATATGGCAAAATATTTTTAAAATATTACCCGAAACACTGCAATTCTGCATTCACGTTCTACTCATATACCAATTGAATTCGTATTTAAAATATTTTGTACATATCTTTATGCTTCTTTTGAAACACAACAGGCAATAACATTTTCAGCTCATTTTAAGATTTTAAATGGCGATGTGAAAAAAATCTATCTATTATTTTTTGTACGTATATATACGTACAAAAAATAATAGATAGATTATTTTTTGTACGTATATATATACGTACAAAATACGTATATAATTGTATATAATATACAATTACATACGTATTTTGTACGTATATATATACGTACAAAATACGTATGTAATACGAATTTTTATGATTCGTATACCTAACGTATACCTAACGTATACGTTAGGTATACGAATCATAAAAATTACTTAATTACGAAGGTCCAGTTCATAAATTTTATTATTTGAATTTATACCTTACATAAATATTTTTAATTTACGCTTTTGTTTCTACGTGAAAATTTAAAATCAGAACTGGTCTGATATATAAACTTTAAAAATTTAATCAAATATTACCCAATATTTGATTAAATTTCTAATTGGGTTTATCTGGTTTATCGTTGTTATTATTAATATTTTTTGTGATTTCGTATTGGTATATATAGTTTTTTGTTTATTTAGTATCAATAATAAAGACAAACAGAATTTAATCTAAGAATTATTTTATTGAACGATGTTAAATCGCTTAAAAAAGAATACTTTACTAGGCTTATAAGTTACAAAGCTACACTGTAGCTTACTAAACTCATTAAACAACGTAATTAAGATTGAAAAAGCTTGTGTACTAGTAATTTACATTCAATATTAATTTGTTCAATATTAATTCAATTCAGTCAATATTAATTATTTTGCATAAAATAGTTAGTTATTAATTATTTTGCATAAAATAGTAAGTTATTAATAATTTCTTAAATAGTTCTAAAACCGACAATGTAAGGTATATTTAATAAACAAGGGAGACAGCGGAGCGGAGCTTGAGGCGCACCAAGGCTGTCGTAGGCTGGTTGACGCGCTCGCTGCACCGGTTTTAATATACCTACATTCGTACGGAAACAGAACGTGCTATTTTTAATGCTTTGTTTTAGATACTTTGGTACGGTTTAAGAAATTTTTAAGCAATATATCAACATTATAATTATATGTGTTTGAAGTACTAAACGCACCTTGCGCGAGCTTGTACGTCTACAAAAACTCGTTGAATTTCTGTTTAACCATTGCCACTGTTCGTACATCATTTTCAATAGTAGCACTAACCAAATGGGTGTTGGAAAGGGGGGAGGTGGGTCTTCCGTGTGTTGAGGCACTCAATTTCCCAACTTCCGCCGAATTCTGAAGACATTGCGTATTGGCTGTTAATAACTGCCACTCAGCTTATAAATAATGCAGTTGTTAGCCTTATAAATTGATTTTTCTTTGTAGTTTTGTGAAGAATAACCATTATTTTTTTTTATTTTTTTTAAACAGTTTAAACGTTATACACCCCAAAAACTGTAAAAGTTTGATGGTCAATTTTACGATCGCAATATCCAGTTTCTCTCACGCTTTGAAAAACATGGAGCACCTGCTAACTTGAGACAGTAAACGATTAATTCTAAATATTTCCTTATAGTAAAACACGTGTTAAACTAGTTATCATTATTAATTAAATATGAATATAATAATATTGCTATTTAAATGATAAATCCTATCGCGATTTCGTTATGTATAGCAAAGTTAATTAATAAGTCGGTTTTTAAGTTCTTTATAAATTCAAATTCAAAATATTCTTTATTCAAATAGGCAATTATTATAAGCACTTTTGAATCGTCGAATGAACATATGAACAAAAAGCTACCACCGGTTCGGAAGGCAGTTCTGCTGAGAAGAGCCGGCAAGAAACTCAACAGTTGCTCTTTTCAAAATCAATGGTAAATGATATAATAAATAAATAATCATTCTTTATTCCTAGCATTTATAAACAAAAACAAAAATGTTATTAAAATGGGAGAATAGTAGAAGAAAGATTTGCAACCGGATGACAATATAAATACATATGGGTTGTGGAACTGTTGGGGAACTCAATACTATACAGGAACCTGTATCCGGTAGAGGGAACCTTCTGTCCACCCTGTTACACTTAGACACATCATAGTGGTATTTATATTGTTGGTTACTAAAACTCAATTAGTTTAATTTCTTTGACTGTTTTGTTTCAAATATTTGACTATAGGTAACTTTCGTTATCGAAATACCATACCTATTACATTACTTAGAAACTCTTACTATAACTTAATCGGTGACAGTAAATAAAAAATTCTCCTATTTTTTCCAATTCTTGGAAAGGTTGTTTATATTAAAGAATAATAAGACTAAGAAGATGGGAAGCCTTAAGAAAAGCAATTGTTAATTTTCTAAGGTTTCTTTAACGTACAAATAAATCTGAGAAGATTTTATTGTTTCAGAAATATTTGATATCGCTATCATAATACTGTAAGAATACTCAGAATAAATGTAATATAATTCGAAATAAATAGATTTTTCTTACGGTTTGTTAATGTCATGTGTAGGTTGTTTGTTGGTTGTTTGCTTGGTTAGTTATGTACCTAAACAACTATAATAGGTACTATTAAGTATCTATTAATTTGTAGCTACTGAGTAAACTAAGAGCAATTTTTTAATTATGTTTGTTTACATTTACTTGGGTTGGAAAACGTCTGTTAAAGTTTTTCTATGCAAAGTACATACATTATACGTACATGTTCGCATTTTATATACACTGACACGTTTTCTTTGAACATCAATATTCTTCGACTACTACATTGCTAATCGACCTCTCTAGCTACCATTATATTGTACAGATCACTAATTATTAATCAAGAAAATAAAGGTATCTTAACTGATATCCACTCTATTTTGTTTTCATTTGTCTGCCTCAGCACTCTTGCTGATATTTAAGTGAGGAATGAAAACGAAGCAAATACAGGCAATGCGACGAGGATTAGAACCCATAACCATCGCGCTGATAGACGCTGCCTCACTGCGCTACAACAAACAGTGGGACTCTCCCATACAAGAGCATCTCATAAATGATAGTAACGAAATTCGTAATTTCAATATGTTATATATGGTTTAATAACTTTAATATACTAAAGTAGACTAATAAATCCAAAAACACAATTTTTGTTTTTAATTGTAATTTAAGGTCTCCAAAATGACCTTGACACTTACACTTGAATATACTTTGACATTTCCCTATTCTCAATACATCGCATGGCGATAGTTAGGCGTTGGTTTTTTTAGTAAATATAATAATATTTCTGTAGTAAGTATATTAATATTATTCATCTTTATAAAGCTTACTATCTTTTGATTAGAAAAATAAAATGATGAATAGTTGTATCGTTTTTAATTGTGATTTAGAGTATCCAAAATGACCTTGACACTTACACTTGAATATATAAGTAGTAAATTTTAACATTATCGTTTTTTCAATTGAAACTTTCGCTGTTTCCGCTGGCTGCCGCAGTCGAGAAAACTATTGCATCGTGTAGGTACTATAACTACTTATTGAAGAATTAAGTATACAGAGTGTTTTTGTCAGTGGTTTGGTCAGAAATACTGTAACACATCTGTACGATGGCAAAAATCCCACGTTTAAACTGTTGACGTATGTACGTAATAATTTTTTTTAGGTATGGAATTCAAATATTCTTTCCTATATGCTGCTTTCGTGAAAGGAGCGCAGACGCTTCCACCTGAATAATACTACGCAATGATTCCTACTGAACAACTTTCTGCAGATGCTCAAGAAGCAATAATAAAGATTACAAAAGTTATAGGTTGCTTCATGCCAGGAAGTGTTCCCGATCAGCTATGAAAGATGATATCTTTCATATTTTACTGCATACTTATGACCTTTACATTTCATGCTTCAAGTGTAATTGTATCTAAAGAACATCTAAATAGTGGCGTAGTAGTGGGGGGGGGATCATGCCCCGGGCTCCGCTCATAAAGGGGCGCCAAATAGTCCGCAAAACTATTTATACATAAGTACATATGAAATTATATTGTGTACGCCTGGGGGGCGCTGTCAAAATATTTTGCGCGAGTTAAGCTCGCTAGTACTCGCGACTTGGGTATGCCAAAACTACGAATATACTATTTGTATTGCATAAGACACCTCACTTTTTTCTTTAAAACCCTAGATAGCATACGTTAAATTATATCTAATATTATTTTTTAAATAATTTTACAGTACTTGTTAAGAGAATTTTACACTTTATTTTTTAATAAAATAACAAATTAATAAATTTTCCTGCAAATATTTTGCATGATTTCCGAGTTGTAAAAGTGTTAACAATAAGTACTCAACAGAAAAAACGTACCTTTTATACCCGTAAAAATATAATATAATATTAATATTATATTGAGGAATGACACGATCTACGGACTAAATTAGGAGTTTAACTCACACTTATTTTTTTTTTCGCCCAATGGCAAAGAAAACAAATGGATAGATTACAGAATGAAGAAGAGAGGTTTAATTCTTCATTTCTATCGTATATCCCATTAACAGTCAAATCATTCAAATATAACTATTCAACTAATCAAATATTAAAAAAGCAATTAGTAAATTGTAGCGACATCTGTAATAAAATATACGTAAATTATTTTAATTATTAGAATAAGATAGCAGCACTGTGCTTACTACTATTTTGAAGTAGCTAAAAATGTAATGTATAAAATTATAAATACTTTAAAAAAGACTTATAAATTGTTATTCAGTGTCGATTTTTGAAGACGACGACACGAAAGCCCTCGCCAGGCCAAGTCACCATTCACACGCTTGTGTTGGTAGATACTTGTGAAGCCTCGGCAAGCGTGTAAATGAATAATAATATTATCAAATGGAAATAAAACTTTGAAGGAAATGTATTTATTTTACTATTATTATGATAAGTTCTAATTTTTATTTAATTAATAATTTTAGTATAAGATAATAAATAATTCCAAAAAACAAAACGTATTTATTTGGAATCTTATTAATCTTATTGTAAATTATCAGCTCCCAAGATGATGAAGACAAAAAAGCGGCAAAATTTAAAATATGCAGTACTAGCAAATAGTAATAAGTACTACTTCATTTTTATTAAGCGCGAAACGACATCTGAACTCTGAAACTTCACAATTACAGTCATTATTAACGTGGCTAGCCGGTTCACGGCCTGTAATGTGATAGCTGCCGCATAAAATAAAATCGCGTAACAATTTAGTGTTACAATACAAAGATTTTTGCTATATCTTAAATAGTCATAACATTAAAAGGTGAAAAATATTTAAAGAAGGAACTTTTTTATATCAAAAGGTACTATATTTTAAAATATTGTTTATTATAACCTAAAATATTACATTTCGCGTGGCATACAAATTTACAGATTTAATGTTATATGAGAGAGGTTATTTTTATACCGATTATATTAATAAAATCTAAACATTGGCATACCAATATCGATCGGTCTTTTTATAAAAGAGAGTTAAAGCAATTTAATTCAAATAAAACAGGTAAATGTTTTTAATTATTAAAAGATAAAAAATATTTTTATATATAGATTATTTGCTAAAATCTTCCTAAATTAACGTTTAGTATTAATAAATTGTGTGCTTTAAAACAGGTTTATATTCATTAAAAGTTTAATAATTTCTTACTTAAATTGTTCTCCATGGGTGTAGGTTTTAGAATTTAGTTCAATTGTATTTTATACAAATTTCTTTCATTGACAGTATACTATAGAATTGTAGAAGTCTTTCTGGTTATAGAGTGTGCATAGATATAAACACAACATAATATGTGTTAATATACATTTCATTTGTGTTGTAAATGAGTATAAAAAATTAAAAAAGCACTTAAATTTTATATGCCATGAACGATGAAAGTACTTAATGGATCAATAGGTTAATCGTGCAATGCACTAGCTCCAACCCGTCAATTATTTGGCTTTGACTATCTGAGTGTGAGGACGTATCGCAGACATTATAATTAGGTAGAGTTTTAGTTATTAAATCATGTTATATCTTTATAAACAGTATATTTTGGCAATGTTTTGCTGCATTCTAACTTGTTTTTTACTTCTGTGTTTTTTTTTAGTGATGTTCATTTGAAAGATCTACATTAAACTGAAATTGAAATGATTTGTAGAATTTAAGTAATATCCTACTCAGTTTAAGACAACTAAGCAGCTTATTATTTAAGACTTCTTATTAAAATATTCGTATAATAATGTCGTAATAATAATATCTTATCGTGTCAAATAATTTAATTAACGAAATATATATTTAATATATTTTGGATATGATTGTTAGTTTACATTGAAATAATGCTTTAGTTTACTTTCTCGTGCTTTTAATCAACTAAACTAGTAACATTATTAAATAAACGTAATGTGAAGCAAATATCCGTTTCATTTCGTCAGCCTTCTCTTTTAACCAATCCGTTGCGCTTATTAAAATGACGTAACTATTGATATTCTATTAGGTTCTTTTAAAGATAGTTTACATATTATGTTTTATTATAGTTGACGTGGAAACAGAACCAAAATCAGGGTCACCAGCTTTCAAATTTATTATGATAATGTGATCGTTAAAATAAAAAAGGTACCAGATTAGTTTCTATGATTCGTATTAAATTTATTGAAATAATAAATACAAAGCAATATAATACCATACTTACAAACTTACATTATAAAAAGAATAACAAATCACGGCGTGTTTGATATATTATTATTTTTTACTACTTTAAAAAATAATAAAATTATTTTATTGTAGTCGATTGAATGCAAAATTTTTGACATCATTTGCACGTTATATTTAAATTAAATTATTTTTTTTTATTTCAAGATTATTACGGTAAAACTTATGAAATAACAATTTTTCAGTGTTTTCATGCTGTTGTTCTTTATATTTTTTAAACTTTATTTAATACAAATTAGGAACACTTATTGTAAAATACAGCATTTATTATTATAGATAAAATTGCATCAATGTTAAAATTAGTTTTTCTTTGCAGATCACCATGTGCGGAATTTGGGCGATATTTGGAATGGATCCGAACTGCCATTCAATGTATTTTAAATGTGTATTTTGTATCGCCCATCGAGGACCAGACGCATGGCGCATTGAACAAGATAGTAGAGAACCGCTTGCTATTTTAGGCTTTCAAAGATTATCTATTGTCGACGGATTGTACGGCATGCAACCGATGAGGTTGCATCAATTTCCTCGAATAACTCTTATATGTAATGGAGAAATTTATAACTGCAAAAGACTTCGAGACCAATATGATTTTTCATATGAAACTAACTGCGACGTAGAAGCTATTATTCACTGCTATAAGAAATTTGGGATAGCAAAAACCGTTAAAATGCTCGATGGTGTATTTGCGTTTTGCTTGGTTGACGGAGAATCACGTAAAGTTTATATTGCCAGAGATCCTTACGGTGTAAGACCCTTATACAAACTACATGACGAAGAAAACAATGCTATGGGAATTTGTTCAGAAGCCAAAGGCTTAATTGAATTAAAACAAAAATGTAATGAAAACTCTACATTAGGACAATTTCCTCCTGGACACTATGAAGAATGGGATATGTTTGAAGGAGGAAATGTAAAACAGAAATGTCTCGAGAGATATTTTCAACCTGGAATGTCGCCATATTTCCGGCCATTCGTATCCGATTCCGAACTTGAAGGATTGTCGAATGTATACCAAAAAACTGCTTACTTATTGGAAGCAGCTTGTAAGAAGAGGTTAATGTCTGATAGAAGAGTGGGATGCTTATTGAGTGGAGGCCTCGATTCATCTTTAATTACTGCTTTGGTTGTAAAATTGGCTAAAATACACAAATTGCCATACAAAATTCAAACCTTTGCAATTGGAATGGGAGATTCACCTGACCTAAAAGCCGCACGTACGGTGGCTGAACACCTTGGTACGGAGCACCATGAAGTGATATTTGATGAAAATGATGTGAGAAAAGAGCTAGACAACGTTATATATCATTTAGAATCGTATGATATTACTACAACTCGTGCTAGTATACCAATGTATCTATTGTCGAAGTACATTAAGGAAAACACCGATACTACCGTAGTATTTAGCGGGGAAGGAGCTGATGAAGTTGCGCAGGGATACATCTACTTCAGAGATGCACCTGATGCTAAAGCTGGCCATAAAGAAAGCATACGACTTCTTTCGGACATATATTTGTACGATGGCCTAAGAGCAGACCGAACGACAAGTGCGTTTAGTTTAGAACTTCGAGTTCCATTTTTAGACATTCAATTTACAAACCATTATCTCAGCATTGATCCTTCAATGAGACAACCTCAAAATGGAGTTGAAAAGCATTTACTTCGTCATAGTTTTGCTGGTACAGGGCTGTTACCGGATTCAATATTATTCAGGCATAAAGAGGCATTTAGTGATGGCGTCGCATCTGTAAAAAAATCGTTATTCACAACAATCAATGAAATTATTCAAGAGAGGCTACCGGAAGCTAGTGTTTCTTACCCCGGTCTCCAACCTACATCGGCAGAATCTAAATATTACCGATACATATTTGAAAAATCATTTCCGGGACAACACAACTTCACTCCATATTACTGGATGCCTAAATGGGTACAGGTTACGGATCCATCAGCAAGGTTTATTAAACATTACGCTGCCGCTTAAATAATGTATATTGTATATTGTCCGTAATTTAATTGAGTCATATCATATTCTTTAAATTTATATTGTCTTAATTGAAGTTTGTCAAGTGAGTTCAAACTAGTGTGGTATTTATTTTTAAAAACTTTATACAATAAGTACTTTATATTTGTTATAGATCGAGATCCCAAAATGGCATTTATTGAATATTTGATCTATAATAGAATTCATTAATTAGGTAAAGTATTAAAGGCAAAATTTAGTTTTGTAAGTGAAGAGCCACTCATTAACTTTAAAAATAAAATTTTGCCTTTTATCAATAACAAATATTTCTTACTTTATATCACTAAGAGCAAATAAGATAGAGATAGGATATACAGCGTTGAATAGTAAGTATTTTTAAATATATAAAACTTCACCGCAAGTAACTAAACAAAAATATTTTCAATACGAAATTTTTTAAAATTAAGAGCCATAAGGGTGCAGGGGCATAAGGTTCGATTTCTATGCGAGGGGGAATGAAATATTTAATACTTAATTTCCTCGCTCTGGCAACGAGGCAAAGTATGACGTTTTACCACTCAACACGCAATGTTTCGGAATTTGGGCGATGCGTGTGGAACGGTCTTAACAATAAGTCAACTCTGCCGATCTTGCTGTATTCGGATTCGTGCAGCGTCGAGTTAGAAAAACATACTCAAGAATATAAAATATAAATCGAGATTTGAAATTTCATCTAGGTCGTCTTGACTTATAACAAGTATCAATTTACTTTCTAATGCTACATTAAAGATTCAATTTCAAAATAACATTGACTATTTCAGATATTTTAAATTATAATAAAATTGTTTTAAAAACGCATTTGTCATCTTTACGAAATAAATAAATAAAACACGAAAGATTTTTTCTTTTCATTTTTTTCCAATCTGTGGTACTCTTAAATTATTTACCTTTTAATTTCAATGGATAATTATGATTATTATTATATACATATTATTATTAATGTACTGCACACTATAATTCGATGCACATTATGAATTATCCAACTTTGGCAATGTCGTTCTTATGGAGTTAACATATTTTTCCATACATAAATTTCCATAATTTGGCATTCGAGATTTTTCATGGTGTTCTTTCCACTCTTTACAATGAACTCCTCTAATTTCCTCTATTTTATTATTTTTTATATGCGATATAGGTATTAATTCACTTATAATATTATTTACAGATGGTTTGATTTGCCGTGGTACGATAGTATTAGTAGGCGACGTACATTTTTCCAACACAAATGACAATTTAGTGGTTGATTTATCACAACAGAACATGTAGGGATTTGTTTCCGACATTTCATCTTTTAAATATTTTGATTCTTTTTGGCGTAGAAGTTTCACAGCCATATAACAACCTGGGCACATGCCTTTTCGAGAATCAATATCAATTAATCGGTTAGCAGACTCAGAATAAGGAGGGGCTGTAATTGACGAAGCTACATTGGCAGTACGATCTTCCTTTACTTGTGTTTTTTTGCTAGTATCTAAATGTATGGATTGCTTTTGATCATCACATATTTTACATTTACAGACATTTATGGCTAATAATCTTTTTAAATTTTGTAACGCTATTGGTTCTGCTTCAGACTCGGGGTTGGATTTGTTTAGTTGTTTCCACATCTCATAAAATATTATTCGAATGTTACTTTATGAAAACAACATTTCGTACGTAAGTACGCTTATCGAATCAATAATAATATCATTTTATTAATGTTTTTGGTATGTTTAGTATATAATAAATGGATCAATGTTAAGTATATATAAAAATTACTTGTAAAATTAACTTTTTTGTCCTAAAGCTGACAATTGTGTCAATATGTACACAGAGTGAAAATAAACTATGCTTGCTCATGTTAAACATTTAATAATATAGTGACGAAAGTAGTCTGCAAATATTGTTTTAACCTAAATTAAATTAGTTAACGCCACGATTTTTGTCCGTAAATTGTGGACGTATGTAGGTAGTCAACATTCATGTCATTAAGAGTAAGTACGTACGTAGGTAATTAAAAAATATATATTTTTACTTTTTCGAAAACATAAAATTTTAACGTAGCGAGATTTGAACCTGCGCCTCTTGTGGTTGTGTGTTGGATTCCCAATCGGGAGACTAAATTATTTACATATTTTTCCTTTAACAAGACAGGACAGACAGTCAGACATATTTAATTGTAGTTGATACTAATAATGGCACTTATTGTTTTATAGCATAAAAGCAAAGCAAAGTAAAGCAAGCAAAGACCATAAAAATACAATTAAAATCAATTTTTTATAGAAAAAAATATATTTAGAAAACAATATGTGTTTATGTTTCAGATTTTTTTGCAACAAAACAAAGGTGAGATAATATTACTAGTCTGCATTGTTCCTTTCATTATCAGTGTTTAGCAGTTTCTTAAATTTATCACTTAAGTAATTCCAATACTTCGATCTTATTTTATCATATTTCGTTGCTAGTGCTTCACACAGCTCTATAGCTCTATGTGCATTGTAAGATCCACTAATATCTTCCTTTTTAATAGCCTCATCGCAAATATCTATAATAAATGCTAATAAGAACGGAGAACGACATCTATTCCTGTACAGTTCATCACAAAACGAAAGAACTACAGCATTTCCGCTGATACCGCGTTTGTCGTGGAGCAAAACACCTCTTAGATAATTCCAAGCGCTCTCATTGTTTTTGACGAATTTTATTTTTTCTAAAGTATAGCATATTTCCCTTTGAACGTTCAGATCAGACCAACCCTGGTGATTATTCATCACGAAATATCTTTGATTCCAAGCAGAGTTGTTGCGAACATCTTCAATAATCAGTAAATCCACAAAATCCATTTCCTTCTCGTAAAGACTGTAATTTAAATAAATATATATTAATTATTAGGTAATTTTTAATTGCATTTGAAAAGAGTAATGTAGGTTTAAAATACGTTATATGGTAAAAGTAAGTTTTTTACATTGGTATAAAATTAAAAATAATGTTTTATCATTATGAAAAAAATGTACCCCTTCCTAAAATCCACTTATAGTATGAAATACTTAAAAAAATATTTTTAGGGAAAAGCTTTATATCTTGTAACTTACTTTTATATACTCAATGCTTTTAAATAGTACAAATAGTAAAGTTCTTTACAATCATTTTTGTAATACATATACAGTGGAGACCTAAATATCAGTATAACAAACAAGGTAAACACAAGATTTAATAAACAGACAAACAAATTTGCAACAGCAATAGCTTCTAGGTCTGCCTAAAAATATCATTAATTTATTTTTAGAATATATTTCAAAGACTTTTCTCAATAGTTTGTAATAATAGGAGAAACATTTTCTTTACTTATTGAATTATCCAAACACGAATTATCCGAAAACCTAACGAATATAGTTTTTCTATCTCTTCTCATCTTTTCTATCTAGTGTAGTTTTTACAAAAGATTTTAAAATGTATATTTTAATGTTATGTTTAGTTTAAATTTTTTTAGTGAAATCTATACTTAATAGCAAATTACCCAAAAGTTTTAATGGCCCATTGTCTGTGTTGCCATGCATGGTAATTCTTAGGGTCCTGGATTAAAGCATCACCAGTTAAATCCAATTCAAGGGACGGATCTTGAAGCCATTCAACTAATACCCTTCTATGATGCCAGACCTGGAAATCAGAATAGACAAATGGTTATAGTTTATTTTTTAGTTTTTTTAGCTTCACATGAATCCCATAAACATTATGGTATGCAGAGGGGAACCCAGTGTTAAGGCATTTAAGGGGCATTCCATGTTAGGTGGTAGAAAAGAAGGATACAATGTTTTGCTTAACATATTAATATATAAATCAAAAAATATATGTATATAAACAAAGATTCTTAATATTTTATAATGGGTGTTAAGCCCAGTATTTTTTTAGCCATTTCTTCATACTCTCTGTATGTCTGTAGATGAAGAGAACCTAGAATTCAATATACAACATGTGCAGCATCAGGAGCAAGGAGCAACACAATGTGTAGATTTACGGGTTAAGGTAAATTGGTAAGATTTAAGGGGCCCCTTTATAATGAGCTTTAATGCTCACCTTTACTAGAATTTGTTGTTGTTGTTGAGAATAGGTGGGAACCTATTCTCAACAACAACAAATTCAAAATGATTCTACCAGTGCTACCTCTAAAGAATGTTCTAAAACTGAATTGATGACAGTTCTAGACAGGCTTAGTTCTTTTAGGAAATTATAGAGATGTTTAATTGTTTAACTTCAATTATTATTTATCCAAATACTCAAGCACAAGAATTAGTTAGGGTAATTAAGTTTCTGTTGAAACTACACATTTATGATGAAGTGTCAGGTGTAGAAATTAAAAAAAAAAATACAAATGAACTGGCCAATGTAATTTATACAATGCAATTTAAACTACAACTTATTAGAAATATTTAGATATATATATATATCTAAAGTGTACTATCTCTGAGTCTCAATATGGATTCCAGCCAGGATCGGGCACCATGGACGCCATTTTCGCCCTCAGAACTTTGATGGAGGCACACAGGGAAAAAAGGAGAGCTCTGCATGTGGCCTTTTTACATCTGCAGAAGACCTTTGACTGTGTGCCTCGTCAGTGTATCTGGTGGGCATTGCGATCCAAAGGGATCCCTGAGGCCTATATTGAGATTATCAGAGNTAAGAATAACGTGTAGTGATCATTTTTCTGTCTAAAAATAATAATTTCAATATATTTTTTATTGTGAGGGATGTTTTTCCATAATGGTATTAATCCTTATCCTTTAAAATACTTTATTAATTTTCTACGTTAAACGAAGATAAAATTTGATTTTTACACTATTTCGAAATTGCGAATAGTTTTAGAGAAAAACGCATTTAATTGTTGACACATCCCGCCGTTGACACAGTAGTTATTAGTAGGTAGGTAGTAGGTACGTAACACGTAGTTATTAGTAGGTAGGTTTTTGTTTATAATTTCTTCCGTTTAAAAATAGTCATTAACCTATCTAAAAATAGTAAATTTAAATATATTTTAATAAGTTCTTGAAAAGAGTAGTAGCACAGATTTAAACGTACGGTACCTACTAAAAAATCCTTGCTGTGTAAAACAATTGGAAAATCCTTATTGAAACGACGAAAATGCGGGTTGCATTAAGGTTTAATAAATTTTCACATTATCTTAAGTGCTTTGCAAACATACATTATATGAATAATCCAGTAGTAAAAGCGGGCGAAGCCGCAAGAGGGTCGCTAGTATATATTTATGACGGAGCTCTGCTATGTATTAGTTTTAACTATAATTTTGCAATTATTATGTTTTGATTTATAAATATTGTTTTAGTTTTAATTGATTTATGTATTATATTAGAAGAATATTTAAATTGGAGAGGGTAACCCCGAACAGAGTAGTAGGTGTAGCCACAAGTAATAGCAGTTGTCATGGGTTGACAGCTATGGTGTGAGATGTTCACCAAACAACCTATTGGCTTTTGTTATTTTGACCTATTGTAATTGATTACCTATTGCAATTTTGTTAATCTTGTGAGATTTATTGTAAAACTTTTATGTAAACAAGTAATAAGACATTGTAGAATAGTATATATAATTATATATTTATAACTTGTGTATGTATATATATATTGTAGCATGTGTTATGTATATAATGTGTTAGTTAATATATATACTTTTCTGATATATATATATTTTTTGATTGCACTGTGTTTTTATTCCGCTGTTTGGAACTCATCCACTTCCATAGGTTGGCTGGAAGAGATTTCTTTCAGAAATAAGCCCACCTTTGTAAACATAACTTTTTAACTGTTTTCGTACTATCTTGTTACTTGTGCAATAAAGAATATATATATAGAATATAAGTGCGACTTTTATTTAAACATCTATGTTGCTACAATGCCCACAAATTAATAGTGACAGTAAAGACCGCTATGAGGCCCCTTCTGATGCTCCTACATATATATATATATATATTATTTTTGAAGCTAGTTGTGGAGCTGAAACACAAGTGTGTGACTGTCAACATGTCTTATTGTGGGTTTGATCCCAATCAAGAAAATGAAATATTTATTTAAATTTATATTTTTATTTTTGAGCTCAGACAAAGTGTGGCATTGAGTTTTGCCTATCAAAACGCAATGCTTCTGGAAAGTGGCGTATATTAAATTATTATGCATAAGAAAGAAAGTAATGAAAACATATAATAACATAAAAAATGTGTACTCAGTATATTTGATGAGAATATCAGTATATTTCATTTACTTTCACTATTAAATATGCAATATCTTGCAGCCATTAAAAAATCTTTTATTGACTGCTTTAAATTGTTTATTAAGAACAGTAACTTACTTGATAATTTTTTGGTGATTGTTTTATAACACATTCTACATAATCTAATTCAGATCTCAAATCAGTCCCCAAGGCTTTGAGAAGGTCTCGTCTGAAAAAAAAAGATTTAAGCTAAAGTAATGCTGATGTCATGTAATGGAAAAATAATGAAATTAAACTACTACTTTAATTTAATTTTCGACGAAGAATAGTTGTTTTTTTTAAACATACCTATATTGCCATACAGTATAATTTGCAGAGTTAAATTCAACAGCGTCCTCTGTAAGGCGCAAAGCTCTCTCTGATTTTTCGTTAGTTTGTACTACCGCTCTAAAGTAATTATATACATCTTCAACTAAAAATAGACATAAATTAATAAAATAGAAGTAAATAATGTATTATTGAGTGAAAGTATTATAATTGCTTAATATCCTTACACTTTTCCGAATGAGCAATTACAACAACTGGTGTAGGGCCATCATCTTCAGGAACAGGAGTAACATCATTCCAATCTGGTCTATCTTTATAAAAAATCCAAGATATATCACTATCACCACTGTCAGACATTTTTTTAGATCCGTTCAACTAAACTTGTTAATGTAATTTGCTACTTTTCAATTTCTTTTACAGTTGCAATCAGTAATCAGCCAAGGTAACGCAAGAGCCTTAAATAAACATTATCTAGGTTGCCGAGGTTATTAATTATTTGTACGTAGCTTATTTATAAGATTGTTTGCATTTGGCAGACCGTGATACTATGCAGAGCATAGACTATTTGTCAAAATTTAAAGTGGTTAGTCATAAAACATTACAATTTATATGAATAATAGCTTGGCATTATTAAATTAATACACAACAGCATAATTAGTAATACGGTGACTGCAAGTTTTGCAGTGCAAGATTACGATGACGGCTGTCAAGTGTCAGTGTCATTTTATTTAATTAACTTGAGTAAAAGTCCCACCACTTTGTAATCTTATAAAAAGACTGAAGAAAAAATTATCGGTACTATATTGATATCTATATAGTCCCGATAAATAAGTTATGCAAGTTGCAAGTAAATAACTCATATTCATTGTCGGATTTTCGGGATATTTCACCTTGATGTACACACCTTATATCTTATTTTGTTGGCATAATATCAATATTGAATTTTGATCTAATTATACAGGTAAAAAGTATAGTCATAAAGGTAAAATGTATTTTAATTTTAAACCAATAAGATTTTTTTTGTAGATTTGATTGTAAAGATTTAAATTGTCTAAACGAATAAAATAATGAACATCAACAAAATAAAATTATGCGAACGATACTCTTATAGTTGGCCATTATAAATAATCAAAAAAGGTACTATAATTGTCAATTTGCCTTAAAATTAAAAATGCTAAAATATTTGCAATAAATTTATTATATAAACATCAAATAAATATGTAGTTATGTTAAAACTATCAGGTAACAGAGGAATCTTGAACACATTTAAGAAAATAGAGTATAACAAGTAACAAATAGTCGTGGAAGTCTACCACGCATACGCCAAGCCGAGACCATTAGTGTAGGTCATATGAGATACAGCAGGCGCAGCAGAATACGCCACACCTAAGAGGCCAGCTGCAACCTAAAATTAAGCAATTAGTACTTATTATTGAAACATGAATAAAATTATATGTTATTTTTGTAATCACTATCGATTTTATGGTATTTTTTTTATTTTGAATCATTTTTTATTGCTTAAGTCCTACAATCTGACTGTATTTCTATTTTATCACATAATTTAGATTGCTTAAAACTAAGAAGGCACCTTTGTTCTTCTTTTAATTATGAAACACATAGATAGTGGCGTAGCTAGGGTATTTGCTGCCTGGTGCGGCTTGGGACTTGATGCCCTCTAAAAAAAAAGGAGATACAAAGTGTCTTCTACTCTCACGTAGATCAAGCATCAGACACTACAATGTGACATTGGATACCTTTAAAAAAAATTAATCGTCAACTTTGATGCCCCTTTCCTTTTAATGCCGGGTGCGACCGCATCGCTCGCACCCCCCAAGCTACGCCACTGCATATAGAATAAACAAAGATATAGGTATATTTTTGCCGGGTAGTTTTACATATTCTCTAGACTCATATCTTCTAGAGTCTAGAAGAAATAGCGTTAATAAGGGCCACAAGAGCATTTATGACAAAATTATACTCTAATAACAATATAAGGACTTTTAATGTAACACTAATTTAAAAGTAAATATTTTTAATTTTAAATCAGCACTGAATACACCAAAAGGAGACTGAAACTTTTAGGCTTAAATGTTTGAGATGAGTGGCTTGAAATGTTGAAATAATAATTATTTGACATGCTAAAAGGGAAGAAAAATGCATAAAATAAGATTTAGATCCATAACCGATTAAATTCAATTATATTTTAAATGACAGATGTGACAGCTGATTGACAGTGACAACGTGTCTAATGATTTTTGCATTTTTTGCTTCAATTTTGTTATTGAGAACTTGTACTTCTTGTTGAATTCTGAGTACATCACATACGTCGAATGAGGTATCACGTGGAGCGTATCAATTGTTCTTTCTTAACACCTAGAAACCGACGGAAACATCCTTTGGAACAAGCAACAACAACAACCTCACTTTTATCAAATCTCTAGTATGAGTTACTCAGATATCCAAAATTTATGGAATTTTCAGGGAGGGAATGATGAACCTGAACGTATTAAATCATATCATTTTCATCTCTTTACATTCTGGGCCCAAAAATATAAGGAAACGTTTCAATTTCCTTTAGTAGGCACAATATAATTTACATCCAGCGCTTATACATGTCAATAACTGGAGATTTTCTCTATTTTTAGTTAATACAAATTTAAAGCATCTGCAAGGTCACCAAAAAAATATTTTGTAACTTAAAATTTATTTAATTATCTTAGCTCGTAATTATTGTTTTAATATGAATATACAAAAAAAAATACTCAATATGTATTAAATATTAATCTTACCTTAGGGACAGTTAATGGAGCAGCAACCTGGGACACCAAGGGCGCATAACTCCCATATGCAGGTGCGACAGCGTACCCTGGGTTACTAATCCGTACGTCTGCTTTACGTACGCTCGAGAAAGGAGTGTCGATAGCTTTTGAATAGGTAGATACCTGTATATTAGGAAAAAAAAAAGAAAAACCTATAGCTAGCACGAAGATATTTTAAATAAAGCGGCTGCAGACAGAGCATACGGCAGCCGTCCGGACAGAGGGTTCCGCTCTATTATATAAAAATAATTGTGCTTAAAAAATGACAAACCTGTCCTAAATTAAATGGCGAACGTAAAATATTCGATTGTTGTGTTGCAATGGCGGGTTGCGCGGGGTAGGAGCTATACGGATTCCACGAGCCATAGTAGCCGGCAGGAGCGATTAAGCCTCCAGCTTGTACGGCAGCTACTGCACACGCGAATATAATTACCTGGAAATTTTAAAATTGACTTGAACCTTGCAATTTTGTCAGGGTCCGAATAAAGTTGAGTAAGATAATTCATACTTACAAATGATTTTCTCATTTAGTATTATAATAAATAACAAATAAAGATATATTTTCTTCGCTGCGATCATTAAAATATTAAATATTTCATTTCCTCGATTGGGAATCGAACCAATAAACTGTCGCGTTTACAACCGAACGTTTGCGCCTGATATAATGCTTAATATAAAAAAAATTAATATTTATGGACACAACCTTTTACTTATTAGGTAAGTATCTACTAATTATTGAATACCAGATTCAAACCTTCAAATACTATCATTGTATAGATAATTTTATGGTATAAAGAAAATACACGTATTACTTCTTAGCGTTCACTTAACAATTTAATTATATATTTTGATATTTCCTAACTACTATGTTTAAAATATCCTTATAATATTTAAGTAATATCAAAATTCTAGGACTGCCTTAATCTAGGACTTACCTTAAACATGATTGTTAGAGAATCTAAAGTTTTAACACTACTGTACCAATGGGCCCGAATTGCCTTTTATATAAGTCTCCGTTAATATATGTGGACCTACCTATCATAGGACACATGTGTGGATACGAATATGACGCATATTGCAATTGTGGAGCTTTGGGAAAAGTAACTCATAGGTGCGGCTTAACAAGGACAACGTTTATTTAAATAAATCTCTCTTTAATATAATAAATTAATCTCATGTTTGTATTTTAATAAGTAAAGTAGTAAATTGAAATTCAGAAAGTGTCTTTCTTTATTAATGAACGAATCTGCATGTCGGTGACGATTTGCAATAGGTATGGCTTGGTACTTTTTTTCATTTTCTCAAATAAGCAAATTAAGACATAATAAAATGAAAATATATACTCTATAATTCTAAATATATTCTATCCCATTCCTCGCCAAATATCAGAGCTGCAATGGTTTATACTGTTGCATCAGCGAGGACCTACCTACCCGCACCTATGTTTATGTGTTTGCAGTTGCAACGAAACAAAAAGCGGATGTATGAAATATTTGGCCGTGAACAACTAGAACAGGTTGATATGTTTCATAAAGAATAATATCTGTGTAATTTTAAAATATCCGTAACTTATTTAAACTATATACAAATGAACATCGATGCATTTTAAATTTTATTAATTGAACATGAGGCCAGTGAGGCCAGTCATGGCACAGGAGCACAAGCGTGCGTGTAGAGGCGATAGATTGGGGGTTCGATTTCCACTTTTGGAAATTAAATATTTAATATTATCATTTCCTCGCTCTGGTAACGAGGCAAAGTTGAGTTCCACCATTCAACCAGCAATGCCTCCACGATTCGGCGGAGTCCTGTGTGAAGTGCAGAAAGGAAGTAGCGTACACGATACAGCGCTAAAAAAGATGAAAAAATATACAAATTTTTGACAAAATTTTGATATAACTTTTAACTAAATAAAGTTAAAAGTAAATATACAAATAATAAATATGAACGTTTATGTTAATCGTAGTATTTTATATAGCACTTAAATTATTATAACTGTTAAAGAAAACGACATCATAAGTAGGTCAAATAAGTATTACAGTTTCTATAACATTTAATTAGATCCGTCATGCTGTCCCCAGTAACTATAAGCAAAACTAATAGTCTCCATAACTATCTTAGTTTACGTGAGTAGTGTGTTGTACTTGTATTGTGTGGAAAATGGAATATTTACAATATTTATTAATTCTACTTAGTGTCATGAACACCGAATGTAAAACCTGGTTTTTAGCTTCAGATATAAAGAAAGCCGACGAAGTGTTTTATCCTTCTCGCGTCAATGCAGAAATTTCGAAGTTGAAAACATTTAATTCCCTAAAATTGCCTGTAACAACACAGTTTGTAGCCTTAAATTTTAACAAAACATCAAAGAGTGGTCCAGGCACTGAATTAAATGATGTACAATATTTGAATCCAATATCTCAACCAAAACGTAAAATAATAAGAAAACGTTGTCCTGAAAGAAGACAAAAGTATTCAAAATCACACACTGATATGAAAAGTAGATTTTTGGAAGTTTTTGAAGTGGTTCAATTTGAACACGTGAAATGTTTCTCCAGCACTGGTCTAGAAGGAACCTGCCTTCACGAATATGACTGTCAAAAAATAAATGGAACTTCTATGGGCACTTGCGCTGATGGTTACGGGATATGCTGTATCAGTACGTAGATTGTGTGATAATCTTGTTCTTTTATAAACTAATCTTAATGAAATGATTGTGACGTAGAATTTGTACAGATATGGAGGTATACCTACTACTTTAAGATGTGTGATAAATATAGAAATTTAATTAATTAAGCCGGCTTCATGGATTTCCCTCCAGCAAATATGAAAATTGTTAAAATATAATCAATCCGCTCAGTGGAGATCGAACCCCATTCATGCGACTCATATTTATCAGTCAGACGCTGCTTATTGTCACTCTAATTGATTTGTATGTTTCAGTTCTCTTGAAATGTGACTCCCATTCATCTGCTCCTGTCGGCTGGCTTACAAACCCCAACTATCCAGGACCGAGTACAGACAGACTGTCGTGTACATTAACTTTGGATAGGGCTTCAATTGAGATTAAACAATTACGATTGGACTTCATGACTTTTGAGGTAATGAAATCCTTAAAAAAACAGCTTCACGCTTTATCCAGCACACACCCCGCTGTGGAAGAGCAGACAGAGGGAACCTAATGTTAACACTCCGTTCCCCAATTTCCACCGATTTTTTCTAGATTTTGTTTGGTACCGGAACGAAAAAAATAAAATATTAAAAAATAACCATTCATTTCCCCGAGTGGGGATCGACCTCAGTTTTAATATTTTTTAAAAAAAATAATATTATATATTTTTATTTTAATATATTTTTTTCATTAAGTTCAAGCTGTAGAACATACATATAAGTAGTCGTATACCTATGCGATCTAGTTTGATGTTTTTATACATCTCAAAAGTTACAAACTTTCAGTAAATATTGTACATTTACTTATTGGTATCTCTTTATATATTTATTTATTTATTAATTTAAAAAATATTTTAGATTTTACCACCGACTGCTGGAACATGTGAAGAAGATCAGTTTGTGGTTACAGGGCAAAATATGAATAACATTGTGCCTATACTATGCGGGATCAATTCAGGACAACATTGTACGTATTATTTAAATTTGGTAAAATATATATTTGCAATCAATTTTTTTCTAACTTATAAATTTTTCATGTGCAATAAAGTNAAAATCTGTTTCTAACTTTGTGATTTGGTAGTAGGTACGCATAATAAATATGTTGACTTCAGAACTCCATCTCATGCGTACTCTTGGTTTTCCAGCTTTGGTGGACGCAGGTAAAAAGGCGTTTGCCTCCTGCGCAACACTCAAAGTTGGTACGTGTTCAACTGTATGGCTTGAAGTAGGTGATGATGGTATAGAAGGTGTGTAAGATTCACTACTTGGACTATATGGTTCTATTGGACTATTAGGTTGAGATGTGTGTTCGGCTGTAGTATATTTGTCGGTGGGAGCCCGCCTGTTCAACTCCAGACCGCCGACGGTTCGCATGCTGAAACACCCAGCGTCAGCTCCAGGTGTGCCCCGACGATCACCCTCGGGAAGCGGCCCTCTCAGTTTCTTTTGTAACCGTGTCTCCATTTTTATGGGTAACCTTTACCTTGTTAGCCGAGTAAGTTTCATAAGTACTCGTTACCGCCCCCCACGTTAGCAAGGTGTTCAGCTAGGACGTAAGGTAGGATTTTGGGGGGCATAAAGTATTATTATTATTATTATTATTATCAATTTTCGATTGTTGGAATGAAAGTTATTGTCAAAATACGAGTATGTTATTATCTATTATAGCGCCGTCCGCCCACATTCTATAGGACTTCGTTTACAAAGAATATTTTTAAGGTAATTATATAGAAGAAATATTTTTTATTTCAGTATACATTGAAGTTTCCGAATCAATGGAACCCATAACGTTTGCGTTTCAAACCATATCCTCTGAAAATCGTTTGTTTGCTATTAAGGTAATTATTATTGTATTTTCAAACGTTCATTGTGTGTCATTTATTGCTTAGTCCTCAAAAAAATAATACCAATAGCTTCACGCTGCAGGACAGAAAGAGAGCACCCAGTGTTAAGACATTCGATTCCCAATTTTCCGCCGAGTTTTGGAGCCATTGCGTGGCGGGACTCAAAGCCGCCTTTTGCTTCGACATCAGAGCTAAGAAATGGAAATTGAAATAAATATTTCATTTCCTCGAGTGAGGATCGAACCCGCACCCAGTCGCGCTTACAGTCACACACGTGCCACTGCGCGACGACTGGCCTCAAAAATAATACCATGTACTTGGTCTTAATGAATCCCCGTAGTAACCAAGGAAATATAAAGAGGGGAGAGGTAAAAAGATAAATAAATAAAGGAAAAATAAAAAGTTAGGTATGTTAAATATTTAATCCATTTATAAATGGTGTCAACATAAAATAATATATTCAGGAAAATATGCTAATAAATATCTTTATATTAGGTATACTACAATAAAAAATACGAACTAAACAATATTACCTTATCTGCAAGTACCTACCTATTTATTTATAAATATAGCATTCATTTTTATTGTTATAAAATATCAATAAATACTATATTAAATACCATTCACACTGAAACTGAAATAATTAATATTTCAAATTCCTAGCTCTGCTAACGAGGCAATGCGCGGTGAATAGTATCTTAACATTGGGTTTCCATTTTCCCCTGCTGTTGCTGCTATATGTGCGTGATACAACGTAAAGCTAAAAAAAACTTTTTTAATAAAATAATTAGGTCAAATCAAATCAGCTTCACGCTGTATCCCGCACACAGCAGGGTAGGCTTAGGGAACCTACTGTTAAGACACTACGTTAACCACTTTCTGCCGAATTCTGGAGGCATTGCGTGTTTAGTGGCAAAACTCAACGCCGCGCTTGCCTCAACACCAGAGTTAAGAAATGGAAATATAAATTTAGATAAACATGTCATCTTCTCGAATGGGGATCAGTCCATGTCTTGAATAGGGAACCAACAACCAGTCGGTTTTACAGTCGCATTTTGTCCCCCTGCACCACGGTTATTAGGTAAATATTTTTTTCTTACAGTCTTTCTTTATAACTACGGTACGTTTACACTTAAGACTTATATAATACTAGCGGACGTGCGCAGCTTCGCTTGCTTATTTAGGGGTGAATTCTAATAAACCACGAAACATGTGTTCAATGAAATATTTTTAAGTCTAAATTTAAAAGTTTATTAAAATCGGTGGCGGTTTAAAGATTTTCCCATACAAATTTTCAACCCCTTATTTGCACCCTTAAGGGGTGAATTCTAGAAAACGATGAAATACGTGTTCAATTAAATACTTTTAAAAATCTAAATTTCAAATTTTATAAAAATCGGTGTCAATTTATTTTTTTTTCCATACAAACTTTCATCCCCCTTACCCCTTTTAGGTATTTCACCCCTTTTAGGTAAAAATTTTACAAAATCCCTTCTTAGTGGATGTCCAGATTACGAAAGTAAACATCTCTCCAAATTTTACGTTTCTACGCACAGCGGTTACGGCTGTGCGTGCGTCTTACCTCAGTCAGTGAGGACAAGTCCTTTTATATATATAGATAATCTACGAAGGCTTCAACATTACTTTTAAAGCTACGTGAGAGATAGTATTGTTTACTACACCAAATATTTTTTTTTATATTTATTACTACAGATTACTCAACTTAGCTTGTCTGATGCCTTATCAGCTCCTGTTGGTTGCCTACAATACTATAAGGAAGATCAGGGACATATGGAATCATTTAACTATCGTGACACATCTGAAATAGGAATAACGAGAACGCCGTCACACTTGGTATACTATATTTCATATAATAATTATCACATATTGAGGTTAACTTAAAATTTACATAAATGATATTATCTAAGCATGTTATTGGTCTACTTACTATTTATTGGAACAATGTGGACTGGTTGCTTGGTCTCGCTGGTGAACGAGGGTCACTCCATGTAATGTATGTATGTCGAGAACTTACAAAGCTAGAACTGTACGTTGTAGGTATAGCCTGTACCTAAACTACCACAAAAATATGCACGAATACGACAGCTAATTTATACCTACAAAAAATCGTCAAATAAGTAGGTACCCTTGATTTGATTTGCTAGTCGTGGCGGAGAGGCACTAACGCGTGTCTGTAACGCGAGAGGTCGTGGGTTCGGCTAAAATGTGAAACATTTAATGTTTTCATTTGTTCGCTCTAGTGTCAAGTTAGAATAAATCTCTAGACTCTAGTAAAATTAGAATAAGTAATAAATTAAACCTTCAGCTATATTCAACGCCCCACGGTCAACCGTACTCCTACTACATAGTTTTTAGGTATATAGAAAATTATAAGGATAAGGAAAATTTAATAATATTAAATTTAATATTTTTTATTTTTACACTTTCCTTTTAGTTTTGACTCGAAGTGGAAGGGTTCAATACCCACAGCACGCTTGCAGTCGCACGCGTTGTGCCTCTTCTGGCCCGGCCTGGCCTCAAATATATTATATACTTAGCCATTTCATTTTGTTATATAAAATTAATTTATAATATTATGTGATATATTTTTCAGAATAATATGAATTATGCCATGTGCATAGATCGGAAAGCAGACTCGTGCAGCGTGACGTACACAAACGCCGGAGATATGCAAATAGTCAACTACGACACAGGTTTGAAGTACCTATGTAAACTGCGAGTCTTTTTCTTAGTTTCCAATTTTAAATTGGCTAAATATTTTTACTAGGAGTTTATAACATGTATCTAATATTAAATAGGTAAATGAGGCCTTCGTGGCGCAGGGGCCTAAGCGTGTGAGTAAGTTCGAATCGTATACGGTGAATTAAATATATTATATTTTCTTTTCCTCGCTCTGGTAACGGGGCAAAGCGCAACTTTGAATTTTGAATTCGGCGGAAAGTGAGGAATGGAAGTATAGGGACGGAGTGGCTTAACACTGGGTTCACAGGTTCCCTCTGCGTACCCTGCTATGTACGGAATACAGCGTGAAGCCAAAAAATATATAACTAATATACTTAATATAGTGTAAAAATAGTCCATAATTATGTAATCTATTAAGACTACGATATTATTATATTGATTAGGTATAATGTTTGTTATGTAAATATACTTATATATTTTTTTCAAAAAGCCGCTTCACGTTTTTCCCACGTTGCAAAGCAGGCAGCTAAAGCCTAATGCCTTACATTGAACATCGTAACTTAACACCGCACTCTGTCTTACCAGAGACGGGAAATGTAAATAAATTAAAAGTATACGTACTTATTATTTATTGAGTAAGTACGTCATATCTGAACACACAAATTACAAATTTAGCAGATTGATATGATAAAAAGCAAGCGACTTAGCGCATTAGTTTATGATAAAAAGTTATCATTATAGCTAAGCCACGTATTATGATTATATCGTGTCTATATTAATTATACATGCACGGGTATAATAAATAAAAATAAATAAATTCATTAATTCACAATATATATGTACATAATTTTAAATGTGTTACTGATGTCTTAAAAATATCTACATTTACCTAATCTGCATATTTTTTATACAAATTGAGATAAAAAAAAATTCTTTCATTAAGGTTATATTTGATTATTGCAAAAAATGATAAAGATTTAGCCATTCTTCTAAATTTGAGAAATGAAATAACTTTTAAAGAGAGCTGCTTGAAATACAACTTATTTAAAATGACATGTTATCGCCAAGCAAAAATAACTTTACAATAAAAAAATCTTCATAAATAAATATCATTTGCAATATATCCTTTTACAAGACTCTTCAAGTGGGACACCTATGTTTCTGTTAACAAAAAAAAACTTTTTTTATTTTTCATTATAGAGGGTCTTCCAGTTTTGCCACCCCGACAAGCTGGAGTTGAGATATTCGATTGCCCAAGCGACTGGCTCTTAATATCAGCCCTACGACTTTGCGGTGAACGTTTAAATGACGGCTCTGTCCTTCAAGATTTTTCTTTAGATGCACCAATTACAGGTATTAATTTAACCCACAAAATAATAATACATTTTCTAACTGTTTTTATGGAAATAAAAGGCCGCTATATGGTCAATTTTTAATTTCTAAATACGTTATATTTTACAGATGACGCTGCTGGACCTATTATAGTATGGTTTAGATCTGATGGAATTTATACAGGACGTGGATTCCGGCTGCACTATCAACAAAATAGGTGCGTGCAAACTGCATAACTTTTATATTGCAAATATTAATAAAGTCTATTAGGTATTTATATTTATGTTTTAAAAATAATAAAATAACCTTTTAAATAACAGTATTTTTATTATGTGTAATTAAAAAACATGTTTTCAACAAGACAACTAAGATTAAAAAATGCACAACATAGTAACTGTATGTATCCTTCTAAATATTATGAATGTGATTGTGAAAGTTTGTGAGGATAGATATTCGTTCCACTTTGAGCCAAAAAGTACTGACAGGATCCACTCTTACAGTATGTAACAGCATAGATTACAGCACATACACATAACTAATACAAACATTACATGTTTAGGAAAGTTTGTACTTCTTCCTCCATCCTTCAATAAATATTTTTAAAAATCATTATTTCATTCAGAATTACGTGGATTAACAACCCCAATAATATATATCCTTATATCTCTTCTATTTACAGACGTCATCGATTACAATTTTATATGAATAGATTATGCACACTAGTTTTACTCATACCTGTTTCCTCAAACATGTTAACATGTTTGCCACATATTTTATAAGAACATATATTTTTAATCGTTATGACAATTTACCACAGTTTTCCAAATCTCAATTTATTTTTCTACATTTGGTACAAACAATATGAAATAGATAAAGATTTCTTAACATGCTAAGACTAGATAGGAATTATTAGTATTATAAATTTTTGTTCTTTATAGTTTCTATTTCTTCCTTTTCTTTTAAGCCATCTCTAACAATTTTGTGGAATGAAAGTTGAACGCCAACCATAATCGCTCTAATAATTCCCAAAGATAACACTTGAAAAAGAACTTGTGTAGCACTGTCAATGGTCCCACAGTATAAAGTTGACAATAAATGACCACTGAATCCAAAAACTGAGTATTTCTTTCCTTTCTGTAAAAAGAAAATATTTTTAGATTAAAATTAAAACAATCTTAAAATTTTATGGTTATGGTGCATACATACTTATGTTGCAGTGGAACAGCAACTGAATAAAAACATGACGGCTGCCAGTTTAATTCTCACTCTAGGAAATGATTTTTTTTTTATTTTCTTGCTCTGGTAACAAAATGCTTTTCATCTACCAGCCTTCCTTCCAGCGCGCAACAAATTTTTTTTATACAAATCATGCTTGGAGCATTTCATCGTTAACAACTAACTGATTATAGTGAAAATTATAAGGATGCAAGTTGAATGTACAAGAATTAATATATATTTTTTTATTAATTACTAATAATAAATGTTATTTTTAAGTTTTTTTTCTATCCTTATTTTTGACGATCAATCATGGACTGTACAGGGTACATATATTATGCCAACATACCTACATGTATACTAACATAATAATTTCTAACAAAGGCTATAAATAAATAAATACAACTTATGGAGAGACACTTCTCAGTAATTTATTTTAATAGTTCAAATTGATCTTTATATTGATAAGGACAATTGTCATGATGACTTGCATACAAATACAATAAATGCAAAAGTTGGATGTTAATTATTCGATTATGCAAACAAGAGTTATTATTTAAACAAGTAAATTATTTAGACTTATACATCAAAATAGAACATATGATACAATTCCTATGGATTTATCTTAAATATAAGAAATAAAAAGCCAGAAAATTCCTGCCCTGAGATCTACGTTAGCATATCCTTTCATGTGGTAGCCATTATATTATCCAGAGTAGTAAAGCAAAAATACAATTAAATTGGATTCTTTTTTACTTAAAATTGATTGATGCATTTGTTGCATTTAGTGTGTATAAAGTTTAAAAATAATACACCTTATAACTAAGTAGCAATAAAACCAATGTTTCTTTTATACACTCTTGTCTCTTGGACACACATAACATATCTGTTTGTTACAAACTTATCATTCCATGGGAGACTAAACAAGGAATTTTATTATATGTATACTTTTCCTTTGTACAAAGTTGTGAACAATAAATAAAATATATATAATAACAATTAAATTGTATACAATTTTTACATTCAATATTTGTATATTTAATGTAATAGAATTATATTTTTTACAAGAAGAAATTTTGACAAATAGTTGAAAAGTTGGTACATGTGATGGGGACAATGTTGCCAGATATCCCAATTTTTAGCCCTAAATTTAAATATCTTGAACTAGCCGGACATGGTCTTACTTTTTGTTAATTATTCTACACACTTAGATGATTGTTCTTTAATAACTTTATTTTTTTTAATAAGTTACTAACAACTCCAGAGATAAATGTCCTATTTTCTCCTAAGAAATGATGCACTATGACTGGGTATACTACAATAACCTAAAAAACTTAAATAAGGCCAAAGGTCATTGATCGGTAATGGTCAAGCAATTTTCTACTTAATATAGTAGGTATCATTATTATTTAAAATATATATTTTGAGTATTACTTTTTTATTTAAATTTCAGATACATAAGAAATATTATTTTTTGTTTATTTAATTCCAGGTTAGTAGACTAACTTATTTAAATAGTATTAAGGATTATTTCTGTAAAATCTAGTTGTTGTAGTTGTCTATATTGTTTATAAAGTGAAAATAAAATTTACCAATGCATCTAGTAGAAGTTTTTTCCCTACATCTTCTGCTGAGTGAAGACCCCCTGAGCCTGATATAAGTTTTGTTTCTTTGGGTTTAGTCAGTTCCTCATTTTTAAATCCAGGGGTATCTGTATCTGGTGGGAAGGCAAGAGTCAACCTGACATTAGTGCCCACTAATTCCATAAATACAGATTCTGCTAAACCTCGCACTGCCCATTTGGCAGCACCATATGCACTGTAGCCATATATTCCTAAAAATATTATCAATCTTGTTACAAGGTATAAGAAGAAAATGACTCATCACTGTTAGTTACACAGTTTCACACTTTATCCTACATATAACAGGGTAGGCAGAGAGAACCTATTGTCCTGTTATTTCATTCTTCACTTTCTGCTTGAATTTAAAACATTACTTGTTTAGTGGCAGAATTCAATGTTACACTTTATCTGACTTGGTAAAGCAAAAAAAGGAAAGTAAAGAAATTGTGGTTGTGAACAACCATTGTGGTTACAGTCACACACTGTCAAAGTGCTCAATGGTATACTCATTACTTATAAATTTTAAGGTATAAATTGTTAAAATTATAAAAAAATTATACCCAGCAATGCAGCTTCTGTTGATACAAATACTATTATTCCTTCATCTCTTTCTTTCATTCCTGGCAAAACATACCTTGTTGGATAAGCAGTTCCAAAATAATTAAGGTCTATCATTTGTTTTATGTCTTTTACTAACATTTTATCAAATTGACCACATATGCACATTCCAGCACAATTAATAAGCATAAATACTGGTCCCACATCATTTTCTAATTTAGACAGAGCTTTTTCTATTGAACTATAATCACATGTTATATCTAAGGCAACATACTGTATCTTCTGCCCACTGTAAGGGGTGCAGTGACTTGTAATTTCAGTAACTGACAAAATAAGCTTCGGTATATCGCGACCGATTATAGTGACATGGGCACCCAATTTAGCTGCTTCAATTGCTACTGCTTTACCTATACCACTAGATCCACCCGTTACAACAACATGTTTTTTGTTTAAATCTTTGTAGACAATCTTCTTCTCTAATAATAGATGCAACACTAACATAAAAATGCTTAATACGATCAAAAAGCATATTCCAACGAAAAATAACATTTTAAACTAAGGTTTAACTGAAAATTACTATAATGTTAGACCTTTTGCTTCGTATATTATTTATACTTATGAGGTATCTTTATTTGGCTTACAATATAAGAACACCGGCAAAAAATTAATGCACTTTACTACCGGAAAGGAAACGGCAAATCTGATTCTGATTAGTGGTTATGATTTGACTTTAGCAAATGGCATTTGCATTGTCAATTTGACAGTTGATAGTAAATTCCACAGAAATATTAAAGAATCTATTTTTTAACAGCTGTAGTAGTAATTCAAAATTTCAGCTTTGCTAAAATAACGTAGGTCTGACAGCTCTAGGATTTTGGGCTAACAGAAGTTTCTGTGATTTTTTAAAATTTATTAAATTATTATATTTTGAAAAGGAAAATGCTTATATTCAAATCATGGAATATATAAATGGAATCTTTAGAAAACATGCGTACAAAGTAATTACAAAGCATAAAGTGTAAAAAAAATTGTTCAAATTACGTACGGTACCGTACCTATCTAGATATAAGTCTGGCAATATAATTGAGCTTAATTATGAACGTAATATATTAGTATTTATATTCTATGTTGACAATATTTATAATTTGTATTCTTCATCTGTGCTCAATCAAAATAGAATTTTATGTTGTCAAAGTTATTGATTCACATTTTTAGTCAAACAATCTTATTAAATACTATTTAATTTTACTGTAACTAGAACAATTGTTATTAAGATAAACTCTTATTTGTGATAAAATAACTAAAAAAATATATAGTGCATACAATATAATATAATGAATCAAGAGACTAATCGATTAAATACATTTACAAATTGGCCTTCTGCAGCACCTGTAGATCCTGGAAGAGTAGCCAAAGCTGGCTTTTTTTATACAGGTTACGGGACTGAGGTTGAGTGCTTTAGTTGTGGAGGCAAAATATCCAGTTGGAATTACGGTGATCAGGTTATGTGGAGACATAGGCAAATGGAGCCAAATTGTGCTTTTGTTGCTAATCCTTCACTGTCAGGTAATGTTCCTTTAGTTAATGGCCGAGAATGTAATAATAGCCAAAATTCTGAAGAAATACCTCTTCTTGAAAATGAGCAAAGAGATACTGAGTCATCTGCTGATTATGGTCTTGTTGAAGATGATGAAATGTACAAAAGCAATGCTCTGCGATTATTATCATTTGTGAATTGGGATGTGAGTGGTTTTTTGTTTCTTAGTAAAGTACATTATAATGCTTATTTTTAACATGTAGTAATTTATTCATGTGGTAAAATATATTGTATAAAATATTTATATTTGCATTATTATATAAAAACAAATAAAAATGTTTGAAACACTTGCATGACCTTTAAGACAAAGACCAAATAACTGTAAACTTAGAGGTTAAATTAATATTTGAAGGTTGTTTACATAGACAGAATATATTTTATAAAAATTAACTCTATATACCACTATTACTTTCAAAGAAATAATTAAAAAAAAATTTGCCTTATTGCTGTAATAAATATTTTTTATTTAATATTATGCAAACATGAGATTTGTTTTATCTTAAGTATGGAATAACATTTCAAAAATGTAAAAATATTAATTTTTGAAATGTAATGCATTATTTCGAAAACAATTATAATTTTTAGCAGTATCTTCTTTGGGTAGTAGAAATTTGTAAAATGTAAATAAGTTGTAACAATTATATAAGAGTCTCAATTTAGCTTAATAAGAAATAAATCTTATATATATTAAGCTCTTTAAAATGTGGAATATACTTATTATGTACATATTGCTTAGTAGTCAGAGCATTTGAATGATTTAAATTACTATATAGGTTTGAATACTGCTAAGTAAAATTTTAATATTAAAGAATTAGACTAAATGTATATAAAATTTATAGGATCCATCAGTGCCAAGAGAAGAGTTGGTTAGTGCTGGATTTTACCATGCGGGAGAGGGAAGAATCAGATGTGCTTGGTGTGGAGGAGAAATTGCACCTATGAGAAATTTAGGATCAATTGGTACACCACTAGAAATACATAGAATGTAAGTACCAACTAAGTTACATTCAGTCATCAATTCAATTTTAAGGTTAATCACACTTTATTATATTTTTTGTTGTAATGTAATGATGTAATTTGTATATAGCAGGGCAGGCAGAGGGAGACCATTGTTAGGACTCTCACCTATATTTACCCAATATTTTAAATGTTGCATGTTGGTGGTGTAACTCAACATCACTCTTATTGTTATTACTAGAGCGAGTAAATGACAATAACTTATCCTGTGAGTGGACATCGAACCAAAATAGTTGTCTTAACAATCCAGTAATGGACTGCTGTGCCGCAATGGCCTCAATTCATACAATGTTCTTTATTTATTAACAATAAACATGATGTGTGATGACCTCTATATTAATTGTTACCAATGTGTAATGCTCCAAAAAAGTGATTCATTAAGTCTGATTTATGGTAAATTTTAAGACTCGTAAATTAAAACACATTAAGTATTGTAAATTAAAATAATAAATATTTAATATTTACAAGTATACAAATTTTTAGCGCAGCAAGCTTGGCAGCATTAGCATCAATTTTGACTTATCTCAAAGAAAATTAATTTCATAATTAAACAGTTTGCAAGACCCATGTGTTTAGAGTTTTATTATGTATATTCCAAATTTTAAAGAGCAAACATAAAAGTAAATTAATTATAAATATCTAAGAAATAATCTCAATTTACTATTATTTATTCCAGGTACTTTCCTCGTTGTCAGCACGCATTAGCCTTAGAGGAAGAACGACGTACGACAGAGTTTTCTCCTCCAGACTCGCCTCCTTCATACACTCCGCCTATTCAGTCCCCCGCAGTACCAAATATACCACAATCGTGAGAATTAATTTATTTATTGTATTGTAGCTTCACATTGTATCCTGCACGTATCAGGGTAAGCAGGAGCGAGGATATTCAGATATTAAATAATTCCTCGCCCAAGTAGGATCGAACCCATAGACTGAGTTCCCACCGTTGAATTCTGCATATACTAGTTTTCTTAATTAAACCTATATTAATGAATAATACATGATTAGTAGAACAGATTGCACCTGGGTTGCCTGGAAGAATCCTGCCGCAATCACCTTTAATTACATTTTTTCGTAACTCGTTTTTGGAGAAAATTGCAGTCATACGTTTTTTATATGAATCGCACATCATTTGAAAGATAATCGCATAAGGAATTGGAAAATTAAGGGTTGCCAGCTCTCAGTCTGCCGCAAGTCTAGGGTTGCCTGGTTTAAACATGTCACTAAATGTTAATAATTTGCACTCATGTGTTTTTTTAATGAATTATATATCAAATTAAAGCTTATTTTTTTCTGAACACTATAAAACAGGGTTGCCTGGAAAATTCCTGCCGCAAACAGGGGTTGCCAGCGTTTGAAATATTTTATTCCGGTTCCGTTTGACTATGAGAATAGACGATGAAATGCGCGGTCTGCCTTATGTTTTAAAGTAAAATATTATATAATAGAAGGTCAATCTTAAAATCAATGTTTATTCTAATTGTTCACCTGTTAAATGATGATTTTAATCATATTAAGTACACGCAGAAAACTATTTAAAGATGAAATCATCCTTATTTTCAAGTAAAATAATGAATCTATAATATTGAGTCTTTGCAAAATCTATTTTCTAAATACTAATATTTATTTAAATTACCATTTTGAAACAACTAAATTATCTAATTAAATAAATGTTTACAAATATCTATCTACTATAAGCTATTAATATACATACATATACATCATGTTCCCTTAATATAATGAGTCACTGTGTCATTTTATTTTATATTATTAAATTAGCTTCACACTGTATCCCGCACCTAGCAGGGTACACACAACCGTTTTTTATTTTCCGTCTAATTCTGGAGCCATTGTGTGTCGAGTAGCGGAACTCAACCCGGCGTTTTGCTTCGATACCAGAGCGAATAAATTAAAATATTAAATATTTTATTTCCTTGAGTTGGAATCGAACCCACAACCTGTCACGTTTACTTCGTGCCGCTGCGCCAGGACTGGCTGGCAATGTTTCCTAATTATTAGTATATAAACACACATAAAGTAAGTGATGGAATTTTATAGATAGTGATGTCATACCAAAAGTAATTACGTACTATACTTGTGGTTTCTAAAGTTAAATTCTGAAAGTACCAATGTCTAATATGTATTATTTAGTTAGTACGCTACATTAGTACATATTATGTACTTACTTATTGGAATTTAGTTTGTAAAAATGATGATTGCCAAAAACTTAGCTTTGGTAATACAAATATATATACATATATCTCCAATTTTTTATAGAAAAAAAATATGACCGAAATGATGAAATTATGAATGAAAATGAAATCTAAATATTAAATATTTCATTTTCTTGCTCTGGTAACGAGGTAAAGCGCTGCGGTGAGTTCCGCCGCTCAACACGCAATGCCTCTAGAATTCGGCGGAAAGTAGGAGGCGGAAGTATATTACAAAATACCTTAACAGTAGGCTACCAGGCTACCTCTACTTATCTCATTTGTGTGGAGTACAGCTTCAAGCTAAAAAAACGATACTTGCTTTAAATTATGTTCTCATACTAATAAACATATTAGTATCAATGCATACAGTGCATAAGGCAGTTATTGTCTTCAAACTTTACCGTTTTCGTTTTTTTAAATATCTAAATAGCATACATGTGCTATATTTGGATATTGTCTTAAAACAGACCCGTATTTGTTATTTGAATACAGCTTAGGAAGCACCCATCCAGTTTTGCATTCACTTCAGAACTATTTTCGATAAATAATATTTTATAGTTCTATCAATTTGAATACAGTTCAGGTGCAGAACACAATGCCCGAGTCATAGAAGCGGGTGGCGAATGGAAGTCCCTGGGCGTGGTGGGTGGCGGGGCGAAGCATCCATCCAGGGCTGCGCTGTCGGCCCGCCTCTCTACATTCGTCCAGTGGCCGGCCGATAGAGTGCAAGCGCCTAAGACTTTAGCAGACGCTGGGTTCTTTTATACGGGGATTGATGATCAGGTATTTCAAATAAATAATATATAGTGTGAAAAAAATATATTATATGAGAAAAGAAAGAAAAAGGTCGACGTGGCGCAGTGTCACTGGCGTATGAAAGTAATCACGACTGTGGGTTAGATTCCCATTAATAGAAATGAATTATTTAATATTTTCCTTTCCCCGCTCTTGTAGCAAAGCAAAACAGCATGCAGTTCCTCCACTCAACACGCAATGTATAAATATATCCTTAAAATATATGCGGGATACAGGGTGAAGTTCAAAAAAACCAAAATCAAATCTGTGCAACCAACTTCAGCTAACTTCAGGGCGGCCACGACACGTTGACCGTACTATATTTTAAACTTATAACCCATTTCAGGTGAGATGCTTCTACTGCGACGGTGGTTTAGGCAAATGGGAGGCTGGGGACGTGCCGTGGTCGGAGCATGCGCACTGGTTCCCTCACTGCGGGTACGTGCTGCTCGTCAAGGGGCAGGAGTTTGTGGACACCTGTCGTAATAGAGTGTCTGTGCAACGTACGGTGAGTTATCTTGGATAGGATATCATTTAAAAAGGTAACATTGTTGTCAGTTTTGGACACGTACGTAGTTAACTTTGTAAGATGTTATACGATATTACGATTATACGATATACGTTTATACGATAAAGATACGGCGCAGTGTGGAGTGTCACTATTCAATATGGATTTTTTTACTATAAGTTCATTTACTTTCATGTTATTGATATTTTTATTTGCTTGCATTAATATATAACATATATTCTATTCTATTTTAATTTTGTCTTCATTACAGTTTTCAGCAGACCGCGGCCTTAGTTCCAGGACACGAAATCCTTCTGTCAATTTTCCAGTTACGCCCAGTCAGGTCAGATAAAAAAAACCCTTAAATTTCAAATGATTAATCAAAAAAGATTTAATTGCAAATCAAACTACATTGAAACTTAAACTTCCTTTTTTTTAAATAGCCTTGTACGATTTACTTATTTTGAACTTATTTTAATTTCTTGTTATATCCCCCACTTGAGGGAATGAAATATTTATTTTGTTATTTCTTCGCTTTGGTGACACTACAAAGCACAGTGTTTCATTACAACACGCAATGACGCGAAAATTCGGCGGGAGGGGAGAATGGAGTAGTGGTATGTTTTATTTATTTTTTTGTTCTCCGAATGGGAATCGAACCCATAACCGTCGCGTTTACAGTCGCAAGCTTGTATCACTACGCTACGACAGCCTCAGTATTTTATAATTAATTATGTATAGATAGAAGAATGTATGGAGGACGGTTTGGCGTCGGCAGCGCTCGGTGCAGGGCTGGACGCGGCGCGAGTTAGACGTGCCATAGTCAGAAGACTACGGGCTACAGGTGTTATTTTATTTTAGCTTCACGCTATATCTGCATATGGTAGGGTAGTGTGAAGAAACCTAGTGTTAAAAAATCTTTTTCCCACATACCAATCTTTGAGAGGTTGCGTGTTGAGTGAAGGAACTCTACGCTTTGTTGTTGGCTTGTTATTATAATGAGGAAATGATAATATTTCATGCCCCGGGTGATAATCGAACCCGCAACCGTTGTGTTTATAGTCAGACGCTGTGCCACTGTGCAACGACGGCCTTATCAGCTTAGTTCTCATTTGCAATACTGACAATTGGCAAGGCTTAAGCTGTACTTTGCATTTTTGTGAGTGATCACCGAAAGTAGTGCCAGAAAAAAATAAAAAAAATATATATCTAGTTATCAATTTAAAAAAGGTATAGCTTTATTTCAAGCGGTATTCTCAGATTTTATTTTACTTATTTATGAGATTTTTTATTATCATGCTTTTCACAATAAAACTCAAAATTTATTATTAATGTTTTTTTAATATTTACTGTACAATTTACTGAATAATTTACCATTGGTAAATATTTACGAAAAAAATATGAATACAAAAAAATTGAAGTGGTGCACTTTGCAAACCCGCTTGATATGAAGGACAAAAAAATTAACGTTGTTTTTACTATATACCAAATCGATCTCCAAAATGCGAGTTCACGCCTCGTGGATTGTACCGTAAACATTGATGTTACCATAATTGTACATCCCGCAGGTCTCCAGTTCACGACGTCAGAGGCGCTCATCGATGCGGTGCTGGACGAGCAGCTCAACGAGGAGGCGTGGTCGGTGTCGCCGCGCTCGCAACGCCTCGCGCGGGACATACTGGCTGAAACTCTGCGGGACTTCGCGCCCCGAGCCGGGTGAGTGAGTGCGTGTGTGTGTTTATATGTTTGTGTGTGTGCGCGTGCGCGTATGAATGTTTCTTACATTGCCACACTAGGAGTTTGAACGTTTATATAAATAATTTTGAATTCATCATTGATTCATCTTGATCTTTAGGATTACGTTAAGCATTTAATCATAACTTTGCACTAATTTTCAGAATAATTCCAACAAATATGGATAGTGAGCCCGGGGATAGTGACGCATCGCAAACTGACAGTCCTTCCTTCACAATAAGAAATGAACCCACAACGTCCAACCTATCTATAGAGAGCGAACCAAGTTCTAGAGTTATTAGTAATAATAGTGAAAATGCAGAAAGTCCTGTAGAAGAGAAGAAACAATTGACCCTTGAAGAAGAAAATAGACAACTCAAAGAAGCAAGGATGTGTAAAGTCTGTATGGACAATGAGGTAAATGTTATGTATATGTTTAACCAACTTTATTTTCACAAGATATATAATCATATAATTTTGTACATTAACAGTTAACAGATTAATAAATAATAATAATAATAAATAATATTATATTACAAACTACTTTCTCGAAAATTACAATAATTGTATTGGACGGAAAGAACGAATCGGAGTATCTTATCATTAGGTAACACAGAAGGGATCATTTTCAAATCATGGTTACAATACAAGTAGTATTGTCATATTAATTGTGATTAAATAATAAGGTGTCGAAGGATTCCCTAAACGTTCTTTTATTTGCAAGTATAAAACCATACACTCTGATGTCATTTAAAACTTAACAGGTGAGCGTAGTATTCCTTCCTTGCGGTCACTTGGTGTCGTGCGCGGGATGCGGCGCCGCGTTGCGCGCGTGTCCCTTGTGCCGCGCGGCCGTGCGCGCTCTTGTGCGCGCTTACCTCGCTTGACCGGTACGTTCTATAGTTTCTGTAATGTGGAAATGAAAAACCATACATATGATCTCATATCAACACATGTGGTCATTCATCCACGTAATATGTGATCACTCGTCCATACAGATGATCTCACATCCACACACATTAACTCACATCCGCACACATTATATCATACATAAAATTGTACTCATTTTTTTTGTGTTATTATTTTATTTTCTTTTCAAATATATAAAATAATGATAGCAATTTATTTTTATTTACACATTCACATATATTCCACTTCTCACATCAATACATCAAGATTGTATCAAGGCTCATGTATTATGTAGTATATTGACATAAGCGATTTATCAATCAATGTTTAAATTTTTATGTGTTTTGTATTTATAAATTTTGAATTTAAATATACATTTGCTCACAAGCGTAAGCAGGAGAGCAGAGGCAGTTTAAGCACAGTCACAGTACACCATTTTCGCTTTTCGCCATAATTGAAGATATTGCGTGTGATGCCAGAGCAGAAAAAAGTAAAAGAATTAGTAACTTATGTAACTTAACTTCACGCTTTATCTCTAGCGGGGTAGTCAGAGAGCCAAGCGCTACGGTCTCTACATATCTCTTTCGCCTCGTCCACTGTCACCAACCTCTGCATACATGCCATCCGGGGGTCCTCATGCTTTTTACGTGACTTTCCTCCAGTACCATTGTTACTGTGTTTTCGAAGGTCAACCGAGTTCTCTCCCTACCACTCTTAAATAATTCGTAACTATAATGGTTTCCTCGATATACATATATACGATCATACAGCCACCGTGTTTACAGTCATCATTCATCACAAATAAAAACAATACGATAAAGTTTATATACGTAGATCTGTCAACTTTTTCTCAGCATTATTTGCAGTGAAAAATTATAGCCATCGATCGCTAGTTTGTTGTATTAGCAGGACTAGTGGACTATGGACTAATTTTTTTTTTTAAATTTCAGGTAAGCTACTTCACAGTGTACATTGTAAACATGGAATTGAAACATCGTGCTGAGCAAAATGCCTTCTTTTAGTAATACTAGTATTAATTATTATATATAATATAAAATGTCTATAGAAATAACATCTAGAGTAGGGCCTGGTTTGTGATATAATACCTAATAAAGCAATAGTGGATCATTTTACATATTTTCACATGTTTATATATATTTTTTTATTTAACGTGTAACATATCAATTCGTGTTAAAGAGTAGCTACAAACAATAGGACAGAATTGTTTGTTTTAAACTTCGCCGGTAAACAAATTTTATATTTATAATTTTGTCTAATTTTATTTTTATCTTGTGTTAATAATAATATAATGTTGTTGTCATGTCGCGGCACAGCGTCTGACTGTAAAACTGACGTACCGTTTTGTTACCAGAGTGGGGTGAATATTATATACACCCCACTCTGGTAACAAAACAAATCGCGGCAGTCTACCACTCAACACGTAATATCTGATGAATTAGGTGGTGCGTGGAACAGTCAGAGTCAAATATTTTTATTTTTATTTAATTAAATTTATTCAAAACAAGAAGCTTCATTCTTTGAAAGTGAAATAGTTTACCACCGCTTCACTCACACCTATTAATGTCTCAGATCTGAGAATAACCGGCGCAAGAAACTCAGCTGGACTTTAGTTCATTATTTAAAAATAGTAATAATTATTTATAAAATCATTAACTTGATAATAAATTAATTATTTTTAAGACGCAAACGACATTTCACAACGTTTTTTAAATTGTGATACAGAACATTGTCGGACGTTTTCTGGGATCGTATTATAGAAGCGTACTGTCCCATAAAAGAATGACGGACTCGATGCAATCGGGTTACAGGTGCACTAAGCTTAAGACTATTTCTAATATTAATGTTATGTGTTATCGATTTTGGTAAAATTATTAATATTTTTCTAAACAGACAACATTCAAACGTGTTTCCTTTTCATATATAGCTTGGATGTAACGTCTATGAATATAATAGCTATATAAGAAATTATCAATATCATTAAATATTACACATAACTAAACTATAAAGTTACCAATATAAACAAGAAAAATTATTAATATAAACTAGTTTAAAATCACTTTTTTTCACAATATTTTATCATTTGTACTGTAATTTATTGAATTGCTTGTATGACTGGCTTGTAATGTCTTAATAAGAAAAAATGTGACCTTTACAACTGGATTTGAACATATTGTATCATAAAAATAAATATATGTAGTTAATTCTGGTCTCATAATCAAAGAGCAAATTATGTAAAGTTTATTTTTTTTGTGTATGGTTTTATATACATAAATGTATAAATTAGGCTCTGATCTAGATTTAGATTATTCATTATTTCAATATCTTAAGCTTCGCTAGCCGGCTGACTGCATCTGCCATTAAATAATTGATGGTGTTGTCTTTAATATACAGCTTAATATTTCCTCACGTATTTTTTAACTCACGCAGTATCCCGCATGTAGTAGGGTAGCCAGAGGACTTCTAAGAACCTAGTGTTAAGAAACTCCGTTGCCATTAAGATACGTCCGTTTGCCACTTTCTGCCGAATACTCGAGATATGAACATCGTTAGCAAGGAAATGAAGATATTAAATATTGCATTCCCCCGAATAGGAACAGCACATACCGTCGCGTTTACAATCTTCCCTGTACATCTCTATCACTACGTCTTTTATAAATATCACGGAGGTGGAGCTAGCTGGTTTGCGAATTAAGGCATCAATTTGTATAATTCATCTTGTATTCATAAACTTACTGGAAATTAATGTTCATAGTTCGTCAATTGATTTTGTGACAGTGTTTCCTAAACATACATGTTAAGTTTATTGTGTATATATAAATTATTTCACTTTACAAATGTTTTTATACGATAACAATGATTTAAAATTTGAATTGTACAGAACACTATATTAATAAATAGCAATCTAAAGTGCAGATTATCAAGCACAAATATGTTTTATTATATTATTGGATTATAAATATATTAAATACTAAAAGTAAGCTGAATAAAATAAAAGAATTAATTATAAACACAAAAAGAAATTAAGTTCATAATATTTTTTACATAAGTATAAAAAATGATTAGTAAAATATTAATACATTTAAAGCCCTTAATTAACTGAAATTGCTAAAATATTATTTTTATCAGTTTTAAAGTGTAATTCCATACTAAAGATAAAAGTATATATTTGAAATACTAATAACTATTTTGTGTCCTTAATGTGGAACAATTTTTTTTAAAATATTTAAAAAACAATATTCTTGCCATTTGATTATTCTTAGCAAGCTAGCTAGCTAGCTAGCTAGCATCTTTGGGTAGCAGAAATTTTTAACAATTTCCCTAGAGATATGCTAACAACGTAAATAAATTGTTACAAAAGTATAAGAATTTTTAGAAACAATATATTACTTTTATAGCCAATCATTTAATGTCTGGGCTCAAGTGATACTTGATCAAATATAAAGTTTTTAGTTGCATATGAAATTGATATTTGTAATGTAATTGTTAATATGCAGTAAGTAATAATAAAATATTATTTAGTTAATTATACATTAACATTTAAAATAATGCAAACAAAGAAGCCAAAAATAAAAAAAAGTAATAGTTGCTTTAGATAAATCTATTTATTATTAGTCAAACTATTGAATAATAAAAAAAAAACTAAACAAAATTTAAAAATACTAAGATATTAAACATCAATTATATTTGAATCTCTTAAGTTATTTTATAAGAAAAAAAATTAAATGATAGTAAAACTTATCATTGTTTTAATTGATCATGTTTAAATTAAATAATGTTTTTGAGTTGTCATCTTTGTAAAAGACAATTGAAATTTTTATTTTCGTTTAACGATGCAATTGTTGGCAGAATAAAAAAATGTATATTGTTTATAATATATAGTATAATTGTATGTATGTAATGTGAAGTAGAATGGTGTTGTGGCTTGTATTATTATCATAGCATTTAACAGGTAAAGTAAATATTAATAATTTATTATCTGTGTTTTATTTTAACTACCTACTAAATGTGGGCGGTGTGTGCATATAGGAAACGGAGAAAATATTAAGAATATAGTAATAACATAATTAATATTTTTTGTGTCAAATGTTAATCAAAGAAAAGCTCTTCATTGCACTATAGAAAAATAAATATGTTGATACATATTACAAAAACAGATGATAGATGGTAATATGGTCATTAATAATATTTACGATTCCTTAGTCCAATTTTTTTTGGTTCCATCACTGTACATGTTTAATAATAAATTGATTTCCCTTCTACAGAATATTAAATACATAAATGAGGGTAGTTTGCAATATACTCCATATTTTATTTATTCGCTTTATTATAATGCTTAATATTATAAACAGACGAGATCATCAAGTCATAAAGTAACCTACTGAATATATTTTTATAAAATATAGCTACCGATAATATTTAATGACTAGTAATAACAAAAAACATCAAAATAAGGTACGGGTACAACAACATTTTAAAATATCAACTTTTAAAATTGAGCAGGAAAAAAAATATCTTTTATTTCGTTACATAATAGAAAAAAAATTATCCGATAAGTAAGAATATTAACTTGCATTTTATATACAAAATACAAAACAACTTCTTATGTTACTTCGTTCATTTTGCTCATAGTATAAAATATCGCGCTAAAAATCTTGTCATAGACCATAAACGTCACACCCTGAACAGGCGCGTATCATCTCCGTCATCCTATTTCATTTTAATTAAGGCATGCGATGATATCATCATGTTTCTTGAACTCAGCGTCGTATTTATAAACAATTCTCATGCTTATCGGCTCTGTGTTTAAGTGTGCAATCTTAAACGTTAATTTACTCTCTGACTTCATTTTCTTACTCAGATGTAAGAGGGTCTCGATAAACAAAGTTAACATTTCAAACTATGTTTAAAAACAGTATATTAAAAAATTGTACTTAACTCGAGATCTAAGAGCTTCAAACGTTTCGCGTTTAGATCAAAGGTATGTTTTTTTTTGGGCATAAAGGTGAAGAGCGGTTTCGCCATGCAGCTAATGTTAGTGCCGCGTGCCGTTAACAAATTTAGTATATGACACACGGATGGATTTTGTTATTCTTTTTATTTGTATATTCGTATCTGAAAAGTAAAAAACGACACCCTTATAGGATATAGGATAAATTTTATTCTCTATCTATCCGTCTGTCAAGATCATTTATTTCAAGATTTCATGGACATATGCAGAAATTTACATGCAATCTTGAGATAAAATATCAAATATGTCAGTACCAGGTCTACGGTCTCTGGGAGTACAGAAAAAATTAAGCTTCTAATTCAACGCAATCAAAAGATAGGAGTTTGTGCACCGTTTTTGCTACAATTGATGTGGAATCCGCCACAAACCTATGCCGGTACTTCCCGTGTATTAATAACAATAAATTTCAGTAAGAATTGAGAACTTACAATACAAATAAAGGAAAAAAGTTCGAAAATTGCAACTTGCACTGCAATTTATATTTATAACAAAAAATGATTCACACAAAATGAGTGCATATGCCCGCAAATGTAAATTTATTAACATTTCTAAGTTGTACTTCCCGTTACCATAAAGAATACTTAACAGACAATCCGCGGTATGCGATTCCGACTCGCGCTTGATCAATTCTTTGTGTAATCCGTATTGACATCGAGAATAACATATTAGATATGTTAATAATAGTTTATACTTATTGTTATGTTTATTGTATTTAAGTTAAAACAGAATCTTTGAAACCTAACCTAACCTAACCTTAAGAAATCCTTTAAACCTAAGGCTTAACAGATAAATTGACTATGTTATTATTCTACGTTCAATCTCGTGCTCGTCACTGATTGAAATCGATTTTATAGTAAGCATAGTAAATATTAGTCAGCACATCACTACCAGAGAGGCGCCGAAGTCGCTGTCTGGACGTGTGGACGGGAATAGAATGTAAGCACGCACAAAAATAGCGCAGACGCCGCCAAACGACGACATGACGGTTTTGGAACTATATTAATATGCGAAATGCACCGTAAACCTCATATCTATGAACCAAACGCCGATGAACAAAATTTCAATCTATAACTTAGGTTAAAACGTTATATTTAAGTACCTATTAATAACAACTCACCTATTTGCATTTTAATTAAATTTAAATCTTACGTAGTGCTAAGATTATAAAAATAAACATTTTAATTTACTTTGTGGAGATAGGATCACGTGTGACAGGATGTGAGAACACGATTATGGTAATAGAGCGAGTTTCCATGGTTTTTTCCCGGTACATGGTACTCGTAGCTATCGTCAATGTTTTCTCTGACATTTTCTTACTTGCCTTCTATTCCTTATTCCAGTCGCTGCTCATACTTTTACGTTATAATACCCAATTTAGGTAGCAGGAAGTGCGAGTATTTTTTTTTTATTTAGTATCTTAATACAAAATAAAAAACACAAATAAAATTCATAGTTACATAATAGTAAATATATAAAGTACAGCAACATACTCGTATAGGTGCTCGCAGTTCAATTCAAATATTAGTCATTAACCGTATCTATGTACTTATAAATTTCAAGAAAATGGTTTATTATTGTTTATAGTTCTTGAAATTTTATTACGTAGCTTAAGGAAAAGATTAAACTAATATTTAATTTTGTATCATACCATATATTCTATATTTATCCACTTATATATGTATAAAAAATTTAGAAGAATTCAAGTTACATAGAATCGCATAGGATTTAACAAATAATAATATTTTTTATTACATATGCCTGAAGCGTATTTTTTTTGTTCATCTATCTACAAATATTAATAATTTAATTATCATCGTTATTAACGAATTTCGTTCTTCATTTTCTGCCCATTAAGTACCTATATGTACATTTGGTATTAAGTAGAGAAATTTAAATATGAACTTTGAGAAAGAAATCGAATTCCCTACCGTCAAACTCGTATACGTTTAATTAAATAATGCACCAAAATGACTTCACTTATTGGCATTTTTACATACTTTAATTGTTTATAAATGAATATATTTCATAGCTATTGTTATGAACTTTGTGTATATTATCTTGACATGACGCATTCATGCGAACATTGTCACAGTAAAAAGCTGGGGTCGTAGGGCCCTTTGAGTTCCGGTGTTGGATGATAAGAATGACAAGAAATACTCGTTTAAAGTATCACTTATCAATACTCTTATCCATATAACAGTATCTATATCGATATTAGGTACCAATACCAATTCTGTTACATTATTTATATTTCTGATAGGCTTAGCAATCGAAAGGGAAGTGATTTATAAATACTTAGAATTTATACATTTATATAGTTTTTCTTAGAAGTGTTTTATTTTTTTATAGCTATTAATGAATAATACGATTAGGTACATGAAAAAGAATAAAATGTTTCAGAATTATATATTTAAAGTAGATATGATAATACTATGAAATAATTTCTATCCTATTAATTTTTAAGCAATTAAGCATCTTAAAAGATGCATAATAACCCTCCTCCCATAACCTTCACCAACTAAAATTATGAAGAATGGACATTGTTACTTCATTTTCCTAGATTAATTATGATTTTCCTCATAAAATAATACAATACTTTTACAGCTACACTAGATGTCGCTAGTGCTGTATAGGCGGAGACTAGGTGTAGGTATAAGTTTTAACGTGCTGGTGAGCGGTGAGTCAGCGTTAAGGTGGAATTAATTAACGATAGTTGCAGTCGGGTTAGACGCAACGTCCTTGCAAGGCTGCACTGAGCACTGAGAGCTAACGTGCGCTTGAGCCTCGATTCTCTGACTTATGATACATTCTATTCTTTCGTTATGTATATATGTATGTATGTACGTCCATCATGATATGATATTATGACATTCATATACTTGTCTATGTAAAGGTAATTACTTGATTTTACTAACTGGATATAATTTTAGTGTAGGTAGAGATAGAGAGAGAGAGAGAGGGTTAATAAACTAACCGCTGTGTTTCTCGTAAATATATGTAGGTATGCTATAGAAATGGTAAACATAATTTTAAATATGCAAGAACATGACCACTTTGCATGATGCATTTCTGTTTTCTTACAATAAAAAACACAAATGTTAGACCACTCTTGAAACATTATTGTTCCTTTGGAATGTCTATTCATGTTTATCGCACTGAGTAAAGCAACTTTTCAAGAATTGGTCACCTTGATCCTTCGAGCCGGATATAAGTAGTTAACTAGTTGTGTAGGTTATTTAAATGCTATATGTGTTAGTTATATTTTCTAAGAAACCTAAAAGATAATACTTAACGAAGGACAAACTGTCCACCCACTGCTCTTTTAATCTTAAGAAGATAAAGTGGGAGCGTTGCAAATCAAGGACCGAAACCGTCACAGCTATTTTTGAATATTTTTGCACATATGAATAATAAACGATATTGTTTCTCAGAAATGTCTTTTATTTATTATACCAGATATATTCCTTACAAATACATATGTATTGTGTTTTCTAAGTTTGTTATTAACAGTACTGAAATTATGCAGGCAACTGTAATTCCTGTACGAACAGCACAAGGTAAATAAGCGCAATGGCGCCATCTGCTTTATGGAATTTAATGTTTAAAGTTAAGCGTGGGCGCCACAGCCGTGAGTCACAGACACTCCTTACTTAGCCTACCCGCGTCGGCGTGTGCAATGTGCAATGTGCAATGCAGTCATTCATCACTAGATATAATGCAGACCGATTTAAGACCTCAGAATGCCTAAGCCAGTTACGGCAACTCAGGTATCTATGTAGGTATACGTGTGTATTACATGCACTTAAACTAATCCGGCGTCAGCGCCATATCTATTGATTTATCAACTTATCTTGTATTTATATTATTTTTATCATGCCTCGATAGTATGATAGTAATTGATAAGGGAAATAAGTCTTGAAAGCCGACTGTTAAATGAAGGGTAAAATTAGCAATATCCTACATAGATAGACATTGTCATATTGAAAAATCATATGTTTAACTATGGCCCATATTTATTTTACCCACTTAATGGCGGAACTCAACATCGCGCTTGGCTCGTTACCAGAGCGAGGAAATGAAAATATTAAATATTTCATTAGGATTTGGAATCCACGACCTGTCATGTTTACAGTCGCACGCTTGTACCCATACTAATGACTATAAAAAAATGATTTTAACCTTACCTACTTGTTACATTTAAATGCAAAATTCCTTTCAAATGTCGCTTACATGGCAACGCTAGTTCATAGTGAAAGGGAATATAGAACAGATAGAGACTTTATCATGTGACCTTTATATAAGTGGAATCAACTGTAACGAACGCTCGAAGATATATTGTACAATTTAATGATGAATAAGAGAATTTAACTAATGATTTACACCAAAGCCTTACTGATATTATATCATTTACGGTAAGTTTATTAGGAAAACATGTAGTAAAATGAAATCCATTTACATATAATAAGCGACATCTGCATTCCAGACTATCAGCGGGTCACCCGATAACCGCAGTATCGTATGCGCATTCCATTTCTGTAGGCATGCCTATAACTGACTCTCATGACTGTAAAAATGTTGACTGAATTCTATATTATTATTACGATGTTATTACTAGGTATAATTGGGGAGTAATATTTTTTTCCTATTGCTATTTATTGTGTCATTCATTGTTTTACGGAATTATGAAAATATACGTAGCAATATTTTGTCATACAACGTTTAGTTCTATTTTCGAGAGTAGGTATCCAAATACGAAAATTACGGTAAGCACGGAAAGTTAAATCTTATACGGAGAAACATTCCTGAGGAAATTATTTTGTCATATTGAACGTGCCCTGAAATTATAACATACGATAGCCGTATGACATCAGCCGTCAGCTATTGTTAGTAAAATAATACAGTAAGCGCACGCGCAACTGACCCACACGCTGATTCACACATGGGATATTCCAAGTCCCTATGGGATACCCATAGCGTATTCAAAAAGTAGCTTTTCCTCATTCGTGTTCACCGAATTTTTCATCCAAACATTAGTACTATGGTAAAATTTATGCATAGCTCATAAATATATATTAGAAACGACTACGAGGAAGTTTTAGTAATACATATAGATAAAAAATAAAAATATAATAAACTTAATCCAACTTACGAAAACGAAAATGTATATTTAAAAAAACAAAGGGTAACTTTACATCTTTATAGGTAGGTATTACAAGCATTTAAAAAAATATAGTTACGTACTTACTTTAAAATGTATATGTTTAACATGAAATCTTCTACACCAAGTTTTATTAAAACAATATAAAATATAAATCATAATTCTAAAAGATTTACTGCAAATATATCAAATCTTAATACTGAAGTTACAAAACAGCGTTTACGACATGAATAACGATCTACGAGTTAGGGTTAAACTATATTTTGTTTGTTGCTTTTCATGTCTGCTTGGCAAACTTACTTTGTAGAACCACAAAATTCATGTAATGTCTTCTAATCGATTCGCCTTCTCTCATCATTATCTTCAGCTCTGTACTGTCAAATAATGATTATAAGAAGCATGATATATCATTATTATAAGAAATTATAAGACACACGTGGTGCGTGCCTATAAAACTTGAAGAGAACCTTCAATTCCATTGAGATTCCATCATTCGATCACGACTTGGTGGCAATGGGGCAAACTATGAGCTATGAAAATTTGTTTAAAAATGACGGAAGTTGTGAGGTATTACAAGAATATAATACCTCTCCTTTTTTTAAAAGAAATTCAGAATAAATGTTATAGGCATAGAAATAAAACAAGAACATAAATTAACCATTTTTATTAAAGATAAGAAGAATATAATAATATTAATAAAAAATAATAATATAATAATATCTTTTATAAAAATGGTTAAATTTATGTTCTTGTTTTATATTCATTTATATATTTAATAGTGGGTATTTTAGAAGGATTTTGTTTGTTACAAGTCATGCCTACAATACATATTATAATACGTATAAAATCGAATACTTTTATCTATAGAATGTATTATCTGATGAAATATTATGTTCTTGCGTAATTTTAATATTTATCAATCAACGTTTACAAATGCACCAAACATGCTTATATCTACATAGATTTCTAAATAGGTACAAACAATAAATATAAGAACATATTTATTTTTAAATACAATACAAATATTTTATTGTCATTTTTATTTCATTTTACTAAACATTCTATTACACCTCAGATCTTTGTGAGTATTCATCATCCCCTATACTCAAAACCTACCCATATGATAAAATATAATCGAACAATAAAACAAAAACATACAATATCCAGTAACTAGTTTAAAATTTAGAATGACTAACCCATATTTTACATAACCATTAAAGGTGCCCCCTACTTAATAAATTACACAAGATCTACGAGTAAGTCATCTGGTACTGGTACAGAAATGATGAAACTAGAGCTGGATGTCGGCACACGACGTGATATTTACACAGACGCAATTGCTTGTTAGTTTTCCAACCAATAGCAAATGCTTCCGCAGTAGGCAGTAGGTACTGGTGGCGCAACGCTCAACCAGCACAATGTGCAGCTTTCACTATTAAATCTCTATGTAAATACGCTTTTCATTCAGCTTACGTCATGTTCTTACGTATGGCGGTTAGTGTTTTTTTTAAGCTGGTCGCCGTGTACAGGAAGGAACCTAGTGTAGGAACTCTAGGCAACCTAGTGTTAAGACACTCGGTTTCCATTGAGATACTTCCGTTCGTCACTTTTCACCGAATTCTAGAGGCATCTTCTTTTTGGAGGCGTATTGAGTAGCTGAACTCAACGCCGCTCTTTGTCTCGTTACTAGAGCCTGTCGCGTTTACAGTCGGACGTTTATGCACCTGCACCACGACTGGTCTAGGCTTTTAGTTAAAGATGGAAAATAAAATAAAATGTTTTAACATTCAAACCATTTGGATGAACATAAATATGTTAATTCGAATGCTTAGATAATTAAACTCTAAGTTAGATCATATGCCCATATATGGAAAAAAGTCTACGTGCGTATAGATATGTGTTGCTTTGTTGTTCTTCTATAATGCAATAAAATTTTCACCGTTCTAAAACCGTTTTAGAAATGTATATAGATATAAATAAGTGTTTTTTTTTTTTTTAAATATAACAATAATATTGCTACGCTGCATCCCGCACATACCAGATTAGGCAGAGAGAACTTACTGTTAACACACTCCGTTCCCCATTCCCCGTTTTTCACGGCATTACGTGTTGAGTGACTCTGCCTAGGTGCCAGAGCGAAGGAATAAGAATATTAATAAATTCGTTCCCGATCGATCGAACGCGCAACCATCGCGTTACAGTCACACCCTCGCACCCTGCACCACCTGGCCTCCAATATGATTAAAATATAAAAAATATAATTTATTCCTATGACATCCTATGACCGATGACATAATCCTAGATATACGAGTATGTACATTCAAAGCATATACAAATACAACTACGGTATGCCACGGTTGTTAAACGAGCTACGTGTTGCATAACATGCGCCTACATTCAACCGCAGCCGTTGCAACTTGCAAGTATTGTGAATAGAACTAAGACTGTCGTTCAATGATATTGCTGCAACGTGCTTTATCCTCTCACTGAGTAATATCTGCAGGAATTTCAAAACTGGCCCGTTGCGTTGTTCTGACAAGTATAGTAGGTATCTATAGCATTGGCGCCTATGACGCTCATTTAGAGTCGCGACTGTTTAGTTAGATTATACTCGTATAGTATGCGAATCTTTTGTTTAAGCGACTGATAGCTGGTGATGGTTATTTTTTTTTTGTTTCAACGTCCCGCTTTGCCTTGTTATTAGAGCGGAACAATTAAAAATAATTCCCCCGAATGGGAATTGAACCTATAAACGTCGTGGATACGTTTCGTCATTGTGATGCATTTGTACTAGTTATCTACACACAAATAACAATTATTATTAACTAATCTTTATTGTAATCTACAACCATTGTTTTACATGAAATGAAAAAATAATTTAATAGTAGCTCAATTTACGTATTCTTTGACCCACAAATAATGTATAAATAATATATTCAACGGTTGGGTTCTGTTCTGATTTTAATTCGTCCCTTTTCATAGGTGAGCCACCTTTACACGATTTAGAATATCAATCGGACTATGTAAATTGGAGTGTTTCATACAATCTGTTCCCCAGTCCCAGTCTACTTTCAATAGGATGACCTTCAAAATCCCTTTCCGAGAACACAAGTGAAAAAATACAAAGAATAATAATTTACATATGAATTCACATTTATGTAAGTATAAAATATATTTTACGTGTTGTATTCATAGATGTTATACTTCGCCTTTATTCCTCAATGTGGGTGCGTATTAGGCACATTGAGTCGCTATCTGTCATATGGAAATTATGCTACTTCGCAAAAAGTATAGGTAACATAGTTATTTTTCTTAAGACAATATCTAATAATAGTTGCTTGGATTTTACTTTTTTCAATTTTAAAAGTATTTTCAAAGTTTAATAATAAAAACATAAAATTGTTAGACAAAGTTCCACAAAGGCGCCGTAACAGATGAATGGTCCAAGTTATGAATGATTTGAGTTGCAGATACTAATTGAACGTGGTTGAAGTAATTATCGTCCAACTCTAAATGATTTACATGGTTCTTTGGCCAGCTTTCTGGCTGCGACAGGAAGTTGATAATTAGAAATAACCTGTGTAAATTATCAATTGGGTTTTAATTTTTGTTATTTAATGGTGGTAACTAATATAAAAATATTTGTTTAAGAGGGGAAAGGAGGCGGGATGCAGTTGAAGTTGAAAATAAATAAGCGAAAAGCTTAGGCCCATCACTTATAGCTTAGTAGCGTTGAGTAAATTTCGTTAGTTAATAAAATTATATCCGTAGCGAGGGAGAGTAGAGTAGTGTAGAGAGTAGCGTAGAGTTCTAGATTTATAGATGAGATTTTATCAACCGCCACGGATCGTTTTAATAAATGATAACAATAGCGCTGTGCCATAAGCAGCAGTTTGTAATTTTTCAAGTAAATCGAAGAAATATTTTTTAAATATTAAATATGAAAATGAATATGAAATATTATAGGCTTCAATACTAAATATTCCAAAATTAAATACGCATATCTACGGCATGTGTTGTATTATTTGATATTAATATTACAGGATATTATTAAAGTGTTTGTGTAAACTGTCCGGATATGATAATGTTGGATATATTTTTTATAAGAAGCATAGGTACTCGTAGAAAAAACCGATCGATTAAAGTACAAATAATTGTTATACATCCGTCTAGCATGATCACCATTTATGGTATTAAAAAAACGTGAGTGGCATATTTTTTCTATTAATATTCTATTATACTTAAAATTAATAAATTAAATAACATTCCTTGGTGGCATTCACATAGTTTTCTATTTTCTATTAAGGTTCTCTTAGTAGAAAATGACCGACTGTTTTCAAAAATCAATAAACATTTTATTTTTGCCACGATGAGTTCTTTCTTTAAAAATTGCGATTTTTTATACAACGTTTTAATCTGTATTTCACTTCCTTACCACTCGCGTCACAAATAACCTATCTGCAAAATTTCAAGTCTAGATAGATTCAGATATCAAGACATCGGTTTAGGTTCCCTGGGTATTTCAGTTACTTTACAGTTTCATACGTGTATAGAGATATATAAACACCTAATTGTAATTTTCAAGGTTGAAAACAATATTCTGAATTAAGGGTTATGCATATTTAATTCATTTATTCGACAGGAAGTTTGTATATATTATTATAGATATCATATACGATTTTAGTTAAAATACGTGATTGTAAAGTTCAAAATCATTACCATTGTTTTTTTAGGTTCATGCTATATCTCCACACATAGCAAAATAGGTAGAAGGAACCGGGGAATCTAGTATTAAGACACCTTTATTCCTCTTTCGTATTATAAGCTTTATTACATATTTTTATAGCGTAAATAAACGCTGAAAGCAAAATATTTTTTCGTAAATTCCAAGTTTCAGACGGTTACAAGTCGGTAAATCCCTACCGAAGAAACACAAATATAAATTTAAATTTCCCAACTCAGTACCTATTATTCCTCTTACAAAACGTCGTTCAACCAAACTATGACAAATGTACAGTACATTGTACCTACGAGTAAGTGCGAGGCAAATCTAGTACAAATATCAAGTATGAAGCAATTACCTAAACACACATTGTATACGGACAGAAGCGTTGTTTGTTTTATAGCGTAAGGTAAACAAAGCACGAATGTTCGTGTAATCTTAGTGTTTATTCTCATCTTAGTGGGTGGCTGTGGCTAATCCCACAGTGGTATGAGTACCTATACAGGTGTGCTTCCCGAGAATGCTGTATGTCAGCATTACTACTAAAAGTTTCCAAGCTCATACAAAATCACTTGTTGTTTACTAAAGTCGTTTTGAAACGTGAAACATTGAGAAATATGCATGATTTCTGTTATTATATTTGTAGCTTACGTACAAACACATACATAAGGGAGAACTTATATATAAATAAATAAAGATAAATTTAATTTAAAAGCTAGGTAAAACCCGCGTATCTACTAATTGTACCATTAAAAACATTATCTCATACAGTTACTTCTATTTCGAGTAAGGCGTTATTTATGTTAATAGAATAGGTTATTTAGATCGTGACGAACTATCAGTGCTGAAAATTAGAGGTTGGCACATATGAAAAAGGTTGGCACATATGAAAAAGTGCTTAAAAATATTTAATGGGTAAATACAAAAAAATATCCTTTCTTATATATATATTTTGCATGAAGCTGAACAAAAAACATTAATATCCATTAATATATTTGTTTAAATCTATTGATATTTCATACAAAAATAATACTTTAGTTTCTATCTACAATATCTAAGTATTTTTATAGTTATATATACGTAAGTATATAGTTTTGGTTTCAATAACTAAGTATTAAGTCCGACCGACAACCCTACCATTATTGTAGCTCGCTGACGCACTTCCGTCAGCAACTGTGCATATCCGGAGCTCAACTCACAAACAAAGGGTCAAAGAGCATCCGCTACGACCATATATGTACATACATACTTATATATATTAAATACATAAACTGCTTATAGTATTTTAACTTAAAAATATGTTTAGTTACTTGGATTTTATATAAGCTATAATTGTATGTTGAAATAAATAGTAATATACCTACCTAGTATCTATGTCATATTCGTAAAAAAAAAAACGATTTCAATTAATGTTTATATTCATACGTTTCCATATAAATTAAATTAATAATTGACTTGGAGCATTATCACGCGAATATGAACAATTAAACATACGCAAAGGGGTCGATGCACTTCTAACAATGCAATCAATCTTTGCCCTTAAATGAAGACCTAAATTTTATGAAATAAAGAAGTTATAATATTATGTATAACGTCGACCAACCTCCATTGTTGTGGTATATATATTGTATATTTATTATTGATGATATTTGTATTTTATAATAGAAAAATTAGTACCTATATTATGTTGGTTATATTATGTACGTAGGTATTTGAAGTATATTTAGCAGGTAATTAATATGTCTAAGATAGATAGATAAAACTCTTTATTGCACGCATAGTGGAAACTAAGCATTTACAAGAAAAACTAAACAAATAAGTATAAAAAAATGAAAAAGTAAGCAAAAAACAAATGCATTTAAGATTAATATTATAACTTATTCCACACTGCACAAATCAATAAACGTAATTCAATACTAAGTGAATTATTTCTGCTCTTGATAAGACCGGCATTTTGTTTCCCAATGAAGAGGTAACCTTTGACTGTGAAGACGACGAGGTGATAATAGTTCCCACGTCCATCAAGTCATTAGTCAGCGCTAAGATGAAAGCTTAGTCGACGGGACGCGTCCAAAGATCTACACACGTGACAAATGTGTGGGCATTGTTACATTGGCTTTTGTAATAGCAAAACAGATCATGTATTGTGAAACATAACACATATATAGAAAAAAAAGACAGCTTCACGCTGTATCCCGCATATAGCAGGGTAGACAGGAACCTAAAGTTAAGACATTCCGTTCTCCACTTGCCGCCGATTTTTTCAAGGCTTTGCGTGTTGAGTGGCGGAACTCAACGCCGGGCGTTTGCTTTGGTGCCAGAACAAAGAAATGACAATATTAATAAATAATAATTCATTCCTCCGAGTGGGGATCGAACACACAACCTAGCTAGCTTTAGCTTTAGCTATTGCTTTTTTCTACCCGTATACAGAATTATAACCGCAAAGGATTTTTTGCGGCGTTAGTTCAAATTCTTGTAAAATATTTTAAAATATATACGAAAGAAACCATAATATGAAACATGATATTATTGTAACGTAAAATTTTCCACGTATTATAAAATGTTATATATATGTGGATTGTTTTATCTTTGAGAGGATCGTTAAGGCAATAGAGAAAGCATGAGTGCTGTTGTTATATTCTAGCACAATGTACAGGTACTTACCTTAATACCTACCTACCTAGGCATTCTCGTTAATAAGCAAGTTCTACGAACAAAATCTATTTGATAGATATCGTAAGTAAATAAATAAGTTATTTCTTTTAGATTCTACATATTTAACATTCTACATTGGAAACTGTTATTATAACTTGAGAAGTCTGGCATACCCATATTTTATGTACAGGATTTTTTTACTAATAGTACAAAGTGAAGTCTTTAAAGAATTTGTTGAAATAATATAAGTGAATCGTAAAATGGATGTCTTATTACAATATCTTAAACAAATAACCATTTATTCTTAATAATAACTGTGTGCGAGCTGCTTCACTGTTGCAAAATTAAAATAAATAAACAAATGTAGGAGACGAAATTTCGTTAACTTTCTTTTCTTGATAATTAATAACTTTCAATAGAATATCGATTATCCTATAGTTTTTGCATCGATTTCGAGCATTTTCAAGTAATCATGGGTAATATGAAGGAATAGTAAAGTTTCGAAAATTTCATAAAAACTAAGCTTTTTTAATTGAATTTAATTATCGATTTATAAAATTAGATTAAAAAATATGACAAAAAAATGTAAAATATTTGTAGAAGCACAAATAGACAAAGAAAGCCAGAAAGCGAATTTATATAGCTATACGACCTAATTAAAACGTGGCTAGTCAAATAGTTTACATTTACATTATCTTTCCTGATCTACTCTATAACTCTGAAATGTTTTGGGCCAACATATATGCACTTTTTTATATTATTAACGTTGTTAGAAAATTAATTAGCCTCAATTGCATAGGAATAAAATATACAGCCTTATTTTATTGATATAATTGGAATGAAATCAGCAGTGAAATAGCAGTGTATCGATCAAGGAGAATGAAAATAAATTAATAAAAAAAGAAAAATCTAATATTAAGGTTGTTGCCGCCAAAAGAACTCGTCCTCACAAAGAGTTCAGGTATCACTGCAACTACCTCTTCTGACTGGTAATTCGAACGAGACAAGAAATGCGTAATGGTAAATTTATACGATATATATTTATAATTAAGATATAGATATTACGATATACGTTTAGATTAAATGCGTCAAATGGTTTAATTTACTATGTTTAAATAAAAGTATAATTAAAGTAATGATTAACTCAATAGATTGATGCTAAAATACACAGTTATATTATAAAACACCACAGTTAGCCAAAACTTTAAAAGGACAAAGTATGCATAATATACTGTACAGATTATTATGCATACTTTTTCCTTCTTTCTTTTTCGTCTTTGATTTTAGTAAAGAAAGTAAAATTATGGCGGATCACACATTTATTCGCGTATTTCAATAAGCCACGTTTTTCCCGGTAGTAGAGGCAGGAAGTGAAAATAATATATATTTAATTTTTCGAGTGGGAGTAGAACCTATAACCTGTCGCGATAACAGTTGCACGCTTGTGCCCCTGCTTCACGACTGCCCTAAATAAATTGCTTCTAGATATTATATTCATATTAATTTAATACGGTTTTGTTTTCATATCATAACGATTTTGTAAATTATCGACGTTACGAATTCGAACACATGTGGCCTACATTTTCGAATCTAAAGTAAATAATAAATATGGTAGGTAACCTACCTAAAGTGGGTACCATTCAGGTATTAGCTAATCACTGATATGAGAACTTGTTGGATTTCTGGGTCATGGAGAGCAAACACATTAAGTAATTAATTTCGTTATAGAGACGCTAAACGACCAAGTTCTGAGAAATTAAAGTTATAATTATATATAGCTTATTAAGTCACGTGTAATTTTAGTTGCCATATTGCCGTGTTAACTTATATAAAATAATTTCTTTAATTATGAAAAACATTTTATAAACATAATATTATAAGTTCGTTAGCGTATCTTGTAAAGATAACGTAGATACGTACAAATAAGTAACGTACGTTAGTTTACGTTATGTTTATAAAAAATAAGCCTAAAACTATATTTTTTCCTATATTGTTTTTTATGTGTGTACCTATTTGTAGTTTATAGGTAGTATGTTAAATTAGAACTTTGACTGTTTAGAAATATTATTTAAATTTTATTTCTTTGTGTAATTTAATTTTGTAACGTAAGTTATTTTACTTACGTACGTTTTATATTTCGTAGATATAAAAATATAAAAAAAAATATACCGAAATATAAAACGTGATTTTTCGATTAGATCTCGATTTCGTTTTGAGTTAGCGAGGAATTGTAGACATATAGTAGTAGAACATACAAACAAATATGTAAATTTAGCACTAAATAGATGAGAATACTCAATTAATATTATGGCAACAATATCACATATTAAGGCACGTAATATATATATACACTCTCTTATGAAGTTGGTTAATATAAGTTTACTTTAGAGATTCTCGCAATTGAAGTGATTCACATTTTTCAATATTTAAAAATAAATACGATTTTATATAACTGATAGTTATACAATATGTTTTGCGGTCAGGACTAAGATCCGGCGGCCTTGTAGGTATTTGTGTGCTTTATATCGTAAAAGCTTACGTAAGATAGTACTGGGAGTCGTATATATAATAATTGTAAATTAAGAACCCCCAAAAATCTCTAAAAATTAAACAAACAACATGAAAGGAGCTGATGATTTTGAAACGCCCTTTTGTTTTCGTCGGGATTTAAAAAGTGTAATTATAAAATGTATTAAAACCCTTAAAATTATGAACAATCTACAAACTTTCACATAATATTTTTTTTTCATATTAGCCATAGTGTTGATATGGCCTGGACGACGGATTCCATTCCCGCATCCTTTTCAACTGTCGAAGTTATTCCGTCACTTACTTAAAGTCCCCCGTTCCCTTAATGTTCAATATTTGTAATGTTTGTGTTTAATCTGTATTGCTATATTATCATCATATTGTTTGATCGATTGTCCAAAGGATAAGCTGTAAATGTAAGAAGCTCTCTTTTTTTTTGCTTTAAACAACAAGTGTGAATCTTTGACCCAAAGTTGTCCTAGTATGTTTCCCAAAAGTAAAAAAAACACACACACAACAAAATATTTCACAATAAAATATGGTAATCTATGAGTTTAAAAGGTTGAATGTGTATTTGTATACGCATATTACCTATACTAGGATAATCTTACAGTGCTCTTTAAAACGTAACATATTTTTCTATAGGTGGGGTGAATTAAATAAAATAAATACTAATTGCTAAACAAAAGAAACATTTATATTTTATAATCTATGTTCTATACAATATGTTTTGTAATTAACACGTGAAATACCCACATAGGTACATACTAAGCGAAGTATACTCAAGACAATGATGCGTTCACTTGCGGTGCTTCAGTCCGTGAATCCGTACGCTATCAGTTACAGACCCCTTTATTTTCCTACATTGTGAAATATATGTACTTTTGTACTTATGTTATTCTATTTCCAGGTTAATGAACTTCTTTTGTTATATTCTGTTCTTGGTTTAATAACGTTAATTGAAATATTTTTTTATTATTTTTAAAATGTGTGTTATGTTATTCCACATTTAGAAAAGAAAAATACTTATTTGGATAACCACCTAAGAGGCGTGGGTTCAAATCTCGCTCCGTTAAGTTGTATTTTTTTAAACAAGTATATTTCATGAATTGTACTTTAATATATTTACTTGGTGAAAATATTAAATCATAAGTTGTCCATTTTGCGAAGCAGATTCGGGCTAGTTCAATACTAACTGCAAGTACTTACATACAATATTTTACCAATCTCATACGTTTTCCGAACCACCCAGAAATAGGAGGGCCTATTCCTACGCCCATGATTGTAAGGAGATCATCTTATCGCCTATATCAATAATAATTTATATTAATAATTCAAATGTGTATATTGTACATTGTATAATAATATGTACACGAGGTTAACAAAAGGTACGGCTATCATCAAACTACTATTTATCGCAATCTTTTAGTAGTTACATATCAAGCACTCATCTACAGCAAATACTCCATGGCATAAAAGGTACTCGTGTCAAGTTGTCTTTTTCCTTATCTGATTCATTAGATGACGGAATCACTGATAACATCTAGGTCTATATAGATATATTTGAACCTATTTTTAACTGTCAACTTCTGTAGCTGTAAAACTGTGGTTTAAATTTTTAAAATGAAATATCTCTTGCGTTTTAAGAAGTAAAATTGTCAGAGAGATTCCTTATTTAGAATTGAGAACACCAAATTTTGGAACAACCAGTGTCATAGTTATACTTTAATAGTTTAACATTATGATATATTAATAAATAAAAAAATATATTTATTTTTAAGTCATATGAATGTGACGCCCAATGTGGGCCTTAATAAAAGTTGAAAAACTATATTCGTTACATCAAATGAATAAATAAGCAGGAATGTAACTTAAAACATAATTAAATAATGTTGATTTTCAAGACAAAAAAGTAATATTGCAACATATTTCCCATTCGTAATTCTGTTGCCTGAAACATACATTTTCTAGAAAACAATCGCTGTTATCAGTATAATTTCTGTAAATACTCTTACATTCCATTGATATATTCTACATAATTTTTGGCGCCGACGTCTGTCGCTTATCTTTCATTGTAGGTGTCTAAAGATATTTATTAAAGTGTTTTTATAAGTGTTAGTATAAATATTATTAGGAATTATATACTAGATGCAGCCATATGTTTTCCAAAAATCTAAATATTAGTTCAGTAATTTATATATAGTAAATATCTTTTAATTATATATTACATAGAAAACAGTAAAAAAATCAACAAAATGTTAAACCTAATGCGTATACATTTTATGGGTTAGCTCTTACAAGAGATGTCTAACGTTTATGTTAACAATTATAAGTGTGTTTTATAAATAGCCATGACGTTTGCCTTTTGCAATCAGCTGCCTTCAACGCTATCTTAAAGGAGTGCCATTCACTGTCCAAGATTACTGCTTTATCTCAGATGATAGATCCAGATGCTAACTGATATCTCAAGTATATCAATATGCAGCGTTCTAAGAATTGTTTCTATGTGACATAAAACAATACTTCGTGATTTACACTTTGGTAAAATTATATTTCCTCTAATGTAATTAAAATAAGGGCTCTTTTAGAAACTGTTTACTTCCCAGCTCGCTCGACGGCCGCAAGCCGAGGTACGACCCCCGCAGGGGGCGGCCCTACTGTCGTCGGCTTCCTCACAAGCAGCCACATAGTGCTTACATTTCCTCAAGGACAGAGTACCCTCTTCCCTACCCAACTGATGTCGCTGTAAAATCCAATAGGGTTAACAGCATTAACTACAAGCTCGAAGAAAAAAGAAACTGTTTACATTGGGTTAAGGTGAGTGCAGACAGAATATTTAGCGTCAGATACAAATAATAAAAAATAATTGTTGTTTTTAACATGATTCATAATTAGTCATAGTAAATTTATTATTAGGTTTATAACTGACTGGTTTTGAACTTCAACCTTTTAAGTTTTAAAATAACATTTACTACACAATTAGGTCTGTTGCCACATATAGGCATCATTGGACAAACAACGATGACGAGTATCGCGTTTCTTAGCTATTTGTTGTTTTAGACTTCAATGTTAAACATTATACTAATTAGAACTAAACACACTTTATCTAATAATTTTACAACAAATTTGTCAAATTTTTTTCAGGGAAGTACAGTGCAAAGACTCTCCTCTCCGCCCGCCCCTATCCGCCAAATTCTGGAGGCATCTACACTCAGAGCGGCAGAACTCAACGCTGTAATAATTTGTCTATAATTAAAAAAAAGCTCAATGGGTGACATATATATAAGAACAGCATTGTACCGACATTGCAAGCATTAAGGTCGGTTAACATCAATTAAGACTATTCTCATTGAGTGAGTCAGTCACCGTCCATTGAGAGGTATTAGTTAGAAGGGAGCTAGTGCGAGCTATTTGATGCAAATTGTCGTTATTTCATTAAAGTAATGTCTTACGTCCGCCGAGACGCGTGTTGTCGCCTCGTGTTGGAAGTGCTTAGTGCCAATTACTCGATGTACCTATATACATATATATGTAATAAGTACTAGATTTTAATTAGATTATATTTTTTTCAGTGTTATGTTGTTTCCCATACACAACAGGGTAGGCAGAGGGACTTAGTGTTAAGAAACTACCTTCCCCATCTTCCGCCCAATTTAGAGGCTTATTACATGTTGAGATTGCATGTTGCCTCAACACCAGAGCGAAGCGAAAATATTAAATATTTCATTACCTCTAGTGGGAATCGAATCCACAATCTGTGGCGTATACAGCCACTCTTTGTGCCCTTGCGCCAGGACTGGACGTGACTGGCTGAATTAAGATTATTTTATGCATTTAATTACCATTTAGTTTTGCTCATATCACAGACTAAGCCATTAAATTAACCTTTTTTAAAAGAAATGTTATTGCTGAAGTTCCTCATATTAGTATGATTTTATAATCAATCTGTGTTAGGGAACCATTATTATCCCCGTAGAAGTAGATGAAGATAATTTTGTAAATGTAGTGCGTAATTGTAAATTGATCTTTTAAAACAGAATAGGATATGAGACCAAATAAATATTTATTCATAAATTTTATGTTTTATTCAATTATTATAGTCACAATTTTTTATTCGTTTTATTTATATACTCTAACTCTACAAAGTCTACAGTAATAAGTACTTATATCAATTGGTAAGTGTTAAGTGATTTACGTAATAAGTCGCCATAGTTTAAAAAATGCGGAAACTTTACAAACCGCCTTCAAGTATTATTTTTTTAATATATTTTTATAAAATTGTCTCATATATAATCACTAGTAGTTATTTATATAATAAAAACATTGTATTGGTGTAAATATCTAACTTTTAGAAGTCCTTGACACGAGGGACATCGGATAACTATTAATAACCTAGTATTAATACACTCCGTTCTCCAATTTCGTGAATTTTAGAGATTGCATTTCAGTTTATGCAATAATTATAATATATTTTTTAAATAATCATGACAGTAATAGTTGCTTAACATTAAATTAACTTTTACATAAAAAATAAAATTGTTTACATAAAATATGATTGACATGAATTTATTTAACTCTACAAGGGTTATTTCTCCATCCAAACAAAGCTGCGCCTGAGTCAGCGGTACAGCGTAAATATTTTTATTTCGACTGCGTTTTGCCTCTTTGTTTTGCGAATGACTCGCTCCACTCAAGCGCCACTACCACGTCTATACAAAGTGTGTAAACAAATTCATATTTCCCTATAAAATATTAGCTTATTTTTAAAACTTACGTTTAAAATAATTATAAATATAAGTTAATATAAGAATTGTCGATAACACATTTACGAAATCGTGACTCCGCTGTGTTAAAATCGTCAAACAGAAAGCTTTTTAACCCCATTGCATAAAATGACTGTGCATAAATTTTCTCGTTGCTCTATTGTCAATTTCTCTGGTTTACTCTAAAGTAGAGAAACCTTCGAATACTAAGCAGGTGTAAAATGTAAAGCGTCATGTCCTCTCATTAGAAGGTCCGGGCATAAATCCTTACAAAGTATTATCGATCGTTGCTTGCGGTACAAACGCTCTACGTTCTCAAAATATTATATTTATTGTATAGAGATTTTAACGCCACGCGATGAGAATAACAACTTATACATAAAGTATTTGTGGATCGAGGACCACTCGGGGATGACGCACAAGTGTTTACCTCCAGGGAGAGCAGAAATAAAGCAACACGGACGGGGCCGGGTTATCGTAGTAGTGTTACTCAGCGGTCAATGTACTAGTTGATATCGCAGCTATTAACTACGGCGAGTTGATATGGTTCTGTTATTCTAACAATAGTTAATTAAAAATTTATGCCTTTCATATCAATTGTAATAGACTAATTATTTTTATCGATATATACTGAGCTTGCCCTAATAATGCTTACAAATAAGGATAATGGTCTCCCGTGGTACATATTTGTTTCCTTCTCATTGTTATTAAAATATAGTCATGACTTGTGTCATGCATATATTCGCAATAAGATAAAATTGTAAAGACGATGTATGCGAGCCGTGTGTCACAGACCTCTCGCGTTGGGGCCACAAGAAAATAAATGGCTGTCACTTACACTTAAAGTTACAAAAGCAGTATAGTTCAAAAATAATTTGTCATTAAGCTTAATAATAATATGCATAAATACTTGCAAGCAAGCTAAATATTGAATGCAAAAGTATGAAAATATTTGCAACGTGTACCTAGGTTACACCTAGGCGTATAGTTTAGTACCTTTATCAAACGATAACGGTTATAATACAAATATGTTTATAGTAACTTTATAAACTATTACATACCGTTCTTTCAAGCAATAGCTTCCAGCAAAAAGTATTATAATCAAGACCAAGGGATCGTCTTTGATGAACTAAATGACTCAACACATTCTAGAGCTATGAAATGGCAATTTCTATTTGGGATTGCAAATGTTTAAATTAGTTCACAATACAAAACTCGTATTACCTACTAGCAACAAGTTTGTTTGCGAACGCTAAATTTGTTCTCAATCGATTGGCCGCGTTTCAGCACGCACTGGTCAATCTAAAACTGAATTCAAAATGTGTGGGTTATTTTTATCGAATTTATCTTTGTTTTGCAGTCATTTTGACATAAAATAAATGGAATTTGAAATGTAAATAGAAAGCGATAAAATTAGAAACAATATAATATTTCACGACCATTCTGTAATTCTTCACTATGAAAACAAAAAGGTATAAATGTATCGTATAAAGTTATTTTCAAGGGAATCCTTTTTTTTGTTAGTGCCTGAGTGACATTTCAAAATATTAAAGTTCCTTAAATACATAAACAGTATGTCATATAATTTTATATATAATGTTTTTATATAGCACACAAAAGGATTATAATCGAATGTTTGAATACAGTTTGATTTATAGTGCTGTGTTAAAATATTTGAGCAGAGCACCGTTAGGCTAGGACTGCCAGCTAATACTATGTTCCACTTCCCTAGATGGTTGGCGGTGCCTTTGTGCATTGACCCGTACATGGCTCGGAGCTGCGACCAGCTCCCTAACATTGATATCATCTTAACCTTTGAATTACTATGAATTACACCTTCCTTATAGGAAATGCTTCACGCAATATCCCGCACACTAAGCCGCAGAATGAAACCTAGTGTTAAGAGAGTGGCAAAACTCTACACCGTGTCTTGCCTCGATAGCAGAGCGAAGAATTAAACATCTAAATTTAAATAAATATTCCATTTCCTCGACTGGGGATCGAATCCACAATCAGTCCAATTTACAATTACATACTTATGCCTCTGCGCCTCTAGTGTCCTCTTTTTTTTGGTGTTTCTTATAGCAAATACAAATTTAACTTCTTGTAATTCTATGAATATTAACTATAGCGATAACATGTTAAACAGTTCTCGTCGATTTTAACGCTCGAACATCCCGCTTTTCAAATTAAGTCTAAGCACTAAGTGGATATAAAACTAAATAACTATTTATATATCTTAGAACATAAATGTCATTTAGGTAGGTACTTGGCAAGGATGAGTCGATTCATACTTAATTTGGCTTGAGTCACAAGAGTCAAGAATTTATTTATTTTTTTGTACTATGTCTCTTAATAGTTATGTTCTTGTAGGTACTTCCTCTTATGTTTAATTTATATTATTTTATATGTTAGGGAAATCCAAAATAGTTGAAAAGCACTAATGTCCAGTTAAAGTTTATATAGCTGTTTGCTATATTTTACATAAAATTTTAATTATATCGACAGTTCTTATCATTTGTTTTATGTATTAGGGAGCGAAAACCTAATGTTAAGGCTTTCCCATTTTCCATCTTTACATAGATTTTGTTTATAACCTTAGATACAGCAATATTACCTAATAAAACGAGAACATTAATTGTTAGAGGGTAGGACCAGAATTTAAATTTTCGCTACATTTCTTAAGTACCTATCAGTTTTATTTATAATATTATAAGACAAAATCAAATATTATAAGATGCCCAGTACATAAACAGACATTGCCGCTTGTAACCTAAGCTGAGGAGTCAAAGTACGGCCGCATTCCTAAGCGATCGTCCTCGCCTTAAACGGGTGGATGTCGCCAGCCACAAGTGGCATCGCTTGCACTGGGAATATTGCGTCTGAGAGATTCACACACACCCGGTATGGAGATGGCAGGTTTTTTGACAAGTCTTAGAGAATCAAATAAAAATCACTGTTATGTAACGTTCTCATATCGCGTGGAAAATAAATATCTCAATTCTGTAGGACATTCTACAGTAATTGATTTTAGTATTTTAAATATATACTATTCTATTCTATACAATAGCCGCACTATTGTTATATATTATTTGTTAGTGGAATTGTCAGTTATAGCAGTATATTTGCAAGCTCGGCGTTCGTACCGTTACCCGACTGGAATGGGACCATCCGTTCTATCGGTTCAAGCCCCCTTATGATTTCGATAGATACTTATTCGATTATATTATAACTTACTTTGGTTTAAAATAAAAATATATAGAAAAAATAAATAGGTAGTAAAGATCTAATTTTAAAACAATTATAAGAGGGAAAAAATCCATTGCCAGTTGCAACAGCTAAACTTGGTGTTCTTGCAAAATAAGTCTTAGAAGAAAATTTCCAAATTAGCTTTAATATGTCAATTTTTGTCTTCTTGGAGGAAATGTTAAACACATACAAAGTGTTACTCACCGCTCCTTTGTCGTATATGAAATCCAAATTTTTAAAACGTTAAGCAAATGAACCTTGTTTATAAAAGTGAACGACCGCATTTTAGCTTTTTAGGGTTCCAAATTGCCAAAAAAAATATGTATTTTTTTGTGTACCTACTGTTCTTTTAATGTTGTAATCTAAGTTTTTCGCACGGGAAACCATTCTCTCTATAAATAAAACGTAATAGATACGAAGGCATGTATCTAATTAATATTACTTTTAAGGCACTGTTAAGTCACGCAACATAAACAATGGCTGTTGATGGGTGACAATAGTGGAGTCGTGCGCACGAGTATGACTTAAGCTTGTATTTACTACCTATTGATATTTGTATGTATTTTCGATCTTAATCATCCCTTATACCGTTTTCATTGTTTTCTTCATGTGGAGTTTTCAATTATTTATATATGACGCGTTTGGTCATTAAATTCAATTATCATAAATACGAGTTCACACGATTATATTATTCTAATTTCTCAATCCAGCGCACATCTGCGACCCAGTTGACGCTCCAGAAAGAGTTTCTTACAAAAACATCGAATTACATATGAATAGAAACTGGATTGAATTTATTAATACGTAATTTGGTACGGGCCCTGCATTAGGGAGGGGAATAAAAGGTAGCGAAATCGGTGAATAATAACACTTCGGCCCCCTTACCCCCTGTTTAATTGCTAGAATTAAACTTGTTTCGACTTGAATCTCGTAAGATACGTTATAATATCATCTTTTTGTCATCTCCTTATACCTATTAGTCTAACCGGTTGATTTTAACAGTCTACCTACTGTAGTACCTGTTTATAAAAACTCTCACAGCTCTTTGTCTATGATATGTATACATATGTGAAATGAGTCATTTTATAATTTATTTGCTTATATTTTTCCGTGTAGCAGTATCTATTAAAAACTTTTGAGTAACCTGTCTTGCTATACTTATATCCGATTTTTTTTTCTTAGGTAGACCCGTTGGCTATGTACTAACTATGGGTGGATAGGGGCAGCATGGTAATATCGATATCGATATAATAAATGTGCCATACATATTATACAAACCACATATCGACCACAACAGGAAAAGCCCACATCTGTGATATTTATTTATATAACAGCTATACATATTGTGACTTATAAATAATCCAAAAAAAAATCAAAACAAAAATTACACTATAAATAATTATATATACAGGATGTTATATGTTGAAGACCCCGACGTTATATTATTTGTGACTAGATTGCGAATATTGAGTAGATTTTTGTTCATTTTTCAAAATGGTTGAAAATTCAATTGTTATCAACTTATCATGTAATTCGTTGAGGCAGTCGTGGCGAAGCACCACAAAGGTGTGACTGTAACGTGACGGTTGTTGGTCTGATCCCCATTCGAGGAGGTGAAATATTTATTCACAATTATATTTTATCAGTATTATCATTTAACAAAATATGATAACGACAAAAAAAAACAATACAGTGATTTAAATTTCTTTAATTTAATTTGCAACAGAGTTAAAATATAGAATGAAAATATCCAGTTAAAAAGCTTATTCTAAATTATGCAATGGGATTAGGGTCCCAAGCATATTTACAGTTTACAGATCCAAGGGAGTCAATGAGCGAGATATCTTTAGGTGAAAGATTCAAATTGATCTGAATATTTTCAATAATCCGATGTTGATTTGTTGACTTTGGAATGACTGCAACTCCTTGTTCAACAGCCCACGCAAGTAAAACCTGGGCCGGAGATGCTTGGTATTTTTTTGCCATATCCTTAATTATTTGATCATCTATTAATGAGGTATTGCTGACCGCCAGACCTCCAAACGAGCAATATGCCTGAAGACGTATGTTGTTACTGTCGCAATATTTTAATAGATCATTTTGGTAATAATGTGGATGCCATTCAACCTGCAATAGTATAAGGTAGTTCTTAAACCACCTAGTTACCTCTAATAATGTTTGACATAACTCTCTTTAGCAGTTATTATTTCAGGCTAAAAATATATAATTTTAGATTATGATCATCTTACCTGGTTTACCATTGGTGGAACGTCACTTGATTCCATCAGTTGTGCTAAGTGTTTCACTGTAAAATTTGATACTCCAATTGCTCGGACTTTACCTTCGTCATGAAGCTTTGTGAATACTTTCCAAGTTCCTATGCGCAGTGATGCGTTCTTAGGATTTTGTGCATTTATTTTTGCCGCACCAGGGAAGTGAATGAGATACAAATCAATATAATCTAAACCTAAGTTTCGCAGGGATGTATCAAAAGCACTTTGCACGAATTCAGCTCCAAGATCGGATGGTGCTATAAAAAAAATATTAGGTACATTCTTTTTCCAACTAACTGTTATGAATGGTATAAGCTATTAACAACAAGATTAATAATTTATACTAATAACATTTTGAAAAATAAACATCAGAAATACTTGCACAACTTTGTTGTCACGAATATGTCTTCACGAACCAGTCCATATTTTGGTAGTAACTGTTTTAAAGCGTTTCCAAGAAACTTTTCGTTCTGGTAAACAGCAGCAGTGTCTAAAAAATATATGATTTCAAGAAGGATATTTTAATAAGTTTATTAAGTTGTAACTTTTTTTAGTTGTTCTCTTACCAAAAAGCCTGTATCCAGCTCCCAGAGCATAGTCCACTGCCTTGTATATAACTTCACTATCACGTACACGATACGTTCCCACTAAAATAGTTGGTTATTCAAATACTTCGTATAAAATAAAATCATTTATATATTGATTGATTTATATGAATTAATTAAATTTAATATTGTTATAATTAAGTGTTCACATAAAAGTAAAAGTAATACTGAAGAAAGTAATATGCTTAACATTATTAATAATATGTCTTTCTGTATATGATAAAAGAGCATACTCACATCCTACAGCTGGCATCTTGACCCCATTTCTTAATGTAAATTGCAAGTTTCCAAGATTTTGTTTTCCAGCCATTACGAAACTGTTTGTTTGAACAAGTCTAAAATAAGTAAAAGTTTATTTTTATTCACGTAGCACCAGGATATACTTTTATTAAATTAGTGAATCAATTTTACATTTTTAAATATAAATTAATATAAAAAAATACATTTAAAAATATTAAAAAAAACACTCTTCCGAGGGCGGGAGGGTCCAAGCCATCGGTGGCTAGGACTCCAGTGAGAGGAACCTCCGCACAATACGCGCCGCGCTAGGTCCAAATATTTAGATTGTTTTATTGCACCAGGATTATTATTACACTGACTCCAGAATCCGGCAGAAAGTGGGGAACGGAGTATCTTAACACTAGGTTCCCTCTGTGTACTTTGCTGTGTGCGGGATACAACGTGAAGCTGATTTAATTTTTAATTGAAATTTTGAATTTACAGTAAACTGACACCAAACTGATTGGTACTTGCCAAGTGAATGTTAACCAGTAAATAATAGTCCATTTAAGTAGACGCGGAAACGGAAGTAAGCTATTCCAATTAGGAGAATGTTATAAAAACCCACCAGTCGAACAGTGCTTTGGAAACACAATTGTTTGTGTTTAAGTAGTTTATTGATGTTAAAAAATGTAAAATTGTTATAATTTATTATGATTAAGTCAATTATTAGTTTATTATTATTAAATTAATAACCTTAAATTTGAATTAATTGCGACTTTTTATTTCCCAAAAACTTCAAATATTTAAATATCTAAAAAAAAATATTATTATAACATTTTCAAATTTTAAATTTCAATTGATTTACCTAATTATTTTGTCCTAATAGTAGAGTGAGCCACAAGTAAATACTTCATCTTTTTTTATTATTAAATAATAACTTACACCATAATGTTACCTATATAAGCGTAATAAAGGAACTGTCAACATATTGAATTATACGAGTACAATAAAAAAAAAATGAACTGAAAACAACTCGTTAGGTTCCATAAAAGTAATGAATACAGCGGCCGTGGCAGCGGGACAATTGCATGCACGCGACAGTTGCTTTTTTGTCATGACCGCCTATATCCCCATTTGGCCAATAATGAGAATCGGTGATCTCATGGCGCCTCGTCATGTCTTTAAGCAGTCACGCGGACCAAAATAACCGCCAGCCGTGCCCTGATGCAACTGCCGAATCAGATTCGAGTGGAAGAAATATAGGCCAATTTCATATTGACTAGATAGCTAGCTTTGTAAACATGATAGCACAACTCTGTTATAAACTAATTCTGCAAGGGAAATTGTAATAACTATTTTTGAAGCTTACGTTAATATGAATTTAACATATAAAAATATCTTTGAAGATATTTAATTTTCCACATAAAGAATTTAAGAGGTTCAGACAAAAATTTGAATAACTTTCGTAACTTTAATTTCACTGCAATGGAAAAATATAAATACTCAAAAAATATGAGACATTCGGTGCTATACTCAATTTTTAATTTCTTTGTAAACTCCGTGTTCTGTCTTATCCAAAACTGGATGTACAATCAATACATCGAAGTACATATTTAAAATGACCAATTCGGAGAAACATGTTACGGGTACAGTGCATTGAACTGACTATAAATTCACGTAACACTTACCAAAGCATTTGTTTACTCGATTCAGAGATTTTGAAAGAAATCTAATAGTTTTTGTGAGTCATGTACCTTCTAGTCACACACTTTCTCAAATAGAACTAACTTCTCTTTAGTGTTAATTAGTAAAACACTGTTTTGTGGGTGAATGAACGTTTAGTAGATTTACAGTTGTATTTTAATGTTGGTATTTAAACTGTATTCGTATAGTAACGTCTTATTTTTTATAGTTGTCTTATATATATCAATACGGGCTATATTATAAGCGAGATACTAGCAGATTTCTACTCGGTAAATTGGCCGCTATAGGCAACAGAGTAAACAAGATAAAGTTGTATGCATTTGGTTTAACCTTTGTTCTAAAAGTACGATTTAAATTAAAAAGAAAATAATTTACAACTAACGTTCACAAAATTAGTTTACAAAAAATAGTTTGTCATATAGACGATAAGAACGACCTGTACGTTTATCCAAGACAACGACCACTGGACAAGAGCGAAGACTTTACCACCCTCTTGCCTTCACCAAAATATTAAAATTAATAATATCGTCCTCTAATAACCACAATCCAAATTATAAGGTTCAATAGGTGTTTCCTATTGAAAATTATGAATATATTATAAATGAATGAACAGTGGTCGTCTAGTAAATGGGAACACTGGCAATCAGTTTGATAACAGAAAATGAAAGAGTAGAAATCATTTATAAATATATTTAAATAATCATAATTAAAAAAACATAGAGACTAAAAATAATAAAAACCGCGATACGGTACTTTGTATGTAACAGTATTTATACATATATATTATTACATAAGTTTGTATGTTTTTGCTATGAGCTTTTTTACTTATCAGCATATCACTTGAAAATAATAAAACAAAATTGAAATAGAAAGCATTCTGAGACTGAATTAAGTGTCATGCTATATCAGCCCCTGGAGTGAGACCTATCGAACGCCGAAGGAAGCGCTGGTTGGATGTTGTGATGCAGGGCATGAGAGTCAATGGACTCACTACCGACGCACTTAAGACCGTGCAAAATGGAGTAGGTTGAGTAGGAAGGCAGACCCTGGAAATAGCCGGATTAATGCCAAGAAGAAGAAGAAGTATAGCGTATTTTGTCCCAATTTTAAACAACCTTTAGAACATCTGGCAAGAGTAAAGCCTACGCAAAGGGTTTGGTTATAATATATACATTTTTACATTTTTGTCAAAAATATACTTAAATACGAAATTGAAACTAAGCTTATGCTTGAAGCTTCAGATGACGCTCTGGCTGTAGTACAAGTACTGCATTTGGTTTCCTGGGGGGGGTCTTATTCGACTACACCGCCCCGGGCCTCCGACGGGGTTAGTCCGCCCCTGATGGAGTGACTGAACATTAGGTTCTCAGGTTGAAGCTCTTGAAGTTATTAATAATACAAAAATATAATTTATAATATTGTAAAGCGGAATAAATGAGTTATAATATTTGCAGTAAGTATTGAAGTAGGTGTAGGTTTTTACGGCGTAGGCGCTCCGTAGATGTCATCATATTCAAATACACATTATAACTAGCATCAAGGTCGAAGAACGTCAGTACCCATTCATTTAACCCTTGTGTATGCTCTGTAATATTTAGAGATCCAATGTATCATCTAAAAATATATATTAGTTCAGTAGGACTGTGCTGACTATAGGGTAAGGGTTAAGGGTTTTGTTCCCACTCGGAATAATAATTATTTTTAAATGAAAATGTATAAAAATACATAGATAATTAAAATTATGCAATTAACGATGTTATAAGCAAATGCCACTGCGACCTTGTGAAAGAAAATTAAGCGTTACGTTTGGAAGTATTAAATATATAATGTATAGTACGAATGAGTTAGAAGGTAATATATAGGTATGAGTACTTATTCTGTAAAGGTAAGATTTACATTTAGTAAAGAAATATTTATTCATTTATACAAAGAATAGGTAAGTACCTATATAAAATTATGAAATCTTGCATTGAAAAATAGCATGTCATGTCTTTTTAAATCATATTATTACTAAAATATGATTTTATTACCTTCAGTAGTATTAGTTCCAGTAGTATCTTCATAGCTACGGAACAATACAAGTAATCTTATTTTGTTTTTAGTTTGAGAATGACTGATAGAGTGTACCAATCGATACCAATTAAATGCTATGAAACGGTAATTGCTTATTTAGTTACAATAAAATCCAAACGAAGGAACTGCTGGTGCTATTAAAGCAAATTTGTACACGGTAGGTAATAAGTTCAGGTCAAACGTAGGCGTTACCTGAGTCACATGGCGTTGTAGTAAGTGGAATGTCTTTACATACATACCCCTATATATTTCTATAAAAATATACTATTTAATACTCAATAGATAATCTTATAGATGATGATAGATGTCAAAGTAGAGGAAACCTAGTGTCTTAACACTCCGTTCCTCATTTAGTACACAACTTTCGAGATATAGCATTAGTGGCTGAAATTAACGCCGAGCTCGTCTTATTCTTAGTGCTTGTCTATTGTTTATATTATGCAAAGTTAGTAACTATATTAGTTATTGTACGTGGGAGTCACAATTTGATGTCATTATTTAAATTTATCTATACAATAAATATAGCAAGGTAAACAAGATTGTATCGATGGATATGTCTTTATTTTCATGATTAAATTCTAATTAATAATAACTCCCACAGTATTATACTATCGCAAGTTAAGTAAGTGTACTTAATATATTTAGATTAGATACACTTTAGACCAAATCTATTACAGTGATAATGTGGTTAATGCGTATTAATAAAAAGGACAATATTAAAACCTTTTGTATAGGTTAAAAAGAAGAAGTACCTGAAGTTTATTCAAAAATTTAAGTTTTTATTGTATTTTTAGCTTTATGCTGTCTCCGGCGTATAGCGAGGTAGACAGAGGAAACCTAGTGCTAAGACACTTCGCTCTCCACTTTCGCGGACGGTGGCAGCAGCGGTCCGCGGAAATCAACGCCGCGCTTTCTCTTGGTACAGGAGTGATCAAATGAAAATATTTATTTTCCTGAGTGGAAATCGATCATCTCCTGTGCCACTGCGACACGATGGCCTCAAGAAATCAAGTTTCTAGTGGTGTTTATAGATACCAAATATGGACCTTAGTTAAAGATATTTACTACAGTTCCAGATTAATTAGTAAGGGTACTCTGCGTCAATTACGATCAGTTTAAATTATAAAGGTTTCGTAAATAGTTATATCTAAATGGAAGTCGATCAAGTTTGAAATTATGTTAAAATTATGATTTGCAAAAACAAGTATTAAATATGTTTTTTTGGGTACCTTAGTTAAGCAAAAATATATATTAAAGAAAAAGAAATTAAATTGAAAGTCTTGACTAATAATTTATCAAAAGTTCTCTAGTTTTACTTAAAAGAAGTCAGCATTACCGAAATGATATATTTTTTAATTTAAATAACTAAAAACAAAAATTAAATTGAAAAAAGAACAAATTATCATTTATAACGTTTCCACGTAACTGTCAGCTAGTCAAGGTAATGCAAGGTCCTTGTTTCCGAAGACAGAAACTCCACAAGTATGAAGAGGATAAAAAGTGGATGCCATAGGAGCTGTGCAGGGCCAAAAAGTAGACGCATTCCATTGTCGATTGCAAACGAGACTCGCCGCTTTCCAGTGGAGTCGCAGAACTCCAGAATAACCTAACTAACTACAGAATAAATGTGGATGCGGTATAAATTACTTTTTGATCCTATTGACGACTTCCTAAATTTATGTTTGTTGTTTGTATTAATTGCTGGAAGTATCTTTGTCCTTTCAAAAGACTAAAATTCCTGACATGTTAATTTAAATGAATTGTGCCAAATTTGATGTTTTATTTGTTTTTAAATTCTAATCATTGCTTTGGAATTTCGATACATCTGGTCTGAAACATATTAAGTTTCAATTAGAATTATTTTATCATTAATTTTATCGCGTCCATAGTTCGTGGTTTGGAGTTGTATCGGCCCAGTGCAGGGCGTAATGCGGTGCAATCACCGAGCGTTCCCGTGAGAACGCGACCGACACCCGTACAGCCACATGCCATGTGAAAAGGTCAAGCACCGAAGTGCTTTGCGAAAATTTATACGAAAATTTACTTGAACTTATTTTTAGTGAATATTTCAATTTCGCGCTGTATCCCGCACACAACAGGGTAGACAGAGGGAACCTAGTGTTAAGTCACTCCGTTCCCCACTTTCTGCCAAATTCTGGAGGCATTGCGTGTTAGTTAATATTTAAAACCTAGATTTTATATACGAGTAGTCATGTGTAGTGGGTGTTAAAAAGAATTAATTTTGTGGAATAATCTTTTCTATAATTTTATAAAATAATATTTTTTCTACAATTATAATTAATAACTATGTAATTTTTAATATATATTTTCAAATTACATTTAGTGAAAATGTGGTTGCTTAACGAATAAATCTAAAAATAAATGTAATAGGTAATATCTATATTTCTAGGACGTTTCACTACGTCAAGCTGAACCAATCTCGTAGGTTTGTCCATTGGGATTTTTACCAATTAACTAATTTATTTATAACGAGGCAAACACGTTACGGTAATTTAGGCCGAGTCGTTGTCCCTTAACAACTTGAAGGACAGACAAACCTGCATTCCACACTGAGAGGATCAAGTTTTTGCACAATTTCTTAGGAGTAACCGTCTATTACCGTATTTGAAATAGACGAGATATTCAAAGACTAAGAGTGTAGTCGTGGATTATATAATATATATATAACTACGTACAAAAACAAAGCACTTTAAATGCTTTTTTTAAAATTCTTAAATATTATTAATAGGCAATTTACTATAAGAAACTCTGTTGTTCCTCCCACGATTATTCCGAGAAACCTCTCCGTGTGAAAACATCGAACAATGAATTTAAAGAACGTCGTAGCTCAAAGGAACAGTTCATTGAAGACGCCAAGCATTACCATTACTAATTGAACCCCTCCGTCCCTTTCATGTCAAGAATTTCCAACTTCTGTTGTATGCTTTTATAGAGGTCTTACAAAATTGGTCGGCCCGTTCACATATTATCCATTGAGGCTCCTTCACACGGTCAAAGACGACAAAAAATAATACAAAAACCGTTATGTTCCCGAATAAATATTCCCATCATTCTTGAATATCTCATTGACAAATCTACATAAGCTTGTCTTGATAATCGTCAATTACTCTAGATTTTGTAAATAAAATACACTTTTATTTCAAAATTCAAATACATTTATGACAGTCATTTTAACACTTAAAGACAAATAAATACTGCAGTTAGTCAGAAAAAAATGGTACATAAATGGTTCTTCAATTTTTTCTAACTCATCGTATAATGCAAGGTAAGAAATTTGTCTAAAATATTAAAATATTTAAGTTTTGCATTTCTACTTGTAGAATATGTATTCGTTAATAGACTTAACAAAAACAACCCTGTCTCAATAATAACGAACACATGGGTCACAAATGTGCGTGGGACCAACACCAAGCGACATTCCTTGAATGGAACGCTTAGTTCATAAAGATACGAAATCGTATCCCATAAACATTCTCACGATATGCAGCAGGCTAGATAACAGTTATTCCACCACATTTTCTGTAAAACTTCATATGTCTTGTATTCTATAACATATGTATAGGAAAAAATATCGTTGTAAATAATTATAAATAATTTGATGCAGTAATATAATGAAGATTTAGTAAAATGATCAACTTTTGGGTATGTAAGGAATGCAAGTACGAGCGCGCTTCGCCTAAGGGTGCATTAAGCTATCATGTATCCAGGTACTCGTCTAGTCTGCATTCTTAAGCCGGACCCGGCTCAAGAATGTCTACAACCAGCAACCCGAGACGGAAGGAGCAGCGGCGGAAGCGGTTCATGGAAATGCTATCCAAACACCTGAAGGTTCCATATGCCATAACTGTATTCCCTATTATAAGCCTTCTGTTAGTCAAGCAAAGGCTCAAAATTGTTGGTACGCTCAAATGAACTTAAGTATGCTTCATAACCATGAAATGAAATACTTAGGTACATTTAAAACAACGCTTAGACAAAATTTTCTTCGAATGAAATTGAACCTTATTTTGTGCACTATAAAGAAAATAATGAAACGTTCATGAGATGGAGTTGTATCGATCGTAATCGCGAATGTTCGATCCCGCGACGCGCAACCGTTTCGCTCCAGTGTACCGCGCATCCTGCCCTATACAGACTCCAATTTTCTTTAATGTAAGTTTTCTATAAATAAGTAATATACGAATAATTAGCTTCACGAATTATCCTGCATATAGCAGGGTAGGCAAAGGGAACCTAATGTAAAACACTCCGTTCGCCACTTCCCGGACGGAACACAATCTCGCGATCTCTCGAACACAATCTCTCGAACAAAATGATAATATAAATAAATAATAATAAAGTGGTATTTGTTTTAAGATACAATCGGACGTCAGAAATCATAACAGTCAAATGTTGATTAAACAATGTATCGGGTCCCGCATGGCTCGCCTCTTTCAATTGTAAGCAATTATTGGAAATCAATTGACATCGAATTGACTGAACAAGGCAAATGGATATTTTGACCGACTCAAAAAACAGGAGGTTATTAGTTTGACATGTATCTATCTATTTAGCTTTCAAGCACGTATTCTATAATTATATTAATTTCGTAAGTGTACTTATGTATCTTCGTCCACAAACTTTTCGGAAACTAAGTCATATTAAGATGACATACCACAGTCTCATATCTTAATACTGATGTAAGAACAATTGTAGTGATAAATAATTTAGATAATATATGAAGACACAGTATTTTATACATAATTTTATTGCTATTATTAATTTCTATTCTTTTCTTTTTATATTATTCATTCTATTAAACGAACGCTACGCGTTAAAGGGCCGAGTCTACCTGTAACTTAATGAAATTATGAATGGAGGTGTTCTTAAGATATAACTGCGGTTCGAGTCATCGTATCAATATCAGGCTAGTGGTGAAAGTGAGGTCGTACAGCTTTCTACCGCCGCATTGCCAGTCTACACGGACTTGCGAAACCCACTTTTTTCTATTACAGCTTGGAGATTGGAAAGCTGCAGCTACATTTGAAAGACATAATACTAACATCCGATTAAATTATATAAATATTTTTTTATTAAACTAAAGAGTTCAGAGACAACATAAAAATTATATTAATTAAGGTAAAATTCGTGTAAAATTTCAGCCAGGTAACCATCTCGATTTTACGCATTTCATTCGAAACATCTATAGCGCAATGAACAGGCCTTTAAATTTTAAAAATGAGTTTCCTAAGTTTAAAATTGCGCAAACGCGGTAATATTGCTTACATTATTCTTTTTACTTTATTGTCGTTGACTTCTTTAATACCACCAGTGTATGTTACGTTCTATGTCAAAACATTCGACTGCAGTGAAAACACAATGAGACATTTTAATTTATTTAAAAATTTCACTAATGTCCAATCTTTCGATATCCTAACTCCACCGTCATCTTAGAATAGTCCGTTTTCGACAATAAAGTTAATTTTATATACAAATTTATATATTTATAAAAAAAATCCTTTTAAGTCAACTCGCTATTAGCAAAGCAACACAATAGGTGTATATCATAGTGTGAGAAGCCATTCTTTGCTTCTTTGAAGGCAAGGAACACAATGTCCATTGTGCAACTTCTGCGGACAAACGACTGGAAACGAGATCCTTATACCGGTTAACACGTAAGTATGAGCGCTCATTTTAAATTTTCTCATAATGATTATTAAGGAATAGAAAACAAAAAATCTAATTGTTATAAACAATTATATAATTAGAAACCATTTATTATGATACAAATAAAATTAGACATAGGCCTCTTTGTCGTATTTTACCATAGAATTTAATATTGGTGTACCTAAGCAGCGATATAATAATAAAACATATATTACGTCGTATTTAAGAAAAAGTATTAAAAAATTAATGAGAGAAGTATTTTTTATTACTAGAAAACAGAATACGTAATTTGAGATGTGCTTTGTCAAGTTTAGAAGACATCGACCGGACACTTAAATCTGGTTAGGTACTTTTGCTTATTAGAATCTAAAATAATTTTCTTATATGAAATAACGTAATCTTTTATAAAAATTATATGAACACTCGATCAGTAAGTTTTAGTACATAAAAATTTCATTTGAATCGAATAAGAGTAGGCACGATGACGTCACTCCTACAAATTTGGCAATGGCAGGCGTTCGACCTCCAAGCATGTAATGGTTTCGTGACTTCTAGAGGTACCTACTGATAAAACTACGCACAACCAAAATTAAAACACGTTTTAGTTTTTGGTGAAGTCAGTACCAGTAACAATCATAATATATTATGTTTATATCCTTTTATTTGTTTGTATGTATAAATGATACAGATACGTCGTCGTTTACGTTATTTTATTATGAAGGTCGATCTTCTATTGCGACATAATAAACATTAAACATGGTATCCAACACAATCGAACACCTTCAGCCGTGGGAACATCGTTGTCATGGTGGTTAGGCAAGACTCCTCCTTCAATTAATAAGTCCTGTTTTTTATATAGACTTTGCAAGGCGAATAGATCTTGGTATTCTATTTCTAAGTTCACTAATGGATTTTGTATGAAAAAGAAATAGCAATTGTAAATTCTAAAATTTGTATTTTTTTACCGACTGATTTGGTCTTTAAATTAAAACTAAAACGACTTCATTAAAAAAATTAAAACATTCAGAAGATTTTTGGATCATGCTTCTCTACTGTACACAACCACGGTTGTGTACAGTAGAGAAGGTTCTCTGTACTCAGGCTCTCTGTACAACGTGACATTGGCGAAATGATGTGAATGAATGAATGTGCTCAACTGGCACGTTCGGATCATCATAATCAAAGGACAACGACAACAATCATGCTGCTCCTAATTATGACATTAAAGAAAGAAACATATATAAAAGTATTTGTTAATACGGAACTTTTAGGATACAAAAAAATACAAAAATCTGACCCTTTGAAAACCCTTAGAAATCTGTTTGCCTAACTTTAATATTTCATTAGGCCTACTCCACTCTCGAAAACAATTATATTTACTACTCTCTACACTAGTACCTATATTGCTTTAGGGTTGTTGCCACGATATTAAGATTTTTTTCCAACTTTTTTTATCTCCTTGAAGAAAGCGTTTAAACGCTTTCTTTCTTCTTGTATTTAAATACACTATACATTGAAAACAATAAAAACTCCGCCCTTGTATACGGGCAAAACAATGAGAAGTGGTTATCTTGGTATAAAATATTAATACATTATTTTCAGAAGACACCGTACTGTTCCATAAGTAGAATTATCGAATAAATAAGACCAAAAAATATATTTTTCCTGAAGAGAAAAAAACCTTGAATCTTGATTTTACTGATTACGAAGCAAATTCTGCGAAATAGAAGAATATTTTTATATTTGTTAACATCTACACTAGAATCTAACCGTTCACATCCGTATAGTCTATTGAGAATATCTCGAAGAGGGAAGGGATTAGATCGGCGTTGAGTCAGCGGCGTGGCCCAAATTCCACAGAACACCATCCGCTAGAAGCAGCCTCAATGGAAAACCATCTACATGGAGATGCGTAAAAGATTCAAAATACTCTGTAGAGCTACATCTAAAATGCCGTTGTTCCATAGTTTGGTTGTCTATGTAGCATTTAACGTCTAGCAGATGCTTTATGGTAGTTGCGGCGCTTAAAATCAGTTCGATTTGGATTTATTTCATATTAAAAACACGATCAATTTAGACTGCACATATGGAATATTTTATTAAAGTAATTTGAAAAATAGCTTTTACAACGATGTCTACTTTATATGGAAGTATATAATAATCCAGGTTGTTGAGATAGGGCGCCACCGGTGCACAATGGTCGCTATTATTAGTGGCGACCTTCAGGGCTGAGCCCGGGAATTTCTCTGCTGGTTTCAAGAGTCCTATTTTCTAAGAATCGTGGTGCACGCGAGCACAACGCGCATTTTTAGTTAGTATAGAGGTCAGATGCAGATGTGTTCGTTTTGATATTTGATAAATAGTAATAATGTAATCTACATGTTAGGCTTGATTGTCGCTATAGATTAGATTTCAAAACTACATTAGATATGTAACATGAAAATATTAAATTGACTAAACTGTTTGACTGATTTTATTAATAAATCACACCATGTCTATATTGTAATAGATTTCTTGCTACATGTAATAATACATTTTTATGATTTGACAGACACGTAAATAGTTAATATGAGACTTATAAATTTTTATTTATAATAATAAAAACCTATTTTCTGATCATTCATTCTTAATACAAAATTACATTAGCATCAATATCATAAGTATTTTTCAAAGAAATAAACCATAAGTTATAAAGGTGCGAGATGGTGGAGGCTTACTATAAATTCCTTTGCCTTCTTAGCGCCAGCCTACCTGTGGAGTAAAAAAAGTATTCTGGTTGTAGGGCCGAGTCGGCGCTTTTGAGATAATTTATAAGGCTTTGCCTTTCTTGGAATTTCGAAATCTCGCTGAGATAGTCCAACGAGCCCAAGTCACAGCTTCAGCAAACGGAATGCAAGCATAACGGATTTAGATGGGAAAAAACAGTGTATTGTCGAAGCATATTGTGTAGTCTTGAAAAAAATTCCAATTTAAAAATCCCATTATTTGTGTATAAATTCGTTTTAAATTTATTGGTTGTGATGACGATAAGTAAGTTATTAGGACTGAAAATTGCAATAAAGAAAAATATATAAATTTTGACATTTACCTGTAGGATAGGTACCAATAGTTTGTTTATGTGAATAAGAAAACTTGGAATAAAATGGAAATGATATTTATACTAAATACGGTGTAACTAAGTTAGTTTTGTACCACCGTAAATAGACCAAGACAAACATACACCTATAATTTTAAATTTAATCTGCTTTTTAGTCTTCATTTAGTTAAATTAAATTAAATAAATATTGAATATTTTTTAAGAAATTTAGAAACTAATTTGAGGTTTTATATGTGAAAAGTGTAAATGTCACATACACATAAACTTTGTAAACGTCCAAGAAAAAAATTTGGAGTCTTCGAATCAATCTACTCGTATTATATAACGCTACCTACCTACTTGCTACATTGGGTTAATACCCACCCGTCCAGATATTTCTGGGAAAAGAAGGCCACATACCAATTTCTGGTACGCCATTGGCCATACTGCTTACACCCAAGAGATCGGCTCATAAGTTCCCTTTAATTTTTCAGACCCGTTTTGGACTCTATTACCGTAGAGATTAATGGTGGTAAATTTTTAAAACTTTTGTAAGTGTAATATAAAATTACAAGCCTTAAGCCTTTTAAATATATTTTGATTGAAATATTAAGCAAAACTTTTGTATATATAGAAATTGAAGGTTATTTCATAACAAAGATAAAGATGAACTTTTTTTGTAACTTTACCATCTCTCTATACTTCGATATTAAAATAATAAATTATGTGAGCTTATGTCAAACGATATTCCTTACTTATTAATATAGTCTAAAAAAGCTTGATGGCTGCGAAACCTTCAAATAGCAACCGCGATGCGGTTTAAGCACGATTTTCATTAGCTGTGCGGCTTACCCTATCCTTTGTATATTATACCGACCTTGGTTACAAGACATCGATTGACATACACTTTAATTTTTCATCGACATTTTAAGTATACATAAAATAAAAGTTCATAGCACGATTATAATCTGATAAAATTAATAAAATATGACTTATACTTTTAATACCAGATTATTGAAATTATCTTTATTAATAATGATAAATATTTAAAAAAACAAATTGTCGCAAAAAGTCATATGAATTGATATCTATATATAGTTATCCTTTAATGGAGTAAATCGAAAAAAAACCTGAATAGTCCAAAACCGGAGACCAAATACAATTTTACAGACCATCCACATTCGGAATCAGAGCACCAAAATCAATTCTTTATATAAATATGAACAAATGCGCAACCAAATTTACTTACACTGTTGTCATTGGTTCGTAAAAATATCGCATAAAATGTTTAAATTTGTATAAACAAAAACAAATTCTTTAAATGTACTCAGCGACATCGTAAATATTTTAAAATGTTAAATGCACAAGATATAAAAAAAATTGAATTGCATATAATATTGCTATAGTAAAAACTGCATACATCTATTTAAGCTTATGTTCTTACAAATATTTTTGAATAAACCTTGAACCTTGAATTTGACTGATCACGAATGAACTTACTAAATTGAAAGCCCTATTATTAACTCGCTTCATTCTCTAAATATTTGTTTGTATATTTATATGTGGTTATGTAATTTTTAGTAAGTACTTACACATGTATTAAATGAACACAAAAATATAAAAAAAAAATTATTTGTACAAATTATAAGATAAAAATTATATTTAACGTAGAAATATCTTATTATTCCTCAATAGTATGAATTAATTACAGTTAGAATTGAGGAGAGTACTTAAAACCGTAATTATATCAACATTTACGACAATTACATAAATCACATACCGTGTAATGTAGCCTCTGTTGAGAAAAAAGTAACAGCTTCGAATTTAATAATGTATTATAAATAATAATTTTCATATATTTTCCACAGTATATTTACAAGAGGAAAATCAACGTTGCACCATTTTATGTGAGATCATCGATTTTCCTGCGGCGCACCATGGGCAGTAGGCGGAACCCTCCGGTACGGTAGTGAGCGCGGTATGTTGCATAGAGCACACGTCCTATTCGGCTAAATGCCGGAAAAGGCCGATAAGGCCCTAAACTATTAAAAACAAAGTTAAACAGATGAATATGGATTTCTGGGCCAAGTTGCTTGTTTCACTAATAAATTGTAATGGCGATACGGAACCGTCATCGGTACAACGACAACAGTCAGGTAATTCCATGCACAAATGTTTATCAAAAACAAAACAATTAGTGTTATACGTTTAATTAGTAGGTATGTTCGTCGGTAAAATTGTAAATATGTATTTAAATATTAATTAGTATATCTAATCTAATATAGAAATGTCTTTATTTGTTTTTTAAAAGTTAATTATTAATAATTTAAATTAAATTATTGACTAGCTACGTGTTAGTTTAGAGTCGTCTAAATAAACAGAAATTATCTTATGGACCTCACCATGTACTACTTATCCACTGTACAGATTATAATAAGAAAATTCTAGTCATATTCATAAACAATACAAGAGCTCATATTAATACAGACTATTATTGCGTATAGACATTAGCTAAGAAAGAAAAAAAATTATGTTATAGTCTGTTGCATCTGAAATGCCTTCAGTGGAATCTAATAATTGCACAAGCATTAACCGTTATTATTATTAGCTTGCAATGTTAATGGAATACACAATTTGGACGATTTAAAACCTTGGCGTTCATCGTATCCTAAAAACTACTGAACGAATTGAGATGAGAATTTATAATAACATACCACCGGAATAGCACACAGGCTATAGTTTATGTAAGGATTCTGTATAATTTGGCTTTAATATAACAATAAGTTTAAGCGGGCGAAGCCGCGCGTGGGTTGCTGACGATCTGACTTGATATTAACACAAGACTTTGGGGATGAAGCGACAGCTGTCAAGCACGTGGAGCAGCAGCTGCGTAACGCCCGCGCACGAGCAAGCTGCTAACACACCTGCCAAACTTTACCTTAATTTTTTTACAATTTATATCAGCATAATAGACGATACGTTGGCATCTGCTCTGTTTTTTATTTAATTTCATTTGATGGTAGGTTAATATATGCACCTATAAAATTTCACATACTTTAGATTTGAGATTAGAATGTTAAATTAACTCATATTGTTATTTTATGATATAAACGATAACTATTTAATCTATGTAAAGTTTGAGTGGATGAAATAGATAAATAATAAATTCTTTGAAAATCTTGTTATGCATCTAATTTACCTATAAGCTTTGTTTATACAGTGTTATTATTATTTCTAATATTCTTACTACTGAATTGATAGTTTTTTTCTATTATCAGAAACCACTGAATTTATACTTTATATTTATTATGGGTAATCTTACAAAAAAGTGATTTATGTATATAGAATATTCTAATTTTTATATGGTCTTCATCAATAAAAAGAATTTAACTATATTTTAAGTATTACCTAACTTTTTGCAAAATATTTGATATTTATTATCTATCCTAATTTATCCAATCAAGGAATCAAGAAAGGAAATCTGTATAGCGTCCCAATTCACATTAATAATTTCGATATAACCTAAGGTCGGTCGGTCGGTCGGTCGGTCAGGGTTAATTTGGGCGCTTAGAATGTGTCATATGCAGTAGATAAATCTTAGTTTTTTCCATTTGACCCCCCCATGGTCAATTTTCTATTCATTCGTCTCCGTAGAAGCCAAGCAAATGCAAAAGCTAGAAGATAAAAGTGAAAAGAGTAAATATTACGACATATTTAAAATTAAGGTCCTGCATAGTTGCATGATTGTTTACATCAATAATCTGTCTTGTAAATAACGTCATATTTTACGTAACAATATTTATCATTAGATCAGTTCGCCTACTTGCGTCTTCAATAACAATCGTATATAAAAGATTATTCTTCGAATATTTCATTTGAGTAAACTTATAGACGTGCTACATCGACTGAAACATCTAAGCTGTCAAACGTCAAAATAAAAATAAAACTAAAATAAAAATATATTCCACATTGACAGTTTCAACTAATTAAACTTATTTTTCTAGGCATGCAAGATGGGATTCCATCTGAAGAACCGGACGACGAAGCAGCCGGGCCCTCTAGAGGAGCCCTGCCCAAATGTAAGTATATATCCCTTAATATTAATACCACGCACTATACTTGTATTTACATCATGTAGCAACTAACTAGTAAGCAATGATAACGAGAAAAATACTTACAAAAACGTGTTTATGTTGTTGTTTATAAAGAAGTGTATATAAAATTGAAAACAGCTGTTAAAACTTAAAATTAGTTGGCACTGGACTGGCTATGTATTAATTTTTGGCGGTAGCGGGGTGCGGGTGGGGCGGTGCGCCGGCCATTAGAATTTAGAACCAAACTAATAACACGAAGGGCTTTTTCTGAACGTGACGCACGCTCACGCAGCGCTGCTATGCTATAGTATAGCCGCCGACTGCCGACTTGGCGTGCTCTGTGTGTAGTCTGTGGACGCGGTAGATATCGCCGACGGTCGAAGTCGGTTCTGCCAACGGGCCGACAGTTGCGAGTTTCGCGCTCATGAAATAGTTGTGTCGTAGCATACTTCATTGCTGGATATTGTGATTTTTAATGGATTAAAAGTAAAAGTGGGTTTATAACTGTTGAAACATTGGAGTTAAAAGTGTTCATATAATCAAGGATTTTGTGGACTACCAATGGATTCACTAAAAGGTGAATGTTTTTCCTACCTTCTTGTTTGTCAAATTTCAGGAAACGTGAAATGTATATTTCATTTTTAACCTCGTGCCTTGTGGTAATTATCTTTTATTTAATAGGAACTGTTGTGTATTAGTTTTATTGAATCGTGCTCTTGCTTTTAATTACCATCGAAGCAAACGTCATTAACACGTCAGCACATTTTTGTATAATAATAAATATTTCTCTTACTTAATGCAATTATTCGACGGTTATTCGTTTAAATTACTTAATTTATTTATCTTATATAGATAATAGAATATTTAGCTTAAGTACAAGAAATTAGTACAACCTCGCGAACAGCTGTGAACGTTCTAAGGCCGTTACGTAGATATTTTACGGAAATTTTCAATTCACATTTCATTTCTAATTCAATCTAGAATTTTGTTTTATTTTATCGAAAACGTTGTATACCGTGTTCTTTTGGTTATCAATAATGCACACAATATATTACTATTCAAAAAGTAATATGTTGTTTAATATTAGCTTAATTTACATCCATTAATGTAATTAAATTTACTAGTCAGATTTTATACTTATAATAATAATTGTTTTCCTTATTTCAAATGTCATATAGATAACATTAATTACTTCCCAGAATCCACATGCTTAAAGTATTAAAATTTACAAAAGATAGCACTATCTACGAATACCATATAACCTTTTTCTTTTGTTAAAACAATAAGCTATAATAGTTAGTGCCTTTTAAAAATAATGTTTTAAAATTTACCTACAAGTTTTTATATTTAAAGAATAACTTCAAATGATTATTTAACAATTTTAATTTGGTAAAACAATATGAACAGAAGTTTATTCGCTAACAAATTATGGCCATGTCATTTGTCCTCGCTGTGCTTATCACCCAATTGTGCCTCTGAGTATAATTTTCTGCTATGACATCACATCTTTATATGAAGTAATTAACATTTAATTTGTTTGTTTTTTTTCTTTAAACAAGATAAATACATTAATCCTTGTCCTGGCATCCATTGTTCTATTTATGTTATCTTGACATCAACATTAAAGTTTTACTTTGTTGTATTATAAAAGAAAAATACTACTAACGCCATCTGTTGCACGACCAAAGTACTAATTAAATATTTATATTATTGTTGTCAGATACAATATGATATTATGTTAATTTTCAATTTTAGTATAGCATTTGTTTGATTATAAAACATCACACAAAGAAATATTGAATGTTTTCAATGAGGTGGTGGAAAGTAGTTTCAAATGGTTAATTTTTTTTTCTGATAGTTACAGATCCCCATCTCAACTTCCATAATAAAATCCTATAAAAAATATAATAATATGCTACAAAATTGTACTGTATTATTTGTTGTTAAGTGTTCTCCAGTTTGGTCATTACTATGCTTTGAAATTCCAGTAAAAACTTGTAACTAGCTTCAGTCAAAGCAGGATATATGTTAGTTGAAATCTACACATCCTCATCTAATCCATGAAAAGAAACTACTTTTACCCACTGTTTTTGACTTCTGTCACCTAAAAATTCAAAATTCCGAGACCCTCGTTCACAAAGGCGTAAAAGATAAAATAATTTGGTTTCCTATCATCCTTTGTGTAAAAGTTGAAATATTTTGCATTTTGATTGTAATATTAAATCAATACTATGTTAAAAACAACTAGCCATATAACATTAGCACACCATTTTCCTCCTTGTTTCGCAGAGCACTATCTAGTCTATGTTTAAGCTGTAGCTTGCAAATTCTCAGATCCGAGTCTAATAATCGTGGGAGTATTCTATCGTGTCGTAATTCCAAATAGCTTGTTGGCGTTCGCGGCTTCCTATTAGAGATATCTCTTCCTACAATTGCTACATTAAAGTAATTGCTTTAACTAGCCTTCTATTATATACAATAATAATATTTGTTTACTGTTTCTAATATCTATTCATTCATATTCAAAAATAGCTGATGGGTCACGTCCATTCATTCAGTTTTATCGTATGCCGCTGTTGTATAAATAAGCACCCCATCTGGCGGATGTTCATTTCCTTCGATAGCGTTTCCGGACAATATCCTTTAGGGTTTTTTATCTATACGTGACAAGCGATGATTGTAAATAGTCTTAAACTCTCATGCAGGGGATATGTTCGATTAGGAATAGCGTGTGCTAAGATTACAGCGATGTAATTGGAATGATACTGCTGAAGATGTAATACAAGTACACATAGCACTGCGTAGGTGCTACAGCGAGGCGTTGGAATTCGAAAGCCGAGCGCCGACCACCCATAGGCATGAGAACGCGGCCCCGTCCCCTTCCCCACGGCTTACTACGGCGCCGCCTCTCGCCGCTCTCTCAAGGCACAATGCTGAATTTCATTTGCTCTCAGCTTATGAACCTTGGATGCGGGCCTTTTATTTTATTTTCCTTGTCTGTCCATTTTAATGGAAGCACATGTCGAAATCTTAAGTGTTGTTCTACAAAATCTAGAAATAAAACACTTGTATATAATTCGAAGGACAAAAGTTAGAAATATTAAGTACAATTAAGAATTGTTCATTGTTTACATTTTGTAATATCCATCATAAAGTCAAATTTATTAACAATAATAAATCATTTAAAAAAATAGATACATAATAATAGCACCAGCATTTCGTAACTAGGCCCTTAATCATATAAACGTTCCTCTGTGGAATGCATTCATTTTTGACAGGTCCCGTACATATAAACGGATGTATAGTATAGGTAGGCGGCTAGAGTCCGCATTCCTCACCGTCACGTTTTTTCGGTACTGCTTAGAACCGGCTCGCTTGCAGTACCACCACATTCCACAGGGCTCTTTTTACGCTGTGTGGTCGCGGCTTCCGCCGGGACGGCAACGCCTCGTCTCAGATATGAATGAAACCCAGTCGGAGCGGCAACGCCGCGCCAGACGCTATCCTGATTGAGAACTGCAGCTCTCCCGCGTCGTCCCCTCTCGCTTGTTCCTACTATCAAGTAGAATAAGTATGCGGCACCGGCCTAGCAACAGCTTGAATCGCGGTGGTCATACTTTATTTACCATGTGTCAACCACACGCGATAATTACCATCGCCGTGTTGGTCCTCCCAACAAAAGATAAAATTATGCATGGCTTGTTTAAAAATATTATATAAATAGTATAAAAATATTAGATATAGGTAGGTATTCAAATAATGTCTTTGTATTGATATTTTTAAGAAAATAATTGTGCTACATGTATTTGTTAATAATGGAAAGACCTCGTAAATGGAACAGCGTGTGAGACCCCAGCACAGACGACACAGCTGTGCCAGGCGCGGGGCACCCCACGTAGGCGAATTTGAACCCTCCTAAAACTGTGCACGCATGCGCAACAGTCACGTCGATGTTGCCCGCGACCCTCCGCCGTACGCGACATTACTAACAACAGAGCTTACTATGCCCGTCTCGTCCCGTACCCATTATATCAAAGTTACACTAAATTATATTATTTACAGTTTAATTCGTATTAAATTTTGGCTATAGTTGTTAAAATGTGTGTTGTGTGTGCTACGTGAAACACGTGTTAATAAACCTAAAAATGCCTTTGCTAGTTGACAATAAACTCAGAAATGGTAATTATTGATCGCCTTTTTTAGCAGCCATTAGTGTTAACTCGTGTAGTTTTTGTGAAGATGTTCGTTTATTGCGTATAAAAACAAATTAGAATTGATTAAGTATAATAAGATATCAGTCTTTTTATTTTTATTTATGTCTTTATATTTTTTTGTTTTTATTTTTTAAATTACATCTGTATTGCTATTGTTAATAATAAGTTCACATCCTATACCATAATCTATTTAATAGAAATCATAAAAACATAAATAGGCTTATATTATTACGAGAAAAAATTGATTGCGGCCATCGAGTGCATGCGCACTGAGTGCACGCAGAGGGCACGGAATGGGAGGAGGCTGCAGAACGTAATGGCCGCGAACTTGTTATATTTCGAAGACACTCGCTTACTCTTTTATTCTATTTATAATATTTTAACATAAAGCAAAATAATACATTTGATTTCCTTTCACTCGTTCATACATTTGTGAATGTAAACATGTTGTTTGTATTCATTAATTTTATATTTGTAATGTGTACAAAAATTTTTTTTGACATTTTTTGTATAGCTTATTTATACATGCATAGAAATAAAGTAACATAATATTTTTCTTCTTTACAGTATCTGCAAATGCACAACCGGCAGCGGGAATGTTGGCACAATTTTTGAAAAATCATACACTGGTGCTACCTCCGGGATGTGCTTCCAACACAGATACACCCTCGACCTCGCCTACACCCGCGTCACCTTCGTCTTCGTGCGACAAGCCCGACAACCGAGAGCGCGACGTGTTCGCCTTCTGTCCGGACGCACCTGACATGCGACGCGAAGACGAACGGCTAAAGACATTTATCGGATGGCCCGTCACATTTTTATTACCCGAATCACTCGCGAGGAATGGCTTCTATTATCTGGGCCGCGGCGATGAAGTACGCTGCGCGTTTTGTAAAGTAGAAATTATGAAATGGGTTGCGGGTGACGATCCCGCCAAGGACCACCAGCGCTGGGCGCCCCAGTGCCCCTTCCTGCGGCGGCAGGCGGAATCTGGCAACGTGCAGCGCGAGCCCGCGCCCTCGCTCGCGCCCTCTGGCCACGACGAGTGCGGCGTGCGCGCGCCCCCGCCCGCGCCCGCGCCCCGCATGCCCGGCCCCGTGCACGCGCGCTACGCCTCCGAGGCGGCCCGCCTGCGCAGCTTCAGCGACTGGCCTCGCAGTATGAAGCAGAAGCCTGAGGAACTCGCCGAAGCGGGATTCTTCTACACCGGCCAGGGTGACAAAACGAAGTGCTTCTACTGTGACGGCGGGCTCAAGGACTGGGAGAACGACGACGTGCCGTGGGAGCAGCACGCGCGCTGGTTCGACCGGTGCGCCTACGTGCAGCTGGTCAAAGGCCGAGAGTACGTCCAGAAGGTGATCACGGAGGCGTGCGCCCTCCCCGCCCCCAAGGAACAGCCTGAGAAGCCCGCCAAACCTACGAGTGATACTGCTGACAATAACATAGATGACACTAAATTATGTAAAATCTGTTACAACGAGGAGAGAAACGTGGTGTTCGTGCCGTGCGGCCACCTGGTGGCCTGTGCCAAATGCGCGCTTTCGACGGACAAATGCCCCATATGCCGACGGACGTTCACAGATGCAGTGCGGTTTTACTTGTCCTGAACTGGTCCCCCGCGGCACTGGTTGTAGTGAATACGCACGCGCGTCTGGAACACGCGCGTGGTCGCATCGCCGCTCCTCAGTACCTCGCGGCGGACTCGATGACGAGAAGGGGATAACAGTGCTATGTAACTTGACATGTCTCTAAATTATACATTTTAATACTATTAAAAATTGAAATTGGAAATTTATTATAAAAAATAAAAATTGTCAGATTTAAATTTGTGATATAATTTTGCATTGATAGCTAGTGTTCATTAATGTTCAATAATAATAATTATAACAAAAATACTGTAGACGGAAGTGTAAATATTAGCTTTACATTAGATACTGAAATAAACTAAAAAAATTATTTATGAAACAACAGAATTTAATTATTATTTCATCCTGTTAATATATTTATCGTAATGTTAATTATTATGTCCGTGTTTTCTTTCCTACCTACCTAAATAAAAATCAAATAATAAAAAAGAAATAATAGAAACGATGACATTTGTCTTTTCTTAAACATTCAAATTATTAAGATTAAGCTAAACACCATCAATGACTTGTTCAAAAAGTAAACTCTTAAGAAGTAATTACATTTTAAAAACTTTTTCACTTTTTTGTACACAATTATAAAGTATAATTAGTTCAGTGACAGAGTAATGTAAAAAAATACCACTCCATACCAGAATATTTGCAATATTTATGCATCTCTTATCTCTTATCTCTATCTCTTATAGACTGAGATCCCAAGACACAGACCTGCGTCATTTTAGCAATAGGATTAAGGAACAGCAATTAGGATTACTAATATGTAGTTAAGACTATACTTACTTACTAACTTGAAAGTGAGGCCTTTTCAGAGGTAGCGGCGACTAGAGGATCATAAATCCAAGCTCACCTACGTTAAAGTAAAAACGCTCGTATTTAAATGTTTTTTAGAATAATGTAAAAAACGCCTATTTGTTATTACCAGACGCTTTACGTGGGCCCTATTTACTCCCGCCGGACGTCCTAAAGGTTGTTTAAAATTGAGGCAAACTACGTTAATATACAAGAAAGTTTTCTATCTCGGTCATATCCCTCAAAACCATAGGTAATCTATGTTCTTAACATATTTAGAAAGATTTTTTCATTTTTTTTAAATATTTAAAATAAATCAGCTTGACATATAGCAGGGTAGGCAGAGGGAACCTAGTGTTAAGTCTCTCCGTTCGCCGAATTTTTTGAGCATTGCGTTTCGAGTGGCAGAGCTGAATGTGGGAATTAAATTGGCGCTAGCACGAGAAAATTAAAATATTAATAATAATAATTCACTCTGATATTTAATGGTTAAAAACCTATGGAAGTGATATAAATTGGATCTTATGCATCTAAGGTGCCATTATTATATTAAATCTGTTACTTAGATGTTAAATAGAACACTTTTTGAGTTTCTTTACTACCTTGTTCCATTAGACACCTTCCTCCGGTACTAGCTTAATGTTCAATCGGCGATTCGCTTTTCTACGCGATACCCGTGTGTCATTATTCATACGGCATACCTTTTTTTTAAAACAAATGATAGAGAAAATATGTAAAGAATATAATTATATGTCGCAGACGATCAAAAATAGTATCGCTAAATGAAGAGCAGCACATGCGAGTGACGGGTGCATCTTCGGAACTATGGCAACACTTAACACTAAGTTCACGCTATAACGAAATTTTAACCTTGTCATACTTTTGTCATAAAATTTCTCTCATTTGATAAATTTTTGGAACGGTCATTTTGCATATCACTTTAGATTGGAGACTTGTTAACCGTTAAAAACTACACTACTAAATAGACATAACTGTGGCTATGGCTATCATTCCTTCGCATAATTATCCAGTTATTGCTTACCGAATTATTGTGCGGAGGAATGATGAATGAATGAAGAAAACACAATAAAACATCATTTGTAAAAACCAAAGACCAATCATTTGATATATTATTATTAAGATTCTCAATAGACTTTGTTGATCTCCTGCATTATTGCTTCATCTGTAGAGACGGATTCATTTATTTGTGAAATATTACAAAAACATTTGACAAAAAAAAAACAACAAAGTACAATTTATAAAACATTTTAATAAGAAATTATAAAACTGAAATCAATGATTTGACATAGTTATTATTTTGATTTAAAAATTCCCGCTTAAGTTTGTCGATTTCCCGCATCATTTCTTCATCTGATGTGGTGCATTCATTAATTTGTTTGCACTTACGTAAGAAGTCTGCTATTATTTTTTTGCCTTCAGAAGTTTCTTCAGATTTAACAGTAGTTTCAGCTTCGAATAGGTTCACTTCTAGCTCTGCTTGTTTTGCTTCAGCATACTAAAATAAAAAATAACATTATTCTTATAAAAATATATATTTATATTGAGATGTAATGAATAATAGATTATGGTAACTAAACATACTTGTTAATCATTATATACTATGTAACCTCATTTTGACATATTATTGAATAAAAGTGATGTATAAAAATACATCACTTTTATTTATTAAATAGAAAAATAATTCTTAAAAATATTTATGTAATGATATAAAGTACTTTAGTTTTTACTACACATTTTATTTAATAGGTACAATTTGAAATCGCTTCATTGTCAGCTAAATTCCCAAATACCATAAAATAATGTCTTTGTTAAAACAATGTTGAAAATCTTTTGTGTATTGCAAAATGTAGGTTCTTAGAAGTGACTTAGGCTTTTAGAAAAAAGTAATGTTTTTTTTATATAATAAAATCGGGGGCGTTGCATCCAAAGCATAACAGTACTTAACTGTAGAATGTCGAAAATCATCACACTCCTCGATTTTTAATCTATTTATTAAAATATGCTATATTCTCCTAGCTAAGCTTTAAAAAAATGTATTCCGCCATTTTATTGCGGCAGGTAAATTGCGTTGAACTGAATATACAATATCAGAACTAAAAATAAATACGAAATGTATGTTGTACCTCTACTCAGGAGAATGATTATATTAAAATTATTTTTAATCTCCCCGCTCCTGACAGACAAAACGCGAAGTTAAAAAAATGAAATAAATCAGCGTAACGCTGTATTCAGCATACATTAGGATAGGCAGAGGAAACCTAGCGTTAAGACATACCATTAAAGAAGAAACAGTTAAAAAAATAATACCTTAACAACAGATTCAGGTAAACCAGCTAATTTGGCAACATGTAGACCAAGAGAGTGAGTCGCTGGTCCTCCTACAATCTTGTGAAGAAGTACTAATTGATCATTCAGTATGGAAGCTTCGGCATGAGAGTTTACTATAATTTTAGGATGTAGAGACGCCAGTTGCGTGAGCTCGTGATAGTGAGTCGCGAATAGGCAGAAACATTTGCTTTTTGTTGCTAATTTCCTGGAAAACATATTTAATTGTATGTATTACATGATTCTCACGTATTCCATCTGTCTATGATTATAACTTTTACACCTCTTCGGCCCAAAGGAAATTAATTAATTCTATTTATGCTTTGCTGAATATAATGCTTTAAAAAATAGGTTTCAATATAAAATTATTCTTGCGTACGGTGTAAACGGTAATTAAAATAAAAAACAAATTATATATTTAAACTGGAATGGGTTTTATCAGTTTAACTCTATTTCTCACATTAAGTAAAGAGTTCGAGACAGAGAGGCAGACACTTTATTATTTCTTCACTTTAACATTTTTTTTTCTTTATTTACGTAAGAATTATACGAGAATTATAACAGTAATTATAAAATTCATACTCTGCTATTGCCCATGCGATTCCACAGCCATCATAAGTAGAAGTTCCTCTGCCAAGTTCATCTACCAGAACAAGAGAATCAGGTGTTGCCAACTGAAAAAATTAAACTCATCTTAACAGGTCTATTAGGTTAATAGGCTTTGTACAACGGTAACGAGAGTACAGTACGGTTGACTAGTCGTGACCGTCTGAAGTTAGTTTAAGTAGATGGCTGTGGAGATTGATTTTAGGATTTTTTTTACTTTTGATTGTTTTTTTTTCGCAAGTAAATAAATGCGCAATAGTTCAGAAGACGGAATTTCAGGCCGGCTATGAGTCGTCGACTGTACTATATGACTCTAGTCTCTAGTCTAGAACTGCTGTTGCAAAGGTCGTTTTCCCTCACAGTTGGAAAATGGAGAATTGATGTCTTAGCTCTTATGTATTCATAGTGTGAGTGTATAATGGTGTTGTTGCAGGGTCAGCGCAAAGCAGCGTGCAATGCACAGCACCTCTTGCCCCTGCAACGACAAACGTCTCGATTCAAGAGGACATGACGCAGTTCGAGCTCTGCTGTGCTGTGAATATCTTAGTACCGCTTTTAAATTACTATACATGCAGCACATGCCACACTCACGCGCAGTATGCCCGCCGACTCCACCATCTCCCTCATGAACGTGCTCTGCCCCTTGTCCTCGCAGTCGGCAGCGCCAACGCGCGCGCACAGTGAGCGCAGGCGCGGCACGAGCGCGCTCGACGCCGGCACGAACGCACCCGAGTGCGCCAGCAGCGCCGCCACGCCCGCCGACCGCATCCACGTCGACTTGCCGCCCATGTTGGCGCCCGTCACTATGTGCATGAGGCACGAGTCTGGAAGTTTTTTTTTAATGAAACAGATAAGAGAAAATAGCGCAAGGATCATCTGATACTATGTGACCACGGCAGCCCATCACGCCAAGTAATTCAGAGGAGTGCGTGATCGGCCTTTAAGGTATATATGGATTATAATATATGGATTATATGTTGCTTGAAAGTTAAACTCTGAATAAAATAATAAAATAAAATACATTTTACAGTTACTTTAAAGCAACAATACCTGATGGTTTTTCTTACAATTACTTTTACGCACCAAAGTTTTTGTATTTTAACCTAAGCGCTAAGAAGTGTCAGTCGCACACCAGAGCGAAGAAATGAAAATATAAATTTAAATAAATATTTCATTTCCTCAAGTGCCGATCGAACTCACAAACAGTTGATTTTACAGTCAGGAGCACAAGTGGCTCCTGTGCCACGACTGGCCTCAAAAAAAAGTAACTTCATAAATAATATAATATTCAAAATATTGTTTTCGTAATAACTATAGGTATGGTATATTGAATATATACTCCACAGCCCGGATAGCTCAGTCGGTAGAGCATTGGACTTTTAATCCAAGGGTCCAGGGTTCAAGTCCCTGTTCGGGCGGTGTTTCTTTTTATTTTTAAAGTTGTCAAAATTAAATATTTCCTATACCTTTTTATATACATGAAAGTATTTCAATTAGTATATAGAAATATTAATTAAGACAAATATATACCTTTTATAAATTCTGTGTTGCATTCCATTTTACTTGCAATTTTGTAATTATATGGTTTCCATATTAAATAGCACAGAATAAACACAATATATTTTTAGAAATGTATTGTAACAAAAAAAAGTATAAATAAATACCACGTTTAAATATAACATCGTTGGCTATAAAAGACACGCCTTCCTGCACCTCCAAGCATGGGTGTCTCAGATCTTTCAATATGAATTCATCTAAACTATCCGTAATTTTAGGTCTGCAGTATGGATATGGAGCAGTTGTTGCTGAAATCGCGAAAGCCACTAATACGTCCAGACGAGAAAGTATATGCGATAGACAGAATAAACATTCTGAGTAGCCAGCTGAAATATTTTTAATAAATTTAAAGATATAAAAAAATAAAACTAAAATCAAACATAGTAGTGTGTGTTATGGTTATTTCAATAATTTAACGTATGTTTTAGCATTATTTTAAAATATTACAATTCTATTCTTTTTCTATATATAAATTATAACCGTGCAAATTTCGTATTCCGTTGTCCGCATTATTTTACTAAAACGGTATACAAAGGTTTTGCTTCACCAGAATTATTAACTAATATATTTCAAATATAAATATTCATTTAGTTTAAAAACAATTTATTTTCAACTTCAAGTTTTCTATATAGTTTTATATTTCTTGTTGAGTGACGGATCTGGACGCTGTGTTTTATCAACCACAAGAGGGGAAATGAAAATATTTATATTTAACTATTTATCTAAGTCGAACTATCGAACTCACAACCAGCTCTTACAAGAATTACACGCGCCATGAAGGCCTCTAATATTTATATATATTTTAATGAATTACCAGCAATTCCAATAATTTCTGCCACCACTTTGTCTTGTTCTTTTTCATAAGCATTTTTAGTTTGGTTATAGTCATCAGTGATCTTATCTAAACCACTAGTTTTAAATCTAACTCCGCTTCTGAGTGCATCTATTATTGTATACTTTTTATTTCCACGGAGATTTTGCTCTTCTTTTAAGGTTACTCTGTTTATATTAAATCTGTTGTTAAATTATGTATTGAAATATTAAATAATTTCTTTTCCTCGCTCTGGTAACGAGGCAAAGGGTACTTATACCGAAAATGGACAGAGAACAGAGAGTCTGGGTACTTCTACTGTTCTGCTCTACAAAACAAAATATAAAATAAAACCCATATAAACAAGTACAGAAAACAAGATATATACATATAAGCTATAAAAAATAAATATTCATAAATAGTAATTAAATAAATATTAATAACAACACCTTAGACAAAATCCGTTTTGATTGTTGTTTTCTAACTTGATGGTTTTTCCAGCGTCCATGCCGAGGTCCCTAGCAGCTTTACTAAGTTCCTTTTCTGCTAAACTTTGAAATGATTCCAATTCCTCCGCTAAGCTTTGCAATTGTTCATCAAATGATGGCTTTACCAAAAAATCTCCTGAAATAGTGAAAAAAAACTTAGTACTACTTCTTGGGGGTCCTAGAAGCGATCCTGGGGTCTGGGGCTGGGAGCTAGGGTGTGAGGACCGCCACCCAACACGCCATGTCCCGAACGGCGGGACGTGGAGGACGGAAATACAAATAGCTACATGGAATGTGAGAAGAGAGATGGGAATAAGGATGATAGGAAGATAGGAAATAAGGATGGTAAATGAAAGCTCAAAGACTACCTATTTACTGGGTTGCTCTCTCGGTCAGGATACCAGAAATTGAGCGAGGCTGTCAATGTATAGGTGTGTTATAGTCCTCTCGATTGGTTAGTGCAGCAGTAGAGTACATGGCGCTCAACCCGATATTACCAAAAATATAAGCTTTTTTGGCAACTTATACAAGTCAAAAATATAACAAAGCAAGCTTACCTCTATCAATGGCATCCATATCTACAGTGGCTTCTATCATTTCTTGATATTTGTCTAAATCATTGTTCAACTCTGATATAGGTTCAGTCAGAGACGAGTGTACAGTTGGACTGTTGCTTTCTCCCAGACATTGTAATAAATGTGGTAATCTATTTATTGCCTGAAAACGTTCAAAATGTATGACATTATATACTATTTTTATAAAGTAATTAATTACATCTTATTAAAGTGAGCTGTTGTGGCACATCAGAATAGCGTACACGTAAACGTAACGTAAACGCGATAAGTGTGGGTTCGATCCCCCACACTGAGGCATTCCTCAGAGAAAAAGAAAATGAAAATAATTCATTAATTATTTTCATATTCTTTCTCTGGTAGCTAGGACAAAGGGCCACTTGAGTTCCGTCACTGGGCGGTGCGACTATGTGTGCTAACACTAGGTTCCCTCTGCCTAAGTTGCAATATGCGGCTTACAGTGTAAAGCTTAAAAGATAATATTCTTTTAAATTCTCTTTAATTATTTTACATAATATTTATTATATGTATAGTTCTTAGTTAATTTGTTCAGAATATTTGTGAAAAAAATTAGAATTAGTTTACAGAGAATTAAAATTTCTTTCTGTGTTTTTAATGTTTACCTATAATTTATTGTGCAGTTAGAATTAAGTTATTTATTTTGTTTTTCTTTGTTTTTGTCTGCATGTATTGATTGCATAAATTATTTGTAGGCCTAATTATTTTTTTCCGTCATGTTGTATTTCGCTCATAGCAGTATAGGAAGGGAACCTAGTGTAAATTTCACTTCGTTCCCATTAAGACACTACCCTTCCCCACTTCCTGGTCAATTCTCGGAGTATGGATGTATATAGTAAATAAATAAATGAAATACCTGATAAATCCTATAACAATCTTGTAAATTTGCCTTTTTTCGCGTGAGGCGTCTCGCTAAAGCTTGCAAGTCCGGTATCCGTTTCAAATGTTCCTCATGTAATTGCAATCTTAGTTGTGAATTTTCCACTAATAGTTCGACTATGTCCAACCTTTCGTTTATAAGGTTAATGTCTCTTAACGGCTGTCGGAGCCATTGAGCTAAAAGTCTGGAACAAACATGCATATATTTTTTTAGCAAAATTATTTTATATTAAATCATGGCATTTACGATATTGTCTACGCTAGTGTTGACAATATTGTATATTCATAATGCTGCAGGTTACACTTGTACTCAAAGCAAGAGTCTAGAGAGAAAGTGAATAGACTGATTGTTTTATATGAGATATTATTTTACAGATACTGATCCTACCAAGACAATCTTTTTTTATTAATAAGTAACTTGTAACGTAAAAGAAGATTTTAGCTATGTTTCGGCAATAAATATTCGATTGAACATGGTAAAAAACTCAGAAAAATGTACAATAGACATTTTCATGCCCACTCTTAGGGCATGAAAATGTCTGCCATATATGTGCAAATAAGGTTTATAATGAAATAATAAAAAAATCTAGATATACTATATTTTTCATGTGTACACTATAAAAATCTATGTTTTATATATAGTGTTTTTACACAGGAAACTAAGATTAGCATTTGTTACTGACGACCACCACCATTATGAAGTTAAGATTCTAAATTATGTTATGTATATTTAAGTGATTTTTAATTTTGGATTTAATAGATAAGCAGGTGCCAATTTTTTTACTTCACGCTATATTCCGCATAAGACAGTCCCACACATCTCCCAAGTCGAATCGAACCCAATACCGTCGCGTTTTACAGTCACACGCTGGACAGCTGCGCCATGACTGTTACTAAAACAGGACGCAAATAGAGAATAGAATGTATTAATTTCACTATCCCAGTGCAGTTTTCATGCTATGGAAGCTAAATATAAAAAATAACAAAACACTATCAAGAAAATAAAATATAATATTACATGACTTAAATATGTAAGAAACATATCTAGTGATGGGTGTTAATGACTACGATCCACTTTCAAAGTGAAGTAGCCATTATCGAACTGTATTATCATGTGGTATTTTTATTAATTTCAATAAAAATCTTCTTTATAAAAATATCATATTACCTCTTGCCATGTTGTGTTCTGCATCTATCTAGAAGTCCCAACAAACTTCTAGAAGGAGAATTGTTCATATCACCTAATTCTGGTAAGACATTTAGTGCTGTTAATGCGGCAGCGTCTAAATGAACGAAACTGTCGGCTTGTATTGTTGTTAGTCGAAATCTGAAATTATGGTAAATATTGTTTTTCTCAAATTCACTGTTATAAAATTAACAAAAATAAGAACCTACGTTACACTACTAAGTTTACCTACATTACTCTTGTTTCCCAAAATACAGAAGTTTGACTACCAAAAAACCAGAACGAGCCAGAACTTTATTATGTTAAAAAACATGAAAGTTTCTCCTGAAAGTTAGTAAGTACTACCAGGGAATATGAAATTTGGTGGATATTGTGGATGGTGGTTACTTTGGCTGTTATTAGGTAAATAAGATGTATTAAATAGTATCCAACTTTCGTTACGGAAGTACCTAAATTTGCAGAGCGAAATCTGCGGAAGTTTCGGCATTGCCGAAGATTCGGTCAGTTTATCGGGTGAGTCGGCTGAAATTAGATTTTTGGCCGAAGCTGAACCTTCAGTCGGACACCATTAATTAATAACATGACCTAGACATACATAATATATAATTATTGTAAAGAAATATAAGATATTAATAAAATATATTGTGATAAATTATTTATATATGATTGTACCTTATTTATATCATAATTATAATGTAGGTCAAAATCGAAGGATTTATTCAAGACGAACCAAACAAAACATGCATTTCGATGTAATAATATGAGGAAAATAAAATAAGTCGTTATGGCGCATGAGTAATAAGCGTGTGACTATAAGCGCGATGATTGTGTGTTCAATTCCCACTCGGAGAAGTGAAATATTTAATATTTTCATTTCTGCAAAGTGCAACATTGAATTCCCCTACACAACGTTCGTTCCCCACGCACCGCTGAATTTTTGTGACATTGCGTGTTGAGAGGCGGAACTCAATGGCCCCCTTTGTCTAGTTACCAGAGAGAAATGAAAATATTAGATACTTTATTCCCCCAACTGGGAATCAAACCCATAATCACGTTTACAGTCACACGCTAGTGCCACTGCGCCGAGACAGCCTCACCTTCCAAAATTAGTGCTTTCATTTAACAATGACGTATATCTTATAGCTGCAGCTAAACTAGTCATGGCTACGGATTGTCTTGTTTCTGGAAAAGCATTGGCATCTTGTTGCTGGTTTTGTTTAAACTTTAGTAGCCGATTCAAATCTTGTATGAGTCCTTCAGTGGAAAATTCTGCCTTTTTCACTTTGGTCAAAGTTATATTTGTTCTATCCATAACTTTTTTTAGTAATTTGTACTGAAATTTAGAATAAATGATTAATTAATCATATATTTACACTAAATTAAAAGAAATAGTTTTGTTATATGTATTTATGAATTATTTTATTATATATAATGCAGATATAACAACTGAATATTCGTTATATAAATATTTAATTGTCCATAATAAATACTTACAAATGTATATCTCAATCATAACAAACAAACATATCGATAAAACTAATGCGAATTCTTAAGAACTTGATTTCCGTAAAAAAAAGCTCTGTGATATTATTATCAATAGAAATTAGAACTCACATTTTCATTGTCGCTTTGTATAATAATACATTCGGTAGGCGCCATTTGCACAGCAATAGTTTCAAGTTCTGTTAGAAGATCATCATCGGTAAATTCGGAAACCGATAAAACATAATCACCGGACGATACGCAGGCTACACCCAGTAGACGACCCTGGAAATATTATTAAGAAATATAATATGTTGTAGTTTAAGAAATATAATTACTTAGAACGCAATGCCTCCAGAATTCGGCGCAAAATGGGGAACGGAGTATCTAACAGTAGGTTCCGCCTGCCTACTTATCTTGTATATAGACGGCGTGTGCAGGACCTTTAATTGCATTTAAATATATATATTTAATTACTACTACTTAATTCGGTAAGTGAAGAATGGAGATTACCTACTGGTTTTCCTCTGTCTGTAGATGATATTGTAATGAAGCAGGTTGAATTTGCTTCATTTGAAGAAACGGGGAATATCCTGTTACTATGATTTTATAACAGAATTTACCCCATTGCCACTGCTAGTGAAATAGCACTAGTGTTTTCCACTCATAAAGACAGCAATAAATATTTTTTTAATGATTAGTTTATGTACTATACGTTCTTCGAAATCGATAATTATATTAAAACTATAAATTAGGTTACATTTAAGGAAAATCTGAACAAAAAAATAAAAACCAGTATTTCCTGCTGTATATTCCAAACTTAAATAACTAAATGGTTATGACGGTCATATAAAAAATAACATCAGTGAAATATTGTCTTAAATATTCCTTATAACAAGATATATTAAAAGTTCAACTACCGTGGTCAAGTTTAGATAATTGTACATTCGACGATAATGACCTATGTATACCGATAAAAAACATAACAAAATATTAAACAGAATCTATTATTTGTAACTTTTAATGAAATAAAAGACCAAACTCAAGGTTTATATTAATAAAACTGTCTCTTAGAAGTATTTATATTAAAAAATAAAAAACTTAATGTGTATATCATATAATAATTCCGTTCTGAAATCTCAGATCAATCTTGATATACCGTTATCATTTATAAATCTTTTATTAAATCTATGAATGAAAACGACATCTCAAGATCGATCTTAGGCTTAGGTTTATAAATACGGACCTTGGTGTTACGTAACTCTATTAACGGTTTTCGATTCGATTTTCGATTATTTTAGAGCTATTAGCTACATTTTGACTATCAATTATCAATATCACGGGATCTATATTTCTATAAGAAAGAACAAAATTTGCATAAGTGTATTTTAAGTGTTTGATATTTTCTTATAATGGATATAAGAAAACAATTAAATCGTACTCACTTTTGTAACAGCTTCACTCTTTATGTTAACCGCCATTAAGCAAGGCGCATTTTCGTTGGATGTTCCTAGGCCTTCACCTAAAATTTCTTCTAGTTGCGACAAATAACCAGGCGAGCCTTTGTATTTGAGAGACCAGTCGCATGCTTTAACAGAACCTTCCGCTACGTATATTTCAACCCTATAACGTCTTACCTGAAAATTTGATTTTATTTATAGACAACATAAATTAAAAAAAAAACCACTTTTTAACTTCGAGTCGAATTGAGTGAGTTATTAAAGATATGCTTATTTTTGAACAAAAAATTTCGTATTCATCACCTTAGTCTGAGGTCATCGATATAAGTCATTGTAAAAATGTTTAAAAAATGTAAAACTTTGTAAAACGTATATATGGGATAGATCAAAATAATCCGAAAATATATCTATAAGCTTATCGGACTTACCAATAGCAATTTTCTTATAAGTATTTCAAAGTTGCCTTTAGACAGCACCAAGTAATCGACCCGATTGGGAGCAATCCCCATTTGTTTTATGTTGGAAATTGACAAGAACACCTCCCGAGCTGCAGTTGTAGCGTCGACGCCATGGACGCTGTAGTAGTCGTTGCGGTCGAAAATTCTTATTGTTGTAGGTGGTTTCTAGAATTAAAAATGATTAGAATATCAATGCCAGTGTTGAATTTCTTTCAGAAATATAGTAAGAATATTAACGTAGATTTGAAAATAAACTGGAAATTGTAAATCGAATATAATTTATTCGATTCAGCTTCACGTTGTATTAATTACGCACGCAGGGTAGGCAAAGGGAATCTAAGGGTTAAGACTCTCCGATCCTCACTTTTCCGCTGAATTCTGGAGGCATTGCGTGCTGCGTGGCGGAACTCAACGCCGTGCTTTGCCGCGACACTAGAGTAAAGTAATAGAAATATAAATTTAAATAAATATTTCATTTCCGCAAGTGGATATCGAACCCACAACCAGTCGCGTTTACAGTCATACTTTACGTCCCTGCGCCACGATTGGCCTCAATTATTTAATAGCATGCATAAGTTTTTGTAAGAAACAAAATCAACACAAATTGATAAATAAAATGTATCAATCAATACCAAATATATTCTACGAAACTGGGCAGTGGTTATATTTAAAACAACACAGGATGTAGCAAAAACAATTTTAGGGAAATAATATAATAGTAACTTACATATTATTATTATCTTAATATATACGTCGTGGTTTGTTTGTATACAGAGGTTTCTCGAAGCTTTTGTTATTGAAGTGATAAGTGTAATGAAACATATGTTACGTTATTATAATTTAAAATAATAATAATTTCAATTACTAAGAACATGTAGATATAAAGGAAATAGTAATTCTTATTTATTAGATAATAATTTATTGCAATGATCTGTCGCGACCACGGAGATCTTCATTTGTGGTGCGCTTTGCTAATCAAAGCGCACCACAAATGAAGATTTATTTTTACACAAAATTAAATACAGTAGACTCTTCTTAAGTACATATTTTGACTACGACCATACTTTAGATTGAGTTGGATTTTCGACAGAGAATAGGTAGGTATATTTATTATTTACTCATTTACAAGCATATATCATACAAGTTTCAACAATATAACGTACGTCACCTTTGAAATTAATGCATATGACCAATATGCTATGATCATCTTTAATGAGCAACACAAAGAAATGAGTGACCTATTTTTTAATAAAATATCTTCAAGTACTAGACCTTCTCCACAAGTGACATCAATGTCAAAGATCGTCACAGGATTATCAGCAAGGACATTAATTACAAAAATATATAGCTACAAGAACTCACAGCTGCCCCATTTTTTAAATTGCTATATATTTATATAATTATTTATAGGTAATTAAATAAGGATGCAAGTCTATTAAATTATATAATTATTAAAATTTTGACACAACCTATTGGACTTTTTTTTTAAATTTATGAAATGTCCTCTACTTATAGTATATGTATATAATACTAGCGAGCCGTTCGCGGCTTCGCCCGCTTGTATTACGTTATTATTAGTTTACTTATCTGTATTTATTTCGTTTTCTAATAATAATATCATTTTAAAAATAATATATAATTGATAAGTAAATTTTCAGCCAATTCAATAAAACAAAATCTAAATGGTAAACAAAGCTTGCCTAATACTTTAGTCAAAACTGCAATTAAATCGGCTGAGTTGTTTCTGAGATTAGTGCAGTGAGTAACAAACAAACAGGAAATATTTTAAAAATCGTTATTTTTGGTTATTAAATGCCACCAATAACGTTTTTTTTATTATATATTTTCCATAGACAGACATAGATCCGTTACGGTTTTATTATACAAGTAGATATTATTTCCTTCGTACTCTTGTGATATTATGTATGTGTGCACCTATACATATATGTAATGTTAACGTGAGGTATGTCTCAAAGTATTAATTTGAATTTCTACTATGAATGGCTGAATTAGGTATAAAAATATTTTTTAGGTAAATATTAAACACAACCACCAGAAAAATATAACCACAGCATTGCTCATAACCGTCCTACGATGACATTGAATTGGTTGTCGTAAACATGACAGCCAATTCAAGTTTCATGTATTGTGAAGTCATGTTATGATTCACAAATAAGCAAAAAAATATATATCATTTATTTCAAATCGAATAATATTTGAAGAAAGTAATATTTTAAGAAACACATTGAAGCTTTGGTTATTATCTATATTCACAAAAATTTTAGACGTAAAAAGTTTATTATATATTATTAATGAATTGATGAAAAATATTTTAATTAGGTACGTCAAGGCCATTAAATTTTGTTTAGTGAAATTTCATTTGGTATGCATGTTTTCTATGAATGGAAAGTAATAAAATTTAATATAAATATTTTTTTGTTTGATATACCAAAAATATGATCACACATATTTCTACAAGATTACGCTAAGTTTCGTAAAATATTCGTTTGTAATATTTTGCTTATAACAGCGATTCTGAGAATAACGATCAATTATGACCGGGCAGAGGGTTATCTTAAGAGATATTATTTTAAAAGTGAATAAATTGACGCCTCGCTCCCATACAGCGTCAGTGCGTGTACATATTTTCCACACAGCGGTAAAGTGTTAAGGGAACGAGTTATTTACGGTAAGCTGATTTTATGCTATAAATGAAAAGATTTTGAGTTCTAAAATATCCAAGTCATTAAATTTTCAGTTTATTAAATTTTAATCTCTAAATTTATAAATTTTTAGTACCATAAAAATATATTTTTAATACAAAAAAATATATTATTATAATTAACTTTTTTAATTTACTTTTAATTCTTCTATTTCAGATTCATAATGAGGCTGTTTATTACAACAGTCGCACTATGGGCTTTGGTATCTGCCAAGCCTGAAATGTATAAAGAGAAGGAAGACTTTCAATTTTCAAGAAGTTCATCTGACGATGGTTCAAAATCTGGTTACTACGGAGCTCAGAGAGGAAATATGGGAGGCAACTACGAAAGAGCACATAATATGGATTCCTTAGCACAGCATCAAATGAGTACTCTTGTAAGACATGTCGACGGAGAATTAGGTGAAGGTTCAAATACAAGAACCGGAAGTGTTTTCACTTCAGGTAATTCCAGGGGCATTTATGGCAGTGGAAATTACGATCTAAGTAATTTGAAGGGAAGAAATTTTGATGAAAGTGGTGCATCCTACAAAGATTTGTACTCGTCATCTTCATTATCTCAAAATTCCAGGAACCATGCAAGTTTATATTCAGGAATGAATAATGCGAAATATAGTGGCAATCAACTGGAAGCATCTGGGCTTAGTGCTGGATATCAGCATGGTAGTCTAGCATCTCAATATAGTCAAGCTCAGGATCAGCAGCAGGCTGAAAATCAATATCATGGATCTTCTAGCAATTTTCAATACGGTGGTCAAGGCGCAAGTCAATATAAATATTACTCTCATGGAAGCAGTCAAGCAAAAAATGACTTTGATCAGAGCGCCAATTTGCAAAGTAATAATAATTATAATGTGAACACTAAGAGTAGATTAATCAGTATTACGCCTCACAGAATTTATCTAAGGCCTGGCACAAGGGTAACTATACCCGTTGCGGCTCAAACATATGACGCTTCTTCTTTATCTCAACAACAGCAAAGTGCTGTCAATACAGATGCAGAATTATTAAACAGTGATAGACATTATGTAATTAAACCAGTGAGTGCACCAAAACACTATGAATCATCCTACAGTTATCATAAAGAATGGGAAAAACATGATACACAACCAATTTCAAGTGTACCAACAGAAAACCCTTTTCCAAAAAATAGTGAACTTTATGAAGACTCTCAAATATCTGGCTCAAGTGGACACCAGTACCAAAGTGAAGTAGACTCTACAAACGTTTTGGCAAGTAACTTACACAGTGCACAATCAAGTAACTTAAACCGTGCACAATCAAGTAGCTTACACAGTGCACAATCAAGTGACTTAAACAGTGCACAATTAAGTAGCTTAAACAATGCACAATTGAGTAGCTTAAACAGTGCACAATTGAGTAGCCTAAACAGTGCACAATTAAGTAGCTTAAATAGTGTACATTCTAACAGCTTAAATAGTGCTCATTCAAGAAGTTTGAACAGCGCTTCTTCGAGTGGTTATAGTGCCAACGAAAATTCAGCGGCCGCTTCAAATCGCTTAAGATATCTTTCTCAAACGCAAAACGCTGCAGAACTTGCATCATCCTCTGATGTCCACCAAGCTAATATTCAAAACTTGGGAGAATCCAATCTGTACAATAATTTAAATTTAGTTGACAGCAATTCACGGCCGAAAAGCTATCAATCATCATATTCATATCACAAATCATGGGAAAGACGTGGTGATCCTTACATTATCAAACCAGCCGCAAGTGATATAAATTCACAAATGTCGCAAAAATTAGTTGCTAATTCTGCAAGCTACGGGACACAATCCCATAGCAAATACGGATCCCATTATTCTCAATCTCAAGACGATTGTGTAGAACCTATCCGTTACAAAAGATCTTACAATACACATCAATTTCAACAAAGTGAAGAAGAAAAATATCAGCAATTTGAACATGGGCAACAAGCTGATAACAAATGGGAAAGTTTAGAAAATCTAGGACAACAAATCGAAGATAAATGGAATGACTATCCAAAATTTAATCAAAATACTCAAATCCAAGAACAACTCAGTCAACAAACACAAAATTCATGGGGTGATTTAGAATCTCTTGGTCAACAGCAGAATGAAATGGGAAAATTAGAAAATCTCGGACAAGCACAAAATTCATGGGGTGATTTAGAATCATTCGGTCAACAGCAGAATCAAATGGGAAAATTAGAAAATCTTGGTCAACAAACACAAAATTCATGGAGTGATTTAGAATCATTTGGACAAGACAGGACTCAAGTTGGAAAATTGGAAGATCTTGGTCAACAATCACAAAATTCGTGGGGTAACTTAGAATCTTTTGGTCAACAGCAGAATCAAATGGGACAATTGGAAAATCTTGGTCAACAAACACAAAACTCATGGGGTGATTTAGAATCATTCGGTCAAAATCAGAACCAAAATGGTAAATTGGAAGATCTCGGTCAGCAAACACAAAATTCATGGGGGGATTTAGAATCTTTTGCTCAACACCAAAATAAAATTGGGAAATTAGAAGATCTTGGTCAAGAGAGGCAAAATGCAAACGGACGTTCCGAACAGAGGCCTCAAAATCCATTAGAAAAACTGGAAGATTTAAGTCAACAAACTCAAAATGAATTTGGAAAGTTAGATTTAGGCCAAGAAATTCAAAATACATGGGATCATTCAGAATTGAATCAAGTAGGTAAACTAGAAGATTTTCGACAACAAACACAAACTTCATGGGGTTTAAATAATTTTCAGCCACAGTCTCAAACTCAAAATGAACAATTAAGTAACTTTGGTCAAGAAACTCAAAATATTTGGGATCATAGTGACAATTTGGGTCAACAAGATCAAAATCAGATTCAAAAACTAGAAGATTTGGGACAACAAACTCAAAATTCATGGGGTTCAGAAAATTTTAACTCACAATCTCATAGTCAAATAGAACAGTTAGGTAATTTTGGTCAAGAAACTCAAAATATTTTGGATCATATTGACAAATTTAGTTACCAGGACCAAAGTCAAAAAGGAACAATAGAAAATCTCGGACAACAAACACAGACTTCGTGGGGCTCACACAGCTTCCAACAACAGTCCCAAGGTAATAATGAACATATAGGAGAACTTGGTCAAGAAACTCAAAAAACATGGGACAATTTAGACAATTTAGTACCACAAACAGAAAGTAAAACATATGATCAACAGAACTTTAATCAACAAACACAGAATGGCTGGAATCAAGTGGAAATCAATTCTCCTTTAGCGCCCAAAGCAACAAGTAAGTTTTAGAAATTTCATGAATTAAAATACTTAGATATTTAAGAAACAGATGTTTACTTATAAATGTCTATGTAAAATGTATGTTTCATATTATTTCAAAAATATTTTCATGTCTCTGGTTGCTAAGAAAGCTAATATAAACATAGTTGGAACTATAATATTTTAAAGTGCATATTTTAAACTATGTCTATGTAAAAAAATAGATGTATACAATATACATATTAAATGCAATGGTTATTGTAAAGTAACTCACTGACTGATGAATTATAAAGTTCAAAGCAATTTCAGATATTTATTTCTGTCTATGCAAAATGAATATATGTATGTACGTATGTTATTTTAAATTTTTAGTAGTTAGTGGTTATTAAATAAGCTACTATAGTATATAAAAATAAGGTATAATATAAAAAAAAAATTACATAATATTAAGAAAATCAATTCATAACCATATTTTATAGTATGCTTGTGCATATTATTACAATAATAATTTGTAAGGTGACTGATTTAATATTAAACTTTATAGTGTATGTGATCTATGCATTTAATATTTTATGTTAATAATGACATCTTAACATCAGGGAATACGGGGAAAACATCACAAGATAATATTGACAGAGGAAACCCAAGTACTTCAACACAAGAACATCTGTGGAATAATAACTATAATTTTGAATTACAACAACACCATGAAGAGAGTTCAAATATACTAAATAATTTTTGGCATAGACAGGTAAGCAATGAGCAGGTATCTCAACAGCACAGTTTTGATACATGGCATCATAATTTACGCCCCTCAAACCAACCAGACCAATCTGTCCCTCAAGAATCTGATCATAATGGAATACTATGGGACATGATAGATAAATTAATTGAAGAGTCTGAGAAAAAAGAGAAGAATGAAAGCATTGTTCATATTAATGAGCATTCTACAAATTCCTATAATAATCAGAATAAAATCTTTACAACAGAGAAAATTATTACAGAGACAACACAATCTCATATAAATAATAATAAAATTGATATAGAAAATATTGGGCGTGGTGATATTGGTCCTGAGGAAATACAAGAAGTGTCACTAGATAATAATGAAAAGAGTGATGAAAGTAAGGAATTATTCAGCTTACCAAAAGAGTCAAAAGTTACTAATAAAATAGATAAAGAACATTTAAATGAAAATCCAGAAGTCTTAAATGTTATTAGTCTAGAACACCAAAAAATTCCATCTACAACTACTAATAGACCTAAACAACCACATCAAATAAATTACTTACACACACAATCTTTCCCTATGGAGTATGTACCTCAAATTAAACCTAAAAATGAACATCAGAATAATAATAGACTTGCCCAAGGACTTGATAATATAGAACAGCAGAATTTGGAACAGCAATATGAATTTTTAGAACAAACCAATATCAATGATAAATCTTTATTAGATTTTAATCAACAGGCACAAAAACCAACAAATGAAGATGTGGAAGTATTATCACAATCAAATATAAATCAATTAGAGGTTCAGAGTCATGTTTCACATGAATACCAATCTGCTAAAAAAAATCTAAATTTAGAAACTAAGCCTGTTGACAAATTTGAAAATGAACAACCTTTAGAAGTAATAACAGAAAAACCAGGTTTTTGGAAATCAGTTTGGGGTAAAACAGTAGATGCAAAAGATAAAGTAGTTGGTTGGTTTAAAAATTAAGTATTTGGTAATGGGATGTTGATTTAATTATAAATTTAATTCTTAAAATAATTTTAAAAAATCCAAATACAATTAAATCTAAATGGTCTGTTGATATAATTAACTTTTTTCTTCTTGTATATTTAGAGAAACTCATTGTATACAAATGTATTTGTATATATTAAATACAAAAGGCAAAAAATGTCATCAACATCCTTTTATAATAATTGAGTCTCATCAATTCTATAAAGTATTGTAGCTACTGTTTTATATTTATCTATAAATTTACTTACTTCAGGTAAAGAATGAAAGTATTTAATGAATGCTTGTTGTTGTATTGAATCTGAAATAAAAATTAATAATATAAACTAACAAAACATATGATTTTTGGGATAATTTAACATGATAATGGTTATAATAATTATTAGTATTAAAATAAAAAATAAGTGATTGAAAAATATTTTTATGTTAAGATATTGAAATGTTTTATACCTTAAATATATTTAGAACAAGGTATTGCAATAAATATATTCTATAATCAATGTTTTTTTTATCCTGCCATATCTTATAAAAAAACATTTAGCTAACTTTAATAATATAGTAATTATATAAAAATATATTTTTACCTAAGTTTAACGCGTGAATTGGTTGTAACGAAGACATTTCTTTCTTGAAGTCTCTCTAATGTTGTATATCGTTAGGCCAAGTAATTAAATAGAAGAATAACTAGTTTTCGTTTTGAAAATGAATGTTTTAGTACTCAATTTGAAAAGTTTTATATAAACTTTGAATACCAATTATTTTAACAATTTGGCGGCACTTTCGATTCGAAGTAAATATTTGACATAATTTTATATTCAGTGTTGCTAGAAAATCATAAGTCATAACTGTAATACTAAATTGTGTGTACTAAAATGATTGCAGCGCCTATATTTTATAAACGTTCTATTATTAAATCACACTTCCTTAAAAATCACCTTTAATTATTTACGATATACACTATATATTATTTTAATTTATTCATTTAGGAGCGTGATTTGTTTGACTATTAACATTAAACGTTTATTTTTTTTTATTTCAACACGTAATAAAGGCATATAAAATATATTATTAATAAATTATTAAAAAATATATTATTAAAATTTTTTAAAATATATTATTAATTTAGAAACACAGACAGGTTTGTTTTCTAATGTGTTTCTTTTTAACTAACAATTAAATTAAATCAGCGTCACGCTGTATTCCGCAAACAGCAGGGTAAGCAGCGAAAACTTAGTATTAAGACACTCCCCACTTTCCACTGAAATCTGGATTCTTTTAAATTATGCACCAAATTTGATATAATTATTTTAATAATTTTGTGGAGAAAAAATTACACATACAGAATAAATTTTACTTATATTTTATAAATACATGGAATGTATATTTTCTGTATAAACTATTAAGTCATATATTTTGTTATAATGTAACACTATATAAAAAGTTGTGGTTGTGGACCTTGAAACTCAAAGTATGAGTTATGACACTGACAGATGCTGACAGAATTATATTGACGTCTGAATGGTTGTGTTGTGTGTACATTTGCAGTAATTGGATTTTGTTAATTTAAGTTTCATTTGTGCTTAATATGATAATTTTTAAATGTGCGCTTATTGTATTATTATCAACTTATATTTTGTCGTGAGTTGTTTTTATTAATCAATAATATATTTTTTACGTACAAATATAACGCATTAAAAGAAATTATATTATTTTTGTTTTTGCTTAATTTGAAACAATAATATTATTAGATTACACTCATTTTATGAACCTATGGTAGTGTATGTGGTCTGAAATTATTACTTTTTACTCTCTATAACTTTCTCCTTTCACTTTTTACAGTACATTAAGTTTGTTTTGTTTTTATTTTCATTTATATTTTTTTCAGCCTTTGTTCTCAAATTGTTCATGAAGTAAACTTTTTTGATACCGGCTTGGCCTTTATGTATATTGGGAGTGGAGCTTTAGGTAAGAGAAACAAATTGAATATTTTACAAAACAAGTTTAGTTTTTATTTATAATACAAAATATTAAGCTATTCATATTTATTAACATTTAATGTTTCATATTCATATCTTTACAATATTGAAAGACAATATTCAAATAGATGATGAACTAAGAGTTTTAGTGATATCACTAAAACTCTTAGTTTTATTCATCTATTTGTCATGCTGTGATATTTATTATTGTATTAATAAATTATTTTACTTGTTGCAAAATGGGACTAAAACATATCATAAATAACTACATATATATGATACTATATTTTATATAACCATGATATTTATCAAACCTTTTATTTTGGATTATATTATCAAGCTTTGAATACTAATAAAAATGTTAGACAAGGAGAGAATGGAATATACAAAATATATTTTATTATAAATATGAATAATCCATTGTCCTCTTAAATGATTTTTAACAATATTATGTGTATTTGTGTTAACCAAAAATTTTTTCAGCTGGCAAAATCATATATGACAGATACCAGCAAATTCACATACTAGGATCATTAACTCAAAATCCAAATGTGACTTCCTTTGCCAATAGGATATCTTGTTTCTCAGCCTCATTCTTGTCATTGGGTTTCCTTGTCTACTACTTTTTGTTTCTATTTAAGGTAAGGATAGTAAACATAAAATTCGCTAGCTGTGTTAAGGTTTATTTATTTATTGTTTATTACACACATTTACAAATAATATATGTACAAAAGGCAGGCTTAAGGTACAAGAAAACATTCTCTACCAGCTAACCTTGTTGTTTGGGAAAACAATTGATGATTTTATATTTGTTGGGCATGATAACAAGTGTTGTGATGTAACATAATCATTAGCTTTAACTATAATATGTTGTATTCTGATACTTTTTGATAATATATTGTGTCAACACAGCTGCGGTTTTAAGTCATGCAATTTCAATATTTATTCAGTAGTTATCTAATTCTGATAAAGGTTATGAGAGGCCATTGTGGTACATGGGCACAAGAGTGTAAGCCAATGGTTGTTGGTTCCATTCAAACTCAAGGAAATTAATTTGCACCAAGGCACAAGCCTGGGTCGGGTCTGCCACTTAGCACACAATGCATGCAATGTCTTATTAAAAAGCATGAGTGTTATGCTAAAAACTATCAGCACTTAAAAATACAAAGACTAATGTGTTGTAACCCATGAAGACAACACATCAGACATATATGAATTTATCTTTTGAATATTAAAAATTCCAAGATTGACCAAATCAAGTTATTTAATATTTGTATAAAGTATTTAGTTAGTTAAATTGAACATTTAGTTAGTTTGCCATTGTTATTGTTTTTTATTTTAAAAAAAAAGAATGATGTTATTGTTGTCGCCAAATACATTTTAATTTTATATTCAAATATTTTATATAAAATATTTTCTTTGTCATATAGTTAATTTGTTATTTAAAGACTTAGATGATACTTGTAGCTTTAAAATGTATCATCATCTGCATACAGTATTTTTTTAAAACTTAGACTGAGGAGATGTAACGTAAAGTATACATTAAGATAATCTATTTTTGACTTCCTAGCTAATTTTCAGAACATTGCATGTTAAATGCTATGGAACAAAAGACAAATGAAAAAAATCACTTTCTTAGTAGGAATTTAGTTTATAACTGCTGCGTTTAGATTCAGGCATGACGTGGCGAGGGCGTCAACGGCTTACAGTAATTGATATGACCTGTTAAGGGGTAGACGGAAGACATAAATGCTTGTTTCATAACTACGTAACTTTTGGCGTGAGTCATTCATATTAAAATGTAACTTAATAGTGAAATATTGTATAGAACTACTTTCTTCTTCTTCTTCTTTCTTCTTCCTGGCATTAATCCCGGCTATTACCAGGGTCTGCCTTCCTACTTAACCTACTCCACTTTGTACGATCTTTTGCGTCCTCGGTGGTTAGACCATTGGCTCTCATGTCCTGCATCACGACATCCAACCANGCGGACACTACTGAAAGATAATCCTAGTGAAGCGGCATGTTTCCGAACAGAACGCCGAGGGGATTGTTGAATTGAAGCCCGCACTCTATCCACGTTTTCCGCTGACGTTGACGTCCTAATTCGGCCTTGTGGTCTTGTTTTTAATGCTGATGATGTTGCTCTAAAATTTGATACCCAATTTCTGATTGTTGGTCCAGTGGGAATGGGATCACGTCGACCAATAGCAAAATGTAAACGGAACGCACGCTGTGTTGTGATCACGGAGCCGCCATTTTTAATAAACTCTTCAACTACGAACGCACGATGTTGTCCCGACCAAGCCATTGCTCACACTAAAACTGCATGTCATGGCGCGTCTAATGACACCATCCCCACCCTTCTACTCCTTCCCTTCTTCGTGCAACGTCCTTCCAAAACCGGAAAGTTCAATATGACTCACCCTGTATTTAGGTAATTACTTATGTAAAAAAAAAAGGTGTTCTCTATAATCTTTTTTTAGATTTTGACCGATTTGGCCTGTTCAGATTGAAAATGTATTACAAAGGCTATAGTAGTATGATAGATAGTTTCTTTAGATAGAGAGAGATGAAGTTTTAGTTAATGTGTTTTCCGAATGGGACTCTTAAAGTTAAACTTGGCAGAGATAATTTCGGGCACTTCTCTGAGCTCTCCTTGCAACATGTTTTTCTTTGAACAAAATTGGTATTGAACAAAATTGTTTTTTTTATTAATTAATTTTTAAATCACGAAAATAATTATGTTATCGGAATACGCTATATGTAACATATATTTAGGTATTCATAATTGATAGAATTAAACTCTCTTTGTTCTAATACACATTACAGTCACTCTTAGATATTTTATAAATTAATGTTATTTGTGGCCGTCTTGGCGCAGCGGCACAAGGGTGTGACTGTAAATCGACAGTTGTGGGTTCGATCCCCACTCGAGAAAATTAAATTATTGTTTATGTTTATATTTCCATTTCTTCGCTCTGGTGCCGAGGCAAAGCGCGGCGTTGAGTTTTGCCACTCACGCAAAGCTCACTAACGCAAAGCCCTCAGAATTCGGTAGAAAGTGGGGAACGGAGTGTCTTAACACTCCGTTACCCACCCTCTGCCTGCCCTTCTGTGTGCGGGATGCAGTGTGAAGCTGATCATTCTGATGAGTTTTATTTTTTATTCATATTTCAAACCGCCTTATTAATATAAGCGCGTCAGTAAATGAAACCAACTCGAGCGTAACACTTCACCTTGAAACGGCCTTCTCTTTTCGGTTACTTATAAAGAGAAGTAGAACATTGGGTTTAAATTGAATTGAATTATGTTTATTAAATGTAAATTAAATGAAATCTTACTGTTATACATATTCTGAAATTAAAGCAATTAATATTAATTAATGATATCAATACAAAACACGTACTTAAAAACTTTATTATTATTACATTTTTTTTAGTTTTCTTCTTAACTCCTGATTAAGCGAAAGATAACCCTCTTTATTTACCTCTTCTGAGTCTATACTATATATTTTTTTTCAGGTAGACGAACAATGCCTGCGAGCTCTAAATATATTTATATGTGGGTTTGGAACTTTGTACATGTGGGTTCAGGTAACTATTATTAATAAGTACCTATCGAAGTTCAGATGTGAAAAAGACATGTATAAAATACTGTAGGACCGTAATCCATACTTTATGCCACATAGTAGAGTGGGGCGAGAGTGGGCTAGAGAGTTAATCTTAATGATTTTTTTACTAATAAAATTATTTATTAGTAAAGAATAAAAATTAAACAGTATATTATTGCTCTTAATATTTTTTCCGAAATAAATTTACTATTTTATTTTTTATTTACACACAAAACATATTTATATTGTAACCATGTAGTGTTTTAACTTAATGTGTGCCAATCTCCGTTTTGTTTTCAGTGCATCGTGACCACATATATCTGCACACTATTCTATGACAAAAGATTAACGATACTTAGGCAATGCCTTGCAAATGTTAGCTTCCCCATTCTAGTTTTAATGGCGATATTTGGCACAGTGTCTTCATTTTTGCCTGAAGGTAATATTCTTAGAACTTTCCTTTCACTACCATTGCGGTTACTTAACTTATATAATAATAAATATTTATTTTTGTCTGTCTGTTAGTTTGCTTTATAATGACTAGAGATTGGATGGGATGCCCCTTTTGTATTATGGGTATTACTATATTATTATTATTTATAAGAACTTTAGGAACGATGTTATTTTATATTATATGTTTTGTTTTACCTGTGTTTATAAAACTCTCCTATTATTGAATGACTACTAAACTACGATTATGAACTTACTACGGTCTACGCACAGGACACTTGAAATGTTATTCGAGCCCTTTGGTGATTGTAGGGGAGCACGGGCCTTAGCCCGTATTTATAAACCGCTTCTACTCTGAGGTCGATTTGAGAAAAAAAAATCTATGGAAACAGAAATTTTAAATTTTAGGGCCTACGCAAAAGAGGTTACAGGCGGCCACAAGTTTGCTCATAGAATATTAATAAAATATTATTTTAATCTAGGGAGGGAGGCAGGGCACGATCATTAGTATAGTATAAATATTATTAAGCTAGACCAAGGCGTTGAATAACAAAAACGGTAACATAATTGCTCATTTATTTTGCAACATAACGTCAATACGTTACGTCGTTGTTACAAAAACCAATGATTGTTTCTTTTTAATTTCACGCTGTATTCCGCATACAGCAGAGTAACATAGAATCTAATGCTAAGACATTCCGTTCCCTATATACCACCCAAGTTTGGAAACAATGCCTTTACAGAGGCGGAACTCAACGCCGCGCTTTGTTACCAGCGCAAAATAATAACCCATTCCCTCGAGTAGGCTCATTATTGTTTTTTTTTTTTTCAGATGGCTCGAGAGGCGTCTATGTGTGTCACGTCGTCAGTTCCCTTTGTAGCTATATCCTTACGGGAATATTTTGTGTATTCATATTGTCATTTGAAAAGGATTACGAATATTTTTCTGAGGTATTTAATTCCTTCATTTGTCAAATTGCACTTTTGATAAATTTTTATAATAGCTTTCCTGTTAATTTTTTTATAGATATTTATGTTATTATTATAAATATTTACAGAAAAGTTAACCAATTATTGCCATATTGTGTGACAGATGATTTCTATTTATTTGTATAAAATAAGTAGAAACATCTGTCCGTTCGGGGTATTTTTTCTTTTAAATTGATCAATGGAATAAATAGTATTTGTGATTATAGTGTGTGATGTAAAAAAGTTTTTACAGTTTTATGTAACGGTAGTCGGCTGGTCTTTATTATAGCAGTAGATTGGGAGATAGCGACATGATTCTGAAATGATTGCAACAATTGTTCAACGAGCCGGCGCAATGCATTGCGTTTGGGTTTTCTAAATGCTTTTCAAGAACATTCCAATCTATTTTAACATTTCTTAAAGTGTTATTTCACATTGAGGAAAGATAATTGTTTTAGGAAACGTATTAAAATTTTAATGTAGCGGGACAGGAACCCGCGCCTTTTGGAAACAATCCACACTCTCTGACCACTAAACCATCAAGCTACTTCAAAATTATTTTATGCTTGTTACGATCATTTACAATTAGATGTATTATTATAGATTACCTTAAAAAGTTTAAATTTAAATTAAAGTGTCTATTTCAATATAAGTCTTAATGTAATTTAATAAAAAATAAATTATACGAGTACATGAACATACTTACATGAGTGTTGGTTCATGTATTCGATACTTATTTACGATACTTATTTATTTCGATACTTTTCAATAGCATTTTAAATTTCAGGGCTTACGGTCAGAATTATTACTCGACGACGCTTGTTCTTTGAACAATGCTTCACTTGCCGACGTCGACAGTATATTGAACCAGGAGCTTATATCCAATACTATAGTTATAACTGGAAACATCGCTTGTAGCAAGATCTCCTGACCGGAGGCCGTGCCTCCCAAGGGCACGGTACACGCGAGCTACGGAAGCTTCGAAAAAACAAAATCTAGTTATAATGCAAACAGTTCCAATCATATTTCTCCATTAAAAAGTATATTAGATAATGATAGTGGAATGTCGTCCGGAGAAAATGATGAATCCATGAGATACATTTACAAGCATGTTAGTGATAGTAATGTAGCCAATAATGAGAAGTGCCTAACAAATAATAATCAAAGTGCTGTGCGTTGGAATGAAATTCCAAGTTGTTCTAATGTTAATGCGAACCTGACGGAGGGACATGATGTGATAGATTCTAATTTCATTGTGATAAATATTTACGATAGTGACAGTGATAGTGATTCCATAGAGTGCGAAGTTGGTACAAATGCGTATGTCAATACGACTGTTAGTGATACGAGCAATTGTTTAGTTCCTGTTAACAACGAAATCGTTAAATCTGAGAGTCAAAAGCTGGTGAGTCTGTCCCTATCCATACTGCTAGCCGCTCTCTTGCAAGCGATGCGCTGTTTTGCCCAATTCCTAGAAGATATTGTAACCCCACAAAGATTATAATATATGTATGTTTTAAAATATTTTTGTCCAGTATTGTATTCGCTAGTTTTACGAATTATTATTATTATTATAAATATAGGTAACAGAAGGTCAATATATTTAATTACCCTCTTGTAACTTTTGTTTCATTTGCGTGCCCTTCATGAAAGCGGAGCAATTAATTTAATAACCTGACTACTACGAAACTTCATATTGAATCTATGGATATATTAAGGTTTTTTGTTTCCTACAAGATTACGCATGTAAGAGTGTAGACAGAGGACCACATAGTGTTTAGACACTCCGTTCCCCACTTTCTAAACAATTTTCAAGACATTACGTGTTTAGCGGCTGAATTTTTGATTCTAAATGATTCTGAAATTATATTATTAAACATATTTCTTATTACCGTACTTCGTGAAGTCAACGTGTAAATAGGCATAATGTAAAGTGAAATAAAAAAAGTAAACATCGAGAATTTTAATAATAATTTAATAAATAATATCGATTAATACACAAATGCTACTTACTATACACACACGACCAATAAATTATGAGGTTAAATAGATCATTGGTACACTACGGGTTATTTCTATTTATTGTCTCAAATTTATTTCACTAGTTAATAACATCTTTGATTTGCCCGATTTTTAGACATTTTAAAGGAAATTCTTTAAACGGATTAATCGAGTATATTTAGAATTTAGACTAGTTTATTCGTTCGACATTTCGAATACTTTACAGTCGTCAGTGGTCACGGATAGGCGACATGGAAGGAAAGGTCGGGTTTCCAAAAATGTATAATTCTAAATATATGCGGTTATAATATTTAAAGAATTTCGTTTAAAATTTTTCACTAGTTGTTTATAACGACGCTTCATTGATCACTGTTATCAGTCTGTTATTTGTATGGCACTTTTTCTTCCATTTTATCGAGTTTCTATGTTCTGGACTAGTATTTTGGTTATCTTGGATGGTTGAGGGTTGCGGGGAGTTGGAGTTAACGACGATGGACCAACGTCGTCCGCGACGTTCATTCAAGTTCGGGAGCTCAGCGATTAGGTTGTTTTCGTATTCACTTAGCATTAAGTAGTTTTCAACCTGTAAACGTTTATTATCAATGTAAAAAAATGTATTAAAATAAACCAAACTCTATCATCTATCTATCTATTCGCTAATAAGGTCATCGTGGCACAGTGATAAAACTTTATTGATAGATGAACACAACTGTTGTGGGTTCGATCCCACTAGGGGGAATTATTGAAGGAGAGTTATTCTCTGCAAATCATAATTACTCTGGCAAAACCCGCCATGACAAAAATACCGCAGCGTAGATAACTAGCACTTGACACACAATGTCTCGAATTTAAGCTGAGGAGAAATCGAAGGTTGGCATTATGTTCTTTCTGCATACCCTACTATATAAAGCGTGAGGGTAAAATTGTATATTTAATAGCTAATTTAAATTTTGATGTTGTACTATAGTACCTAAATAGTTTCAGTACACATCATTATTACATATTGTCACTCTCTAAGTTACATAACAAATATATAAGTAATATTAATACCTTATTACAGCTAGTGATACAATCACCACCGCAGTCCAGCTCCTCTAACAAGTGTTCAGGTATATCTAGATCTAAGTCTAAGTCTAGACCTCCCTCCTCACTGATGCAAGTTAGTTCCGGAGGGAGGTTGGGAGGTGGTGACCCAAGGCTGCCTGGTCCGATGCTATCCAGTAGTAAGTCTCGTCCAGCTCGGCCTGGTGCTACTAGTTCTGCTCCTAGAACTTAGAATTTATGAAGATAAATAAATATTTTCATATTTTTATTTATTATGTTTGTGGTAAATTGCGCCACTGAACATGCAATTTAGTCACAAAGTAGAAACGGAGTGCCTTAACACTAGATTCTCCCTAGCTATCCTGGTATTTTGGCTTAAAGCTGCTTCAGCTAATGAAAACGCATTAATACTTTACCTAATGCGGTGGCGGCGCCGGTAGCAGTGCGAGGTTCACGATCACGACGAGACACACTCCCTGTCTCACAGCCTATTGTACCGCCGTTTTCTCTGAGAAGATAACAGTTTAAATACCATCAGTTACAAGATTTTAAGAGTCGTTCCTCCTTTACGGAGTCATTCTTCTGTTAGTTTTAAATTTATTTTAATAATAACAAAGAAATATAATATTTCATTTGTTAAAATTAATATTTTTAATCCAATAGTAACAATATAATATATGAATGCTCACTTGGTGTGTTTGTGAGCAACGCTCCGTCGGTGGAGGTCGATGCAGAAGAGAGATAGAGAGCCGATCAAAGAACACGTCGAGCTGAAGTAGTAGCCCGCCTTGCCCCCGCAACCCACATTTATGTACCCTATAAATATTTTGATGTTAATAATTATGTATAATTAAAATTTATTTTAAATCAATATTTGTGCTTGTAATGTAAATACAAAGTATTTTTTAATGGCTTCGATTCTAACTAATGCATTATTTTCATTCCTTCGCTTTAGTAACACTCTCCGGGGGAAAGTGGGGTATACAGTGTCTTTACACTATGTTCTCTCTGGCTGCCCTCCTACATACGAGATACAGCGTAATGCTAAAAACAAATGATAACATAAAAATACAGATTTATCATTTGTGTCCCTGTGCCAGGACTGGTGTCAATATTTGTGCAAGTAATTAAACTCTAAACCTATGATTTGATGAAAAATACTGTGAGAACTGTTCAGATTTACCAGATAGCGGCACCCCTATAGCGATTGGTACGGCCTGCGAGCACTGCACGAAGCCCCAAGTCCGAGCAAAGTTGCGCGATCTCACTCGTTCGTATGTGTACATTTTTAGTGAGTAATGGTAACCGCCGCAGAAAATACCTGTAAAATAAAAAAAAACGTATTTTTTAAAAGCTTTATGTAACACTAGCGGACCCGGACGCGGCTATGTCTGCTTTAACTATAAGAATATTTTTTAATAATTATAATTATATATTTAGGAAGTTATTTCTAATTTTCAATAGAATTAGTAACAAAATATAAGCTTAAATAATCAAAAGAGTAATAAGTAGAGACATATTATTAGAAAAAAATATCTGAGTTATTGAAATGAAACAACAAAAGGAGTAAAAGTAAACGTAAACTAACGGATAGATATTCTTAATATTAGAAAAAGTACCTAAAATTTCCGTGCGTGCGTACATAGATATCGACTCTATGAAATAACTAAACATTTTTCTATATTAAATAGGATAATTTCAGCGAGCAATATCAAATAAAATGAGAAGAGAACCAAAGTTTACTTTAAACTAATTATAAACAGCAAATAATTACATAAAATTAACAATAGTTCGAAAATGTGTGAAAATTTATAAAACCGTCAACGTCTTCCGCCCGTTCGCGTCGGTCATACTATACCACTCGCAGGCTAGGTCATTCCGAATCAGTGACATCTCCTTAATTATTTATTAGAATGTTATACAGTAAACTAAAGTTTCAATCTAGATAAAATGCTAAAAGTGACTACTATATATATATTTCATAAGGATGAATATCAAAATGTGGCGGAACGGTCGCGTAGCGACGCAGCAGTTGTTATTAACATGGCAGAATAAATTGCATGTCAAATTAGAAAGTACTTTAAAATATATTAGTTTATATGTGTAATGTAATGCTATATAGCCTATAGCACTTCTGAAGAATGCAGCTTTCATACAAAACAAAAACAAAGTAAATCGGACCAGTAGATCCGGAGATCTTAGCGTTCAAACAAACAAACTTTTCCGCTTTATTATTTTAGTAAAGATGTTTTTTTACAAAACCATACATATACAAATCATCTACGCTATTTAGATAGATAGCGTAGATGATAAACGCTATTATTACCTACTGCAATAATGCATTTTATAGTCTACCTACATAGGTAGACTGTAAATTTTTGATAGTATTTAACACCTTAACGGGGAACGGAGTTTCTTAACACTAGTTCTTTCCTAGGTCCGTCTTGGTCTTCCCTTTGCCTATCCTTTTTTTGATCATAATCGAAAATATTAATGACTAAATCATACCATACACCCAAGCGAACATAACGTAGCCTCTATAAGAGCCCTCTACAGCTGTGAGAGCCATCGTCGCCAGTCCACACACGAACACTGCAGCCTGGGTAAGGTATTGCCGGGCTATACGACACTCCGCAGAGTTCTGTCGAACTAGCAAGCCGAAAGCTGCACAACCGACTGCCCACGCGAGTCCTAGGTAGGCTTGGAGCAGTTCCGCTGTATCGCCTAATCCTATATGAAAAGTAAATTTTTAATAGAAAGATTGCACAATAATTTATTCAAATAAATACCTATTTAATTTTTAAACAAAATAAAACTACAGCTAATAATTTTGAAAAAGCTGAATAAAAAGTAAAGCACCACGTTTTGCGCTTTTAAGTTAAAATATAAAAAAAATATTATACTTATATATTTTATGAATTATAAAAAGAAAAAAAAAAAAATTATTTGTGCTAATATAATACCGAACTATCGAAATATGAAAGTATAAATTGCTATAATGTTTATTTGTTCGCAGCCTCCCACGACGATATTGATATTGTCGATTATATGAATACAGTGACGCTATTTACCTTCCTCTTCAGCATGATAAGCAAGATAAAATATTGGCGTGTTGATTCCAAACGCCGATATACCAGTAGACATCAGCAGAATTCTCACAGTTTTGGATCGTAGTGTAGAAAAATCGAAAAATGGTTGTCTGTCATCCGCTTTGTTTCTATCTTTCATTTTTCTCTTAATTTTATTCTGGTTTTTAAGGTGTAGGATAGCACGTCTTTGTGGATGGTATAGCGAGGCGGATCGATAAAAAGTTCCAAGTATGAAAGTAACAAAAACTACTCCTGTGACTGCTTGTAACCCGAGCCTCCATCCTATGGCTCTGAAATAAGCATTATAAATAATTTTAAGCTTAAATATTTATGTAATAACTTATTTATTTACATACTTTTGAATAATATAATATTTACCTGATTGCACTTTTGATGAATGTAGACATTACAGCTATACCTAGACCGCTGCCACTTACAATGAAGATCTCCACCAGCTCGCGTCTTCGTTTGAAGTACTGAGCGACCATTAATGTCGAGCAGTCCCGGGTTAGACCAACCCCGACGCCTACAACTGTTCCTGTAATTATAGGAAAAGGAAAAAGTTCGTACAGAAGTTGATTTTTAAAACTTTTTAATTCCACTTTGGGCAAAGTAAATTCTTGAATCTCAGTGAAACTCTAAAAAGGAATTATATTGTATCATCTAGAATATTTATTTTTGAGATCCATATATAAATAATGTGGCCAAATTTTATGTATAAATAATGTATTTGTTTGTGTTAGAGTAAACAACTTTGTGCTCTGCAATACGTATTCGTTTTATTTAAGGTTCGATAAATTTAATCAAATACATATTGACCTATATTTTCCATTCCAGATTTTCACTTTGATGCTTTCCAATAAAATATCCAATCAAAAACATGGAGTAAATTATTCATACGTTGATATTAAAGATCTACGTCAGACTTGTGAGTTTATTACATTTTTTAGAATTATTTAAATTTAAAAAACCTTTATGAAAATGTTACGTGTTGATAGTTTATCAAAAAGGACATTTTTGAAATAGAAATAGAAATAGAAAAAACTTTATTGCACACAAAAATACATATAACAGAAAAAGAAACAATATATTTTTATAAAATGTATGCAAAGGCGGCCTTATTGCTTCAAGCAATCTCTTCCAGGCAACCCTTGTAAAATAAAGGACTAAAAATTAAGAAATGGGAATAACGTTATAGTGCCAAATAAAATACAGTAATAAAATAATAATGAATATACACACATACATATATTTATATATATATACATATCTACATAATAATAATATAATATGTACATATAATCCTATAAATATAATACATAATTATACATTATATATATATATATATATATATAAACGACTAAAGATAAACTACAGTTATATTTTGAAAAGATACTCCTTTAAACGATTTTTAAAAATATTAAGCGATTTAGAATGACGTATTTTGGAAGGAAGTTCATTTCAGAGGATAGCAGATTTTACAGTGAACGAATTGGAATAGAATTGGGTACGACAAGTTGGAAATTTAAGAAGATTATCGCTCCTGGACCTAAGTTCAAGGCGTTGACTAGAATCGCAGCCACGGAAGCAGAAACTATCTTTTAAATAAGCAGGATAGAGAGGATTATAAAAGATTGAATAGAGGAGAGTAAGCATCCGGAAGTTACGGCGATGTCTGATAGGAAGCCATCCAAGCTGACGACGATGATCTGAGACATGATCAAATTTACGAAGACCATAAATAAATGGAATACATAAGTTTTGTAACCGCTCTACTTTGTTTAATTGTTCCTCAGATAAGTCTGGGTAACATGAGTCAGCATAATATGAAATCGGTAGCAGTAGTGAGTGAGCCAGAGTAGTTTTGGTTTTAACCGGTAGGAAATGTTTATATCGTTTGAGGAATCCAATACTAGCAAATAATTTTCGACTGACCTCCGCTATCTGCGCTGACCAAGATAGTGAGTTGTCTAAAATAATCCCAAGGTTCCTTATAGACGCATTAACACTTAAATCGACACCATTAAGCTGTACTGAAAGAAGTTTTATACCGTCAAGTTTTTTTAATTGCTTAGTGCTGCCTATAATGCTTAACTGGGACTTACTAGGATTAATAATAAGTCCATAAGATGTACTCCACACAGATATATTATGTAAATCCTCGTTAAATTTACAAATGGCCACATCCATATCACTGGATGGAGTCGCTAAGTAAATCTGTAAGTCGTCAGCATATAGATGGAAGGAAGAGGATAGGGTTTAGGAAACAGTATTAATGAAAATAGAGAACAGGAGTGGGGAAAAGACACCGCCTTGTGGGACACCCGCAGACAATGAGCATAGGGAAGATGATTTGTCGTTTGCTTGTACGTATTGTCGCCGGTTCGATAGATAGTTTCGGAACCACTCAGTAGCTTCTGGGGAGATGATTATTGATTGTAAGACAGCAATTAATAAATCAGTATTAACTGTATTAAAAGCGTTACTGAAATCAAGCAATGCAATGAGGGTAAGATTTTGGTTCTCCATATTCAACCGTATATCATCGCACACTTTGATTAAAGAAGTAACTGTGCTATGTCCACTCCGAAAACCAGATTGGAATTGAGACAAAGTACGGTTTTCTAAAAGGTATCGATTTAATTGTTCCGAGACAATACGTTCCAAGACCTTAGACAAGAAGGGAAGTATTGAAATTGGACGGTATTGGGAAAAGGATTTTGGATCTTTGGATTTTGGTATAGGAATAATGCGGGCTATTCGCCATGTACTTGGAAAGGAGTTAGAGGAGAGGGAAAAATTAAAAATATGTGTAATAACCGGGGCCAGCACTCTTAAGGGTAAAAGTAAATTTTATTTGATATTTATTATTATTACACATTTTTATTATTCGTCACGAAAAGAACCGTGAGAAAAACTTCATTTTCCAATTGCTGGGAAACAACAGACAGATAGGAAAACCAAAACTACACGAAATATATTTTTAATTTCTGTTACTTGTATAAAGTCCTCTGAAAGTACTTTTTATTTTATTTTAACTTTAATATATATTATAACTAGTGGACCCGGACGCGGCCACGCCCGCTCGAACTATACGATTATTCATTAAATATATTTATGAAATTATTTTCGGTTTTCAATAGAATTTGTAAGAAAATATAAGCCTAAATAATTAAAATAAGTTAAAAAATAATAATAAGTGGAGATTTATTATTAGAAAAAATGTCTGAGTAACCGAAATGAACAAACAAAAGAAGTAAAAGTAACTAAAGGAAATTCTTAACATTAGAAAAAGTACCTAAAGTTTGTCGTGCGCGCGTACTAAACATTTTTCTATATTAAATAATTATTAATTTTTGCGAACAATATTAAATAAAATCCCAAATGATTAAAATTACGATATTTTAAGTGTATAACATCGGTATACATAACCGAACTAAGATTAATTAATTATAAGCAGCAAGTAATTACATAAAAAATAATATTAATTCGAAAATATATAAAAAATTACAAAATCAACAAAGTCATCTGCCCGTTCGCGTCGGTCATACTACACAACTCGTAGGCTAAGTCATTTGGAATCAGTGACATCTCCTTAATTATTTATTAGAATGTTATACAGTAAACTATAATTTCCATCTAGATGAAATGCTAAAAGTGACTATTATATTTATTTTCATAAGGATGAATATCAAATTATAGAAATCATCTAATTTTTGTTAATGTATACAAATCTATATCTATAGTATATATCAACGCGGACTTTTTTAAACAATATTTAAGGGACAATATTTTTGGAGAATATTGTTTTTGTGTCTCATAAGGTTGAGTCGGCGCGCGCCATGTATGCGTTAAGCAAACTTATTTTGGGTGACGTTTTCTAACAACAAACTTTACAAATCGTTGCTTAGCAACGGCGGTTGTTATAAACATGGCGGAATAAATTGCATGTCAAATTAATAAGTATTTTAATATATTGGTATATATCGAAAATATTACAAATATGAGAAAAAAAAGTATCCTATGTTCATCCCAAGACCCTCAAGTATCTCTATATGAGTATTTTATCACAATTAAATTAGCGGTTTGGCCCTGATTGCGTAAAAGACAGACAGACAGACAGACAGACAGACAGACAGAGTTACTTTCGAATTTATAATATAGGTATGGATTATTAAAATTTTTAATTTTAAAGAAATCGAAACGAAATGAATAGTATCATCGAACAGCCACCACCGAACTTGGATTAAAAAATATATGTATAGAATATGAAAATATATATAAAGATATGAAAATTTCTGTTCAATTTGAATTTTATTATAATTAAAGATGAGGAACCACGTTTATATTGAAACATGAATTGTTTGATTAATTCTAGTGACAAACTTTCAATTTAGAACAGATTCAGATTTACACAGAAATATATAAGAGCTTCACTTCATTGCTCGTTTGCTAGCAAAACAAATTGTTCTAATAAATATGCCAATACTAAATTGTTAGCAGTAACGGTGTAGTAAAATTGGGGCAGGCGACAATACACGGAAGAGGAAATGGTTCAGGACATCGTCGCTTATCTCCACCCAGAAATTGTTTCACGTGTTTTATGATTCGTGTTCAATTCAACTTACAGTACAGTAAAAATACAATAAAGTATAACTATAGTAAAAATATAAAAATATATACATATTTTGTCTGGACAAAAACAAAACACAGTCGAATTGATAACCGTTGTTACAGAAGTCGGTTAAATTTTATTATAAGAATGTTTTATATTTGAATTGGTAGCATATAATTTTTCTTAAATGTATTTGCTGTATTTAAAAAAATTATGGGCGTCCTTCTTACGCTCTAGAGTTTTAGACAGTTAAGATCGTCATAGAAGTACAAATTCCTCTATAAAATAAAAAGTGTGGTCTGTTTTTACTTATAGCTGTATAAAGTCGTAGATTGTATATATTTCAAGGGAAATCGTTTTGCACATTTACGTACTTTAAATTCGTAAATGTTTCAAAAGTCGATTCAGCAAAATAGAATTTGTTAGCAATGCATTGGAAGTCGATAGAAGATTTCGTTTTACTTGTTTTAGAGAGCAGAATAAACTAGAGTTTACATGACAGTTTTGAAACTCTTAAGCGAAAATCTTTTTTGTATGAAAAGCTAAAGTACACAATTTCGTCACGTATACCCATCTCCTTGTGTTTTTCTTTTTTAACAATCTCATATGATTTATTTATTTTATGTAACTTCGTAACAACTCTGCTTACCTTTATCACTTTTAAGGTTACTTTTAATATCCATTTATCAGTGTAAGTAATAATGAATTGTTTGGTCCCTAATTTACATATCGAATGATAACGATGTTATAGCTAAAAAGTGAATAATTTTTTTTTTCCTATTTTACAATCATTTTCATTTCTCATTCCCATTCATTGCCACTTTCCGCCGAATTGAAGCCTTGCTTATTGATAAATAATACATTTCCTTGTGTGGGAATCGAACCTGTTACCATATGCCTGTGCCTCTACGCCACGACGACCTCTACTTATATATACCATTGGTTGGTTTTATTGACTTAGTTCCAGCAAATAGTATCAACGTAGTCAATTTAAATGCAAATACGATATCTGCTGGTCGCTGCAGTATTATCCTTGAGGAAAGCGAGCTTAGCGCGTGCATTTATGCAATACACAGCGTTATTTTTGCGGCGGCGCCATTTGAAGGCGTTAGAATGCGAATAAGATCGCACGACTCGAATTCTCCGCTAATATGAGTTCAAATTGGCTTGCATTATAGAAATATAAAGTTTTCTTCTTTACAAGATATAAGTTTTCTGTGGATATAATTTTGCAATAATAGTTCTTGTTTTTGTATAGCTGAGTTATTAGGTGCTTATTTTCAAAATTTATATTTACCGATATATTCTTCTCTGTTGTTAAACAATTTCAAGAATTAAACAGTGGCTTTTATTAACATTCTAACTTAGCTGAAATGTTATAAGTGAAAATATATTATACTATAACATTAAAGATAACGACTCTAGAAATTTATACCTACCTTATTATTAGATAGAAACATGTGAACTGTAAAATTTGCTTGCCTCGAACTTGGAGTAAGTATAATAATATTTTATTAGCATTCAAAAATTATATTATTACATTTTTATAACTAAACGCCGTGGCCGTTTGTGGGTTGGATGCCCTCTTGGAGAAATTAATTATTACTTATTAATATTTTCATTTCTTCGCTCTGGCACCAAGGCATAAGCCCGGCGTTGAGTTCCGCCACTCAATACGCAATGCCGTGAAAAATTTAGCGAAAAGCGGGGAACAGTATGTCTTAACACTATAAGTTTCCACTGCCTACTCTGCTACATGCGGGAAGCGTGAAGCTGATATTATTAAAATAAAAAATATATCGCATTTTGCAATAAAATATTCACGACACTGTCATCAAGATGCTCTGGTATCAATAAGCGATTTATTCCAGTCCAGCGTCCGAGCTCCGAGGACGTGCGCTTTATTGAATTCAGTATATTTATTCGTCGGGCCAATTACGGTTACCTTTGATGTTCTTAAACGGGTGTCTGATATGAAAGTGGCAGAATAAATTGAGCTGTCAGTTATTTTAGTCTGTTCTGAACCGAATTAACAGTCTGAATTGTTTGTATTACATTACAATATGCGTCAGCTTGTCATATTTCAAATCAATTTTCATATTTATATTAACTCATTATAATCTATAAATAATTTATTTATTATATAGCATTTTACTAATAAAATTCAGTTTTTTTGGTTAGTAAATGTTTTATTTGCACTTGTTAGTTCAAATATTCGTTTAACTTAAATTATACAGATCACTTACAAGTAACGATGTGAATGCTATGGCCGATCGTGCCTCTCTATTGCTTATGGCTCTCGCTTGCACGCTCAGCTCAGGCGGAACGTGACAATGTGTCACGCTTTTCCGTGCGAGCAGCCAGCGTTCATACAGTTATTAGACACCAATCATGTCAAAAGAATTTACCTTATTGCCAAGAAAACTTACCGTAACTGAAAAATAGTTGGTGAAACTGTGTAGCGAAGGATGTGAAGAGACAGCCGAGCGCGGCGACCAGCCCGCCCACTACCGCCGTCACGCGGGTCGACTTGCGCACGCACAGGGCCACCGTCACCGGAGACAGTGCCAGGGCGACGCCTGCTGATATAGCGCCTAGACATCCTGAAATAATATCATTTGTTAATTGGATTATAAAAGCTTTTTATTTTATTTAACTTTGTTTAAACCAGGCTATAATCAATATATATTTATCTTCATTACTTTTCCGTCGTCGAGTAAAGCGACACAAGTGCACAAGTGGGTGACTGGTAAGCCATTATTTATTAATATTTTCATTTCTTTGCTCTACCAAGGTAAAAACACGGCGTTAAGCTCCGCCATACAATACGCAATGCCTTGAAAAATTCGAAAAGTGGAGAACGGAGTGGCTTGACACTAGTTCCCGCTGCCTATCCTGCTTGTACAGTATACAGCGTAAAATTTAAAAATATGTAATGGAGTTTATTAATAATATAGTAGGTAAACGATGTGTATCATTTGTTAATTGTTGTAAACATATAACGCTGTTTCTTAAATATCCAGTTCCATATAATTAAGTTAATAAATAAAAACCAACAATAACGTATGTACAGTTGCGCAAAATTATCTTTGTAACTTTTTATAAATACTCCTTATGGTCACGATTGACGCTTTAGACCTTTAAAAAAATATAGAAGATAGATCTGAAGGTTATCCAAAATATTTAATTAAATGACTTAACACGTATACCACTATAGGACTGTGAAATTATATGAACGTATATCATTAGGTATACTTAGTTTAACAAACGCAACTTTTAATAAGCAATTATGCAAGTAATATAAACTTTGAAGATTTAAATCATTTCACATAGCCCGACACGGAATGGAGTGGCCATTAACTGTGAAAATGTCTTTAATTATCGCATCATCCAAGCGTCGTGAAGGTATGTCACGTTAAGCTGAACGACGACGGAGGTAAAAACATGTTCAAGGTTTATTACCAAGCAGTTATAAAAACCCCTGCATTCATCTCGGCCGCATTGGAACTCTGGTTGATTTAAGATAACTTTGAGATACCCTACGTGTTTGTATTTTTTAATTATTATGTTCACTTTTTTGTTTATAGGCATTTCCAAAGTATTGTTAGCAAAAAAGCCTTCACTAATTGAATATACGTTATGGCGTTTGGACCCAACTTTATTTTGAGGGTTGCTAGAGTGTTTAGGCGTTACGTTGAATCCCGCCGGTAAGCACTCATGTTAAGCTTCTCATATTGAATATGCCACTAGGATTTAAATGAGATAAAAATTAATTTTTAACAAAAACAAAAACCGACTTCTAACAACGAACTAAAAGCTGAAAAATAATTATACAAAGATTTTATAATTTTGAAGTCAATACAATAATTGTAAATTTTGTGTTAATATAAGTTTTTCTTATGAATTGTATTTATATTCTTTATTTATAAATTCTAAAAAAATCTAAAAAATAAAGAAGCAAGTCCAAAAGATTTAAATTACAATATAAACAATTGTGTTTTACCTAAATGGCCTTAAATAATATTAAATAAATTTCGTTAATTGTAAAATTGAAGCAGGCGAAGCCGCAGGCGAAGCCGCAGGCGAAGCCGCAGGCGAGCCGCTAGTTCATCATAAAATTTAAAATGTTAAATATTTTTCTTATATTTTGTAATTTTAGTGTAGGTAAGTTACTTACTAGCTTTGTATTACAATGCACGTTTTATTCTTCATTAACTTTAACCAACATTAATTTACAGAGTGCCATGCATAAAGTCTAGACTAAAGACTATAAGAAAAATAATATAAATAATGTTAATCTACAAAGTCATCTCAATTGCGTCCATATAAATGAAGAAAACGAGGAGAGTGAGCTGATCGATCATAGCATCATACGTCAAATAAATCCAGATTGTCTTGCAAGTTTGAAAGTGCCCATCGGAGAGTGACGTCACTAACGCATTCTCTTAAAACAATATAACTTAAGTGTTATTGGTATGGGACTTCGATAAACATCATTGAAAAAGTTTCCAATGATAGAGTTGAGAAGTTCGTCGACACCACAAAGTACACATGGAGAAGAATAACTCTTAGACAATGGTTAATCTAGCTGCCAGTTTGATGACGGCTTTGTTTTGACTTTGTTTATCTGTTGCAGCCATCATGTCATGCACTCACATTTTCAGACGAAACAGAGTTAAATTAATGAAATACGTACGAAGCTTATTAACAGATCTCCGTTTGATAGCAATAACGAAAGCTTTGTTTAATTTAGTGTTGGACATTATAAAAGTTACGTACAGTCTGCAATGAGATCGAAATGTAATATAGAAATGTAATGGAATTTTTAAGATATTTTTATATTCCGCTCATAGCAGGGTAGGCTGAGTTGATCTGGGAATTTAGTGTTAAGACACTTCCACCACCACCATTGCACTCCATTTTCCACTGAATTCTGGAGGCGTTGAGTTGCAAAACTCAACTTGCCTTTGCCTTGTTACTTGACTGAGGAAATGAAACAATTAAATTAAATTGCATTTCCACGAATGGGAATTGAACCCAATGCACTACCTGTCGCTTTTACAGCTCTACGCCCTTGTTTCGCATCTGACCTGAAAAGACTGATGCTTAAGAAATCAAATATAAGAATATACATTAATAATGACCTTATATATACTAATTAAATAAATAATAAAACCCTAATAAACAAATTCAAGTAAGAAAAGTAAAATATTTGCTTGGTGATAAGCTCAAGATGTATAACAGGACCCGACAAACAGTAAACTCCATCTTTATGATACGGAACACATGGTGTTGACATCGCCGGCGTTTTATGGATGTTTTAACAATTTTCGTCCCAGTACTTGCGAAAAATCTAGGTTACAGTCTACCTTTTAAAATATTTGAGTTTGGTTTTTTCTTTATGTCATTTCTTTTTAAATAACTAAATCAAATGAGCTTTATTAAGAAAAAATTAGTTGTTTCAAAATTTTAACATTTTTAAATTATAAAAATATATTTGCAATTTTGAGATATCTAATCCGAACTCTTTAACTATTTATATTTCATAATATTTGTTGTTGTCCAGAACAAGTTAATTAAAGAGCGGATTGATTGAGCTCGAGCTCTTCCGCCCACGATACTGCCCAATTTCAGAAACTACAAAAAAATCTCAACAACAAGTTCTATCGGTTATTAAAAACGGAAGATCGGTAAGAATAAAAAAAAACCAAATAATCATTCATAGTTTTGTTTTGACAATATGATAAATATAAGTATAAATAAAATCTTTAGATGTTTTAAACTTTCGAAAGTGATGGGGTTTTTAATATCCTGCTAGCTTAGTGGAGCTCAAAGGGAATCCGTTGATTTATATAGCTTGTTATGATTTTTCAATGACTCGTATTCTTTTGGTAGTCTGTGACACTATTCATTGGTAAGTTGTACGCCTCATTCTCACAGAATAAAATGTGGTATGTCGGAAATGGAGTATCTTTGGCGCCAAGTTTTGTTGCTTTCTTTATTTACTTATATTCTTGCTTACACGTTATTATACGCTATTGAATTTATTTCATTGATTTTGTCACTTTAATTTATTTTTGTATATAATTTAAATACCGGTAATGGCTATTCTTCATTTATAATTTATTCTTATAAGTGAATCAAACGAGTGAAATATATGATCATAATAACAATATTTGAATATATCGTGTTAGTATTGCATTTGTAGGTGATTTTGTTTTGATACTGTATTAGACAACAGTGTAGCTGTAGACCAGGTTTGTTAGTTCGATCACTACTCGAGGAAATGAACTATTTCCATTTTTTGCGCTATGGTTTCGAGGCAAAGCGCAGCTATGAGTTCCGCCGCTCAACACTTATCACTAGGTTCCGTCTGACCACCCTGATGTGCACGGGATACAGTGTGACGCTAAAAAAAAATAATAGAAAATATAGTTTTACAAAGTAATAGATAATATGGCATTAGATTAAGTACCTATAGAATGCGTATTAGATATTGATTAATTCTAAATATAACATATGTACCTACATATATGCAAATGTTCTAAAAGAGTTGTTTTATGGAAATATTTAAATAAAACACATATAAGCTCTGTAATACCAAATAATAAATTGTATTATAACTAGAAAATAAAATAATAAATGCTAGTAAGCGCTCATAACTTTTTATGATTGATATATAGACATGAGAAGTAAGATTTATTATTATTGCTATATAATTAAAATGTTACCGACATCATAAAGCACATAATAAATAAAATTAGATAACATATCAAAGGAAACTAGAAAATAATTTCGACTTAAACCGTCCGAGATGGTTGAAGCCACTAATTTATTAGACGTTAGTTCTCACAAATAGCCAACACAAGCAGTATTATGATGGAAATTCTAAAATGAATATCAGTGTATCGCTTATCACGAGAGCTGTCACCAAGGCAGAACATATTAAGCGTCCTTTGAGATGATAAATGTTCTGTGAGGTCGATGTGGTACACGTAGCCGCTGTATCGACCTCACGCCTCGCGTCGATCCTAATAAACGATTGCCGATGATTGGCAGTTAGGCGGGCGGCCACCCGTCTCCACACTAGCCTTTTTGCCGGTCTGGCGCTTTTTGCGAATATCACGTAAAAAACACGCGTCATAATCGGCAATCCATCTTATCGTTGTTTGGATGCACTCAGTTAGCTTTGGTGATTCGTCTCGTTCGCGTCGGTGTTTTTGTGCGTAGTTTGCGTATACGTCTATTTGTATGTTCTTTTTTTTTAATTGTAGAAAAATATGCAAGTTCATTTAATATTTGTCATTAATTTTTTTGATTACCTTTAAGGTAGCTACCAGGGAACGATGGGACTCACATTTTTATATTTTAATTACTTAAAATAACTTCACTTTACGATTCTAAAGTGGCTTGTAAAGGCTAAAGAAATAATATTTTAATCTTGGTTTGAATGATTTTTTTAAATATTATATATAATAAATATAATAAAACGGTGTTATATGAGGTAAATACACACTGTACATTTCTGTCATTATCCAGATCACAAAAAAACATGTTAAGTGCACTGAGGACTATTAATTTTTATGAAGAAAATTATAAATAACTTATAAGAGTGTGTACATTTATTTCACCTCAACTCCCATTTGAAGGCAATGTCGCCGAAGAAATCGTCGCCAGATATAAAGATAACGACTCTATTAAATACGATAATCGATTCTTCACGACACTTAGGACACATTATGTTATATTTATCGACTGTTAGTTTTACGAGGAGAGTGTAACTGAATCCCATTTGGACCTATTCTGTGTGAAATAAAATGTAACAAGGGGGTATCAGGCCCCTGGAGATTGGTTTTCGAGTTATAAAACCGCAAACGTAAGTAAATTTACGAAGACTACATTATTTAGATTTTCATGAATAAATTTTCTGGCAGCTCTATGGTCGGATAATTTACTAAATATGGTAATAATTTTATATGTATTGTAAAAAAATAGATGAAAAAGAAACTATTTTTATTCATTCAGTCCGTGATAGCTGAGGGTTCAAATGTCACTCGTGACGGAGTTTATATTTTCAACATACATGTTCGTCGACCTGATTATTATAGAACTTATGGGTTTGCGTGTTGCAATTCCACATGCTTAAATGAAACTGAGTGACATGACCCAGAAATCTAATAAAGCGATAACTTAGTTAATAAAAAAATCAAAAGATTCATAACAAAATAAAATTTCTATGAAAGTTAAATAAAACTTTGGATATTGGCAATAATTCATATTCAGTCAAAGACATAAAATTCAATTTCTTCAACGGTATAAATATTCACATTTATAAAGCTTCTGTTCGTGAAAAATGTCCCCATTTCTCTTACAGGAGGTAAAATGATCTTACCCATTGTTGGGGAGTACGAGGCTGTTTGATTTACCCACTCAGTCTATTTACTATAAGCACGATTGTCAATATTGATAATGGAAAAGTACAAATATCGAGGTTAGGCCTCTGATGAAACAAATAAGCAATCCTTTTGTATGTCGGAAACAAATTTATTTACAATAAGAACCTATTACTTTTAAGTTAGTGGAATTAGTAAACAAATTCCAATGTTTAACTTAAATCAGTTCTAAGATGACGACGAGTGTAGTGACGTTTCATACTAACTTCGGCAACTCTCCAGACGCATTGAGAACTTATTGTACTAACACTTACAGATCCTAGATTAAATTATGTTCAATACACCATCCTCTAGAGGTCATAAATGAAGGCACCAAATAAACTTTTATATAGAATACTAATATTACTTTCCTTTTATAGTGAAAGTTAATTTTTTGTAGTGACAGTTTATATACGTATACCTATGTGTGTACAAAAAGTAGTGAGTACTGAACTTTGAATACTGAAAATGTTTAGTAGATCTAGTATTTTCATTCAAACGTGATTTATGCCTTTCATCGCACTTTTAGGAGAGAAAATAATGATTTGTTTATTAGAGGCTTGCTTCATGAGAGCAGATATTTAATCCGAAAAGATTACTCGTATATAAGTTAATTATACATTTTTGACATCATTGTAACTTTTTCTTACCTGCTTGCATGCGAACCTCTGGTCCGAATCGCTTGACAACTTCTACGGCCAATACAGCGGCGGCCTGATGCAGTCCGTGTCCTAGTAACTGTGCTATGGTGGCGGCTGCTGCCACCCCCCAGCCCCAGCCTCCCTCGGGGTAATAATGGCGGGTTAACGTAAGTAGTTGGCGAGGATCGAGCTTCGGCTGACGTGCGGGGGCGCCGCTGGCTTCGAGGACTAGAGGCAGAGACCGCGTGCGCAGGAGCGGCGCGCCGCCCGACGACCAGGACTCTTCCATCAATGCGCGCGCGCATCGTGCGCAGTCCTCGCTCCCATCACCGCACGTTACACACCTCGATCATGTCCGCTCACTCATCACACCCCACTCGGTTTCGAACCAGTTATCAACGATCCTAGCGCTAAATTTATCGAGAGGCTCACTGTTCGACTAAAAAAGAAAATCGAGTCAAATAATCGTATAAACGTGATTAAGTTCACTGCAATGATTGTCTGCGTCCCCTTTAAAGAAAATATGGGCTGGCCATCGATTGGGTATCAAGAGAGCTATCGAAATAAAGAGTCTCTATTGACATTGATTTGACATATCTATGAGTCTAAATGTAATAACGTCTCGTAAGCTTTGAGATAGAATCAAGGAGTAGACCGCGTCTCGCCAGCGCCGCACTCGTATATATAAATCCTTTTAGACCTTGCGTCACTGTCCTTTACGCACTTAATCTTAAAAATTTTTTACAAGTTCGACTTTTTGTTGGTGCAGATTTTATTTATTTACTTGTGTACATTATAGAAATACAAAATATTTATAACATTATTACTGATTAATAAGATTTTTTTAATATTTTACATTTTAAATGTGTACATATATTGTAAAAAAAGAAAAAAAAATTGCCTCAGGCTGTATACCGCACACAGCAGGGTAGGCAGATAGATGGAACCTAATATTAAGACACTCGGTTCCCCATTTTCCGCCGAATTCTGGAAGCATTGCGTGTAGCGTGTGTTGCGGAACTCGCCGCTGCGCTTCACCACGACACCAGAGCGAAGAAAATGGAAATGGAAATATTAAATATTTCCCGTCCTCGAGTGGGAATCGAACCCATAGCCTGTCAAATTTACAGTCAAACTTTGTGCTCCTGCGCTACGTCCGACCATTTAAGTAATTTCTTTATATTGGTTATAGTTAGCGATGAAACATTTTGTTTGAAAACATAAACAAGAGAAAATTAAGCTTTTATCTGACTGACAAAAACATATGTAACATTGTCGCCAAATGAATGAGTCGCTTTATAGGAAAACTGTTGGAGGATAATATTCGCAGTAGTAATAGTGTTTTGTGAGATAGGATTGTCAAATGGAGTGGAAAAAAGAAAGTTAAGCATAACTACAATTTGATGGTAATAACATTTATTTAAATGTGTTTTTTTAAATTCTTTGTAAATCTACTCTATTGAATGGTGGTGGAGGTGGGCGAGTCTGGTGTAAAGAAAATTTACTGGTAACGTAAGTTATTACGTTAGAAAAAAATAGAAATAAAATAGTTTCTTAGTTTCAAAATTTATAAATAAACTATTGACAATTCCGAAACAAATACAACGTTCCAGTATTAGGGTGGTTGTTTGTTGCTCATCATTTATTGCTGTGTGACCAAAACCTATGCTAATTTCTGAAAAACCGTAAAGCTACTCGAAAAATATAATTTCCTATATATAAGGCAGTTTCTAACATGATTAAAAGTGTATTTAGCACATTTTTGTTTTGGGCTTTAAATGCTATTCGCAACCACTGAAGCATAAAAGATAAAGCGAAAAAATGATGTTTTTGAACAAATATTTGGCTCAGCTTTACAACATGAGAGATGATGACAGTGTTAGTAATCTCATCAAATGAACGTTACGAGGAATGGGGGAGAGGGGGGACAAACGACCTCTCTGAGTGACAAGTATAGGCATTGCGTATAATAGCTCGATTCTCCTTAATTCGATAAATGTTCATATTATGAATACAAAAAAATTATGCTATTATTTAATTTTATTTTCAGTACGTATTTTTTAAAATTCGCAGTGGCACATTTTGAAATCGTATCTACTCGCTTTGGTCGTTAGTTCGATTCTTCTCGGTGTATCGATTATAATAAAATTATTATATTTCTGCACTCTAGTTAATCAAAGGACTGCGTTGAGCTCCCCCACGCATAAATAGAGAACGGAATATCTCAACACTAACACATGAAAGATTTGTGAAATTATAAAATAAATACTACGTATTAAAATATTGTGAGTTGAGATTACTATATTCAGCTTTAACAAACATTATAACTTGATATAAGCGTCGTAAGTAATATGTTTTATACATTCAACATTACAATAAATAATATCTTTGATACCAAAAACGTACCTTGTGCCTAATTTTGTTTACCTTAAAAAGTTAACACAGAGTATATATGAGAAACATGATTTTTAATTTAATTAATGTACACATTTAAAAATGGAACACATAAAGTGGGTACCTTACGCCACTGTACTGACTGTCGCACTCATGAATTGATTTCTTTATTAGTCTACGCAAAATCATTAAGCTCTTGAGACTGGTTTGGTGTGTTAATAAATAAATAAGTGATTGCCATCAACTCGGCGTTACTCAATAATAAACTGTGGTTAAAGCGAACGAATGTAATAGTTATTCAAAAATATGTATATTCATATCTAGAGGCCAGTCGTAGCGCAGTGACACGAGTTTGTAACTAACGCGACTGGTTGTGGGTTCTATCCCTACTTGAGAAAATGAAATATTAATTAAAAATGTATATTTTATTTTCTTCGCTCTGCCTAGTTACCACAGCGAGGAAATGAAAATATTAAATATTTCATTCCCTCGAGTGGGAATCGTACCCTAAACTTTAGTCGCACAGGCGTGCGTGCCTCAAGCGTTAGTTTCATATATTCCATTTTGGTTTTTTTCTGCTTCACGCTTTAACACTTGTACAGAAAGTTTTACAGAGAGGTTCTTGTTTTAAATTATACCATTCTCCGCTTTTCGTTTGAAATTGAGACATTGTGCGTTGAGTCATGGAACTCAATGCCACGCACTCTATCGGGAATCGAATCCAGAACCTTTCAGTCACACGTACAGTCAAACGTCAACCCACTACTCCACGTCGGTCTCAGTAGTATACCTAATCTTAATATCTAATTCTATTTAAAAACGTAAAAAAATAAAAAAATCTTTGTATAATGCTCGTTTATAGCTCTCCAAGAATTAAAAAAATACCAACCGACGAAAGAGATCTAACTCGAATAGTGTGAACTTTACGTTTCATTTGTAAGTATCTCTGCTTTTTTTCCCTACTGAATACTGTAGATTAATTAAGTAGACGATTAACGCGGCCATTACTGTCATTTTTATTACGTACATTTATTCAAAGGCGTTTTTTTATATTTAAACGTGTTAATCGTATTTTATCTTGTTATGTACACGTGCTTATATTAATATTAAACTTTTTACGTCCTGGTTATAAGCAATTGCTTTGTTTTATAATCCTTTTTTTTCAATAGGTCTAAATAAATAGAAAGTAAGGCCATTTGTGGCGCAGGTGCAAATGCATGCGACAGGTTGTGAGTTTGATTTCCACTCGAAGAAATTAAATATTAAATATTATTATTTTCTCTCTCTGGAGTCGAGGTAACGTGCGTCGTTGAGTTCCGCCACACAAGACCAAAACCTCTCGAATTCGACGGAAAGTGGGGAGCCGAATATCTTAATACTAGATTCTCTCTGCCCACCCTGCTATATGCGGGAAACAGGGTGAAGCTGACAAAAAATAAACAGCACTTACAAGAAATTGTGAAATGTTTGGCATTTAAATTATATAAACAGATATGAGGTCTGGTCAGTTTAGGGCTTTTTATGAGCACTAAACTCCTTGCACCTCTCATTTGTTATGGCCCGCTTCATTGCATGTACCGTATTAAGCGATCCCATCATGGCGTTGCTTTGCCACGTTTCTCTTATAATTTTAATGTTTAACATCTCGATAGCGGCATATTTTATAAGTTTGAGTAGAGTTCTATACTATTTTTCAGATCGATAGCGGAATTCAACCCCCCGCTTTGCCTTGTTGCGAAATAATAGTGATTTGTCCCGAGTGGAAATCGATCATATGAAAGTCTCGTTTGTGCCACTGCGCCACGACTCCATTTGTACTATATATGATTAAGATATGTATTTATATACATAGACAAAGATATATGTACGTATGTTTTTTAACAAAAATAATCCACAATAGAAATAGATATGCAGATATTAGGATTATAGAAACCTTCAATGTGTAAAAATGGAACTTATCGACATATTCAGTTAACTCGCACCTATCCAAACACATCTGTGTGAATTATAAGAGCAACCTCACGAATATATTTTCATGAAAAATCATCTAGATAATATAAAGGGCCGTTAATGTAATTTAATGTGATGTTACGAATTTGTATGTCATTTTAACGACATACGAAACCACTGTTGAACTAATTAATAGGGACGCTTTGACAGTCATAAATGTCACTTTTACATATACCATAAATCTTTCCAGAGCGTTTCACTTCGTATACGTTTCGAAAAGGAAGGGACGCACTCTTTTATCTCTGGAACATTTGGAGATATATTTCGTAGTTATATATTAATTTTGTATGAACCATACACACTTATATTTATGTCCATATGCAAAACTAGCGGACGCGCGCAGATTCACTTGCTTATTTAGGGGTGAATTCTAATAAACCACGAAATTATTCAATGGAATTTTTTAAGTCTAAATTTCAAATTTTATAAAAATCAGTGGCGAGTTAAAGATTTTTCCATACAAACTTTCAGCCCCTTATTTGCATCCTTAGGGGGAGAATTCTCAATTAAATACTTTTAAAAATCTAAATTCCAAATTTTATAAAGCTCGGTAACGATTAAATTTTTTCCATACAAACTTTCAACCCCTATTTCATTTTTTGGGGTTAAAAATTTTCAAAATCCCTTCTAAGTGGATGTCCAGATTACGAAAGTAAACATCTGTCCAAATTTCACGTTTGAAACGTGAAATCCTCAGTCAGTGAGGACAAGTCCTTTTATATATATATATACAGATAACGCTAAAATAGTTCTTTGTATATTTCTTCAGTAATGTATTCAACATACAAAGATCAATTTATAATGTATTTAATTTAACCAAAAGATTTTATTCCATAAAAATATTTAAAAATATATAAGGATATTCTTAAGCTATATTTAATATTTATAAATAGAAGTTTCTAAAAGTTATTTTAGTGATGCATGTACAAAAGGCTAAACAATGCAAATCATGGTTAAGGTAATATTTCTTCTTACTCTAGTAAGTTTTAAAGATTTCCAAAGTAACACTTTTATATAACAAACCTCATATCATAAGCCAGTCAGAATCATTGGCGATAGAGTCAGATTTTTACAGGTAATTCCTCCAATTAATTTTGTTATTCTTCCTTCCGCCATTGTAAACATAACATTTCAACTGTATTTTACTATTTTCTTATATTTGCAATAAAGATAATTTGCAATGCCCCCAGAATTCGACGGAATTTGCGAATGGAGTTTCTATTTGCCTATAATGCTAAGTGCAGGATAAAGCGTGAAGCGAGAACAAAATACTATAACTAATCTTAATGCCGATAACCTATCAAGCTCGCGTATTAATTTATCATTATTCGTTCAATTCGAAACTAATATCGATTCTCTAACATAAATAGAAATTAACTATCGAGAGCGGTTAATTTCGTAACCACAATGTATCCTGTAATTACGATCGGTGGTAGTGTATATAATCATCAGTTGTTTACGTCAGCGATCCTCGTATTGCGAGCGACGCTATGCAAACTACGTATTACGATAAAATGAATGCATCTGGGTCGAAGCGGCTCTGTTAGATTGACTCCTGTAATCTGTAGGGTGACGGAAAGCGGTCAGTTAAGTAAGTTAATCTAATGGGTTAGAGCCATTAATAGCATAGACACGGAAGACAAATATTTTTTTTAGGGATTGACTTATAGTTTTTACCTCGCAATGGGAGCAGAGTGTCTTGACACTGCCTTCGCTATGCGGAATTCAGTGTCAAGCTTAAAAAAACTGAAGTGGAGTTTTAAGGCTTTACTTGGGGGTATCAAGTGCCAGGCACTGTTTTGAAAACCTTAACGTGAGCACAGATGGGCCTGTCACACGCGCGCGGTCCATACAATGCTAAATAGATGCTTAGATTTTGCATTGTGGATGGTAACAATACAGAGCTTTGTATGGTAAGTTCCAATGTTCAAAACTATCCAGAGATTGTTTTTAAACAAAACAATAAGTTTATTAGGTTTACTTTACCTTACCTTGCTAATTCGGCATATACAATATATTTTAATATCATAAATTTATATACCGATATTAGAAGAGTATTTGTAATGCTAATTAATATAGATAACTTTTGAAATATTTTATCAAAAATATAAAGTACATGTTCACATCAAGTTTTTTACCACAGATTAATTAATTCGATGAATTAATATTTACATATTTTATCCTGGTATATCGTTTATTTATGTTCAAATAGATGTTCATTGAATTTGAATAAGCCGTATCTGTAATTGGGACTAATTGATTTATTTAAATCATTACATAATTTATATGCTTAATTAATTAAATATGTTGTATAATATTATTCATATTAAAATGAGCTTTGACTGATTTTACATTTAAAAATATTGATATTATTTTTAAGCTTCACGCTGTGGTAGAAATAAGAATAATGAATTGCTTCAAGCGAGTATAGAACCAGCCACTGTGATATGAAATCCTCAATTATAAAATATTTCTTTAATATTAATATATATAATACAAAGTAACAAGGACACGAAACTACTAAATTGAATCACTACCATTAATATCAAAGTTGGCTTGTTGACCATTTAAGCTGACGTTCACAAAGCTTCATCAATCTTATTGCACTTAAACGTCCAAACTTCGAAGGTACAACGTTATTCTCTTCGAAACATACATATACAATTAGTGGCATGTTACATGCTGGACCTGAACCACCGGACGATGACAAAAAACCGCATTTAAAATCTAACCAGATTCACGCTGTATCCCGCACACAGCAGGGAGGCAGAGGGAACCTAGTGTTAAAACACTCCTTTCACACACTTTCTGCTAAATTTTGAGTGCATTGTGTGTTGGCGGAGCTCCAGAGCGAAGAAATGAAAATATAAATTAAAATATTTCATTTCTCCGAGTGGGGAACGAACCCACAACCAGTCGCTTCAACAGTCACACCCTGTGCCCCTGTGCCCCTGTGCCACGATTGTCCTTAAATATACATTTAAATTTATAAAAAAGTAGCCATATATTTAGCAAGTGTCACCCATAAAAGAAGACCTGCCCAGAAAAAGTGGCGTCCCACGGAGCCGAGAATTGCAAACAATCACGTAATTATAATTGATATTTACTTTACTCCTTTCGGAATTTATGAAGGTTGAACTTTTACCAAATTTCACGTTTTGTTCTCGAAATGTGTGCTTTCGAATTTGTGAAGCACTTAAATAACATTTTATGATAATAATATAAAACATAGGTTTTAGAATTTAAAATAATTTAAGTGGCGCTAATGTGACAGCAAGGAACAGGTCTTAGAAAGTCTTAGATTGTAAAATGGATCTATTTCTATTATTTATATAAGACAAAATGTTTCCCACGCTATTTCCAAATCTTAATAATATTTAAATACTTAGAAAATTGTATCATAAAAGTATTTCGTTATTCATTTCTTTTCATCTTTAGGTACATTGTGTGTGTGTGTGTGGGTCGCGAGGGTTAGAACCCGTATACTCTAACGTATTTTACTGGGTTACGATGGTTTTGTATAAGTTTCATTTTTATTAATAATCCACTTATATAAAAATCATTGTGTTAAAAGCATTTTGCGTACTAAAGGCATATAAAAAGTTTCAATGTCTTTCAATATTTTTATGTTACAAGAAAATTTTCTCATAATTTATTTTTCCGATGAGCCCTAAGAATCTAAGCTAATCAACAAACTAAGAATCAAACGAAATTTTTGATGAGAAGAAACTAATACTTAACTAAATAGCTAGCTGATATTGACGGATATACATGTAATAGTCTATTTATTTTAATTATTGTACAATTTTTTTTAGTAAATTACTTAATAAACACAAATATTAATTCAAAATATTCTTTATAAAAAATATGTTATTAAAATTTTATAATGAATATTTTGGATTGGATACCTATCGCGAAACGCGTCCAGCACCAGAACCAGAACTTCCAAAAATCTACTTTTATCTTGTTTATTATTACACAGAGGATGTATAAAGATACATATAATGTTAAGTATTCATAAATTACAAAGGTAAGGGGGAATGAAATCAGCTCACCATTTTGCATCCGTTTCAAACTTCGTCCAAAAAGGTCAAATGAAGTAAAAGTAACTTGGCCAAAACCCAAGGGACGCGACGTGATCAGAAATATTAGGATTGACTATTCATGATTTCAACGAATACACCAAGTATTTATGATAACATCCGTATCGGTACAATGTCGCTATGGAAACATTACGTATATTATTTATAGCATAGAAAGTCTGTAAATAGGAAAAAATATAATTTGGTAATATATTTATTTTACTGTAAACGATTTAGTTCAAACTTGACTCGTTAAATTAAAAATATGAAATCAAAAGACCATTAATGTTTATTCCACTATTTATACTTTTTAAAATAACCATAACTAAAGAAAAAAATAACTTTAAATTAATTCCTTTCATCTAAAACTTTATAAGCCCATAGATTTTAAACTTTTTGTGAGCAAATAGTTTCTTCTTACTATCTACTGTATGCTTGTCCCAAGAGATACAAAAGTCTATTATTAATTAAATATGTATTAGTGATGAGATGTTACATAGGAGTATGTAACATTTATATTATTATTAAAATATGTAAAAATGTTTAGTTTATGTGATTTGCATCATTCCATAAATGAGATTAAAATTTCTAATTATAAAGAATATTGTTTTATTATTCAATTATTTATATACTTGTATATTATATACTTGTGCGTATTTTGGAAATTGGCATTTAAATATAAAATATTTAACTAAGCCCATTAACCAAACATTAAATGGATTGAAATATAAATAAAATTTCACAGAGACTATGCACATACATATATACCCTACGCCACGAGGGCCTTAACTACGTAGGTACATATTTTCTCCATTTATTTCGAGAAATTGAATATCAATGAGAGAAGTCATGTTCTTTTATTTATATATTCTACTTGTCATATCCCTGAAGACACGTTACATTTTTGTAGGTAATATGTAAAAGATCTAAAAAAGACTGGTTTCGTATATTATTATGCATTCGTACATATTTATTTTAATCAGCTTGTCGTACAAGGGTCTCAGCGCAGTGGAGATAAGCATGATAATTTAATAATATTTTCATTTTCCCGCCCTGGTAACAAGACCTAATTGAGTTCCCCCACTCAACACGAAATACCTCATTCTGCGGAAAGTAGGGAACGGAGTGTAGGACAAGATTCCCTTTAATTACTCTACTATAGAAGGGATACAGCGTGAAGCTAAATATTGTGTAATCTAAAAAAATCTTGTGGTACAAGATATATAAGCTATTCTATAAGTTTACTGGTTCAAATTCATAGTTTAACTTATGTTAACGAAATCGAATTTTGAATCGGGAACCTAACGAGCGTCGGAGAGTCTCATAAGTCCCCGTAAATTTTACGGCGATCTTAAATAATGCTATAAAGTGAACCGGAAAACTTGCGACTTACATTTAAATAGTATCCTAACTTTGTTCAATTGCGCGGAACACAATTTATGGTATTATTATGTTATTTTATTTGAAAAGTAGTTATTTCGTTTATTTTATATTTGGAGTTTGTATTTACTTTTGCTATAGTAAAAACATTTAAATTTAATGTTGGCTATAATGTTTAGACTTGTTCTTTCTAGATTTTATGCATTTGACTTATTACTTTATAATCTGTGAATTAATCCTTTGACATATTTTTCCTTTTAAAATAAAATTGTATAAAAATCATTAACTATTTTGAAGACAATATTTTGTGTTCTTTCTATTTAAATATAATTGTTGTTTATTTAATAAGTAAATTAAATGTGGATTTTTTAGATTCTGTTATCACTGTACTAATACATTATCACTATATAATTTTTTAAGCCTTATACATATATGTATCATATACATATATACAATTGATTTTTTGTATCATTTTTGTTAAGTATATTTTATACGAGTATATTTTCAGATACACAAAAACAACGTAAGCACTTTAAATGTTACAGACTTACGGCATTACCAACAATAATCGTATCTCAAAATGTTTTTTTTTTATTTCTCAACTTTAACAATATAATCAATAATAGCCATTGCAGATTAACTTTATAAGGTAAGTCTGATTGTCGAATGACGTATTGTATCATGCAATCTATTTCGTAATTTTGACATAATTTAAAAACATAAGATATACATAAATACATGTATTTAAGTATATATATATATATAGTATTAAGGCTGTCATGGCGGCTTCTAGTTTGATTCCCACTCGGAAGAACAACATATTTAATATTTTCATTTCTTCGCTCTGGTCTTCCTCCTGGCATTAATCCCGGCTATTGCCAGGGTCTGCCCTCCTACTCAACCTACTCCACTTTGCACGGTCTTTTGCTTCCTCGGTGATTTCTTCGCTCTGGTATCAAGGCAAAACGCGGCGTTGAGTTCCTCTATCACATGCAATGCTTCTATAATTAGGCGGAAAGCTGGAAACGTCTTAATGGGAACGGAGTGTCTTAACACTAAGTTCCTAGGTTCCCAGGTACCCAATAAAGTATACAGCATGAAGCAAATAATAATAATATGTATGTATTCAAAACGACTTATAATTTGCCCTTATATAAGCGTTTTAATTGAGATATTAAATGACGTGCAGATTCGTTTTACTTTTCCCTGACAGTAATTATCGTGAAAGGTTAATGATTTTAGTGTTAATGAAAATGACTTGTTTATAAATATTGACCAGCAAGAAGTTGCTAATTAATCAGCGGACAGTTAAAAACTAAAGTTAAGGTCGTATTTATTGTTTCATTATTAATATGAAATATCAAACAAAAGAGTTACCTTCTAAAATAAAAATCTTCCGAAATCTATAACAATTAAATGTATTACTTACCTTATATAATATTCTATTTACTTTAGGTTGTGTGAAATTTTCTCGTTGTTGGCTGACCGCCATTAATAACGCATTTTACGATTAACTTAATCCTCCCTACATAGTACTTTACGATATCCTAATCTCATTCAACAGTAAAGTTAGTTAGTTTTTCTTAGTCGCATCAGTAGAAAGTTGAAGGGAGACCTTCGCGAATGGAATTAATTCTATATTTAGTATAAGAATAACATCTAAAATAAAATGAAACTTATTGTTTTATTGTGAAGAGAATAAAATCTTTTGCGCCAAAGCTCTATTAATTATTTAAATGCAATGTGCTGATGAGGATTAAAAGGAATGACGTACACAAGCAAAGCTTTTTAAAATATATTTATGTTTTCAATTGCAATTTTTTGTAAGAATAATTATTACTAATGTTTTAAAATATTAAAGTAGTTTATACTAATAAATGCATATTTTTTACTAAAAATCTTGCAGTTCTTACTCATCGTTTCGTGCAGAAAGAAGTATAAGAGAACTGATTATGGAAATCTTTGCGCTGCATTACCTTTAAGTTAAATTTCCGCCGAATTCCAGAATTATTATTTTCCTGTATAGGTAAAGCTTTAAGAGCTTTGCGTGTCGAGTGGCAGACCCCAGCGCTGCGTTTTGCCTCAACACCAGAACGAACAAATGAAAATATTAAAGAATTTATTTCCTCGAATGGGAATCAAATCCACAATCTATAGCATTTACAGTCACTCTTTGCTCCTGCAACCGATCTCAATTGTTTAATAATATATATTGAATATCAATTTGAATAGTACCTACAGTTTTAACAACTTTGACTTTTAGTAACTTTAAATTTACACTTAATATCTACTGGATTTTTTATATTTGTTTGCATTGTACATGCACCTACGAAAGGAAATATATATTTCTAGAAACTATCAAGACTATTCCAAAATTTTAATTAAAAAGTTTTGTCGACATCTAATAATGTTCTAACATAAGCAATTCTACGTAGATATTAGGCAACATTTGTGTTATACAAATTATGTTTAAAACATGAAAATGGTATACAAATATATGGTTATAGAAATAAAATTAGAAGATGCCTTCAAGTCTCAACTATCATAAGAAATAATCCCCAATAAAAACACTCTAGAAAGATTTAAATTTTTATGGCTACGTTCTTATACGTGTATTTTTGAGCATTGAATACATTTTATTACTATTCTTATTAAGTGTATGGCGTTTATTATGGAAAACTTGTTCAGTTGTTCGCACTCGCATCGTTATTGCTGAATTTATGATACGAAATAACCTTTTGTGTACAGATAGCTGGGCTTATGCTGAGGTATTGTTCGAAGATAATATTTATCTATTTACATGATACTGGTAATAAAAATATGGAAGTAATTTGTATTCATTGTTCCGAAAAGGATTTATGGTGAGACAGTATATTATAAGGGTTTTATAGCAGGAAAATCGTGAAAATTAAATTTGTCTTATATACATTTATATATAAGTGCAATTTTTTTTCTACTTATATATAAAAATGTTTTTATAACTTTATAAGAGAAGTTTATAAAATAAATTCTTGTATGAGAAAAATATAACAGATATTTGAGTAGTATTTTCCAATCAATGTAAAAAATGTTATGACAAACATAAAACATATAGGACCAACTATTACAAAATCTAACTAAATCAACATTTAGCAAAAAAAAAACAAATCTCTTATGAATTTCCTATAACAAAAATAAGTGAACGGTGAGCCTCTATGAAATAAGTACACACGTGCTCGCCTATCACTCTATCATAGCACGACCAATACGTCTTACAACCGGACCTCAGGCATGGCCATATGTCGCTAACTTACGCACCAACTGCTAAAACACTTTACACTTTAAAAACCACTTCCTAGCTCTACAGCCAGTGAAGTGTACCGCGATAGTTCAAAGTTTATTTCAAGTATTACGACTGCGAGGGTGAAGTCGCGAGGCGGGCGTCAGGGGCGAGCGCGCGACCGCAGCGCCTTCGTGTGGAGCTTACACTGATTTTTGTCGGAGTCGGAGGCATCGCCGCTAACCACACTGTGCTCTACATTTGGCGACCGGTGTGAACGCGGCACGACGCGTCTATAACCCGATCATGAAAATAACACTCTTTTATCTAAGAAACCTTTAGCGAACGATTAACTTTTACACTTAGTTGGATAGCTCTACTTACCTGCCAAACAACGTGTGCGCTACAATTATGTATCCATTTCGCAATTGCCGATACATTCGATATTGAATCTTAATAGTTCCGATATTTATTATTTGGTTGCCAAACTAGCTTTGTTCGCTGTGATACCGTACCCCGTCGATGATCTCGTATGATAATATTATAAGTCTTGTTTATGACAGTTTTAAACTGGTAATAAGAAATAATACATTTAAATGATTAATCATATTCTTTATATCAATAGTACACACTAGTATGTGATATTTGTATTGAAAAGTATTTATTTAATTATATTTTCATTTCTCCGTTCTGGTGTCAAGACAAAGCGCGGCGTTGAGTTCCGCTATTCAACAGACAGACCTCCAGAATTGGACGGAAAGTGGGGAACGGAGTGTCTCAAAATTATTTTCTATTTGCCTACAGCTACAGATACAACAGAGTGCTGTAACTCACAGCGTGAAGCTGATTTTTTTTGTATTTATTTAATGTGTATTAATAAAAACACTCAATTTTAATTGTTCATTACATTTTCTTTTTCTAGAAAATTAAAACCGTGAAGGTTGATAAAATTATGGCATGATTAAATAATAAATATTAAGACTTTTCTGCTATAAAAATAATAAGCAAGATAATGTTAACATAATAAATTATTACGAAATAAAAATTCACTTTCCCTGAACATTTGATTTATAAGCATTAAATGAGCAACAAACGAAATTGAAAAATATCGGACGTCGCCATTAATCAGCATAAGTTATAATTAAGACGCCGGCGCTAGGAAGTTATATCCGAAGACGAACATACCGATATTTTATTAAATTGTGAAATTCAAATCCCTACTGATGTATGACAGGAGATTAAACATGACTGTCGACGATAAAATATACGTAATATTGTGATAAATACTCGTATATGTTATATGCATAATATTTGGACATTCTTGGATGCCATTACATGCCTTTATCTTTGACGTAGAAATGTATTGTTTTTTGTCTTGCAGTCTTAAATGTCACTCCACTTTCCGCTGAATTTTCGAAATGTAATCAGAACCAAGGAAGTGGAAATAATAAATAATTAATTTTCCTGAAATATCAAATTTATAATCATCTGTTACAGTCGAATGTAAAACATCTATTTTTTATCTTTTTATATAGATGCGCTTGTATAAAGTTGAAAACATCGCACTCTGTCTCATCATGATTGTACCAAGACGTATGTAAAGAGCACATATATTATTTTTTTTAAATAATATTATTATTTTTAAATATGTATACGTTGCAATATATAATAATATGAAATACGTTGTTATTCGTACAAACAGTTTATGTGTTATCTTAAACTTAAGACTCGCATATCATATTTATGTTTATTTCAAAATCATTGCCTTATTCAATTACAAAAGTGTGTTCCAACATAATTCTCCCCCAAAGTAAATGTTGTAAATCCATACATATCTTGAAATCTGTATTTTATTTAGCTCCCGTCCAGTAACATATGACCTGTATCATTATTATTAATGGCCACTCTCAATAATATCAGCTAAGCAATTTATACTTAAAATATTTTAAGAGAGTCTATAAATAGCGATCTTAAATATTTATGTAGAGAACTGATATATTTTTTGTTACTCTCAGGACAGTTACTTAAGCTTTTTATCTACAGTTTAATGTTTTTACTAGATTTTTATTTTCTTATTCGTATTGATTATAAATCATTTTAGTGTTAAACGATTATGTATGGTAATTAGTTAATATGTTTGACACCAATTAATAACTTTATGCGTAATATTAATATCTCTAAAATTATTGCTATTTAAATAAAAAAAAATAAGATTCATAGACTATAAATTACTAATTAGATATAAATTCCCGTAGTGTTATATTTATAAAAGTATATTGTAATCAATTTTGGTCATAAACTATATGTTTATAGACAGACTTTTCGCAATATCTATTATAATTATTGTAATTTTAGAATAGCCGGATATCTAAAACCGTTGTTACAAATAAAGATGACATTCTCATAGTTTCAATATGCGGAATTTAATATGCAACATCCGCGCGACGACTTAATGAGCATTATAAGCATAAAATTTAACGTGATATTTTTTTAATATATAAATATATTCAATTTATTTTACATAACCCGAAGAGTTCAAATTCTCTACACTGGAGCGACAAAGCGCAGCGTTCTATTCCGCCATTTAACATATTATAATACTTCTAATTCAAAGTCTCGAGAACGAGGCTGCCGCGTTTGATTCAAAAAATGAGGAAAGAAAATAATATCTAAAAAAAATGGATTATTTAAGATAATAGGTTCACAGGCTGCTTCTACCTACCTCGCTATGTGCGTGATACACCGTGAAATAAAAAAAGAAACTATAGGACTACAAAAGGAATTATATAAAAAAACTATAGGATAGGAAAGTACTAAGATAACATGGTGACAGAACAGTTTTTTTAGCTTCACGCTGTATCCCTCATATAACAGGGGAGGCAAAGAGGCCCTGGTGAACCTAGTGTTAAGACACTCCGTTCCCATCAAGACAATTCCAGTCCCCATCCAATCAAATCCAAATCTAAACTATACGGAATGGTGCGAATACCGAATCTTGCCGTGGTTTGAGGCTAGATGTTTCCTACCTGCCCAACTAAAGCAAAATACAGAAGTTTCTAATCCATTTAACATTTTTAAATATTATATTTTAAAAATATTAAAACAATGATTTACTAAGTATATTAGTCACATACAGAAGTCCATCTAAATTACATACATTTATCTTTCCAATCTAAGAATGTAAACGAATAGTATAGGAGAAATAAATAGACTCATATTTCCACAGTCCCCGGCTGCTGTCGTAGCATTAACTTAAAACACAGCTTATTTTGTATTACATTTTCCTGTTCTTAGAAGTTAAATAATAATGAATCCATTTTAATCTCTCTGTTGTAGTAGATTTAAGTAATATTATGAATTTTCTAAAAAAAGTAAAAGTGATTTTGTATATTCTTTTATAGTAATTTTGAAATAATTTAAATAATAATAAATTGACAAAATATCAATAATCGTTAAAGTATTAAAATACTCATAATCTATACCTATAGATAAGTAGCATTCGACACCAGGAGTGCTTGCTAGTCTATGTCGGCTAATTCATTTTATTCGCAATGACCTTGGCAAAGAAGGAAACGTACTCCACATTATTGCGAGATAAGAATTCCTTCAATCTCATTTTATCACACTGAGGCGCTTTAATTGACTGGATTTAGTCTTGGAATCAACAACAGTATTTTCATTTAAAATCCAAATATAATTATGTACATAAATACCATATTCAGGCCGGTCGTGGCGCTAGGGCCACAGAGTGTATTTGCATACGTGATTCCCACTCGAGGAAATGAAATATTCAATATTTCCATATTCTTTCCTCTCGACACGCAATGCCCTCAGATTTCGGTGAAAAATGGGGAACTCAGTGTCTTACTAAATTCCCTCTGCTTACATTGCTGCGTGCGAAATACAGAGTCAAAAAAATGGCTTTACTAATATTAATAATATTTATTATTAAAAGAAGATTTTATTTTTTTTCAAAATTATTTAGTCTATACTCTATACCATTTTAACAAAATAAGATTTATTTGTACATATATATACTCGTATATATATATATATATATATATATATATATATATATAACGTACCTATTAGCAAGCGTAGCAATCGCACTCCAAAATTGCCGCTTCATTTAAAATTCTACGACGGATCCTTATTTAATTTCTGCCATTCAGTTAATTCAGCAGTCTCTTTAGATTTTTATATTAACACATACAAGATTGTCCGAACTTTTCAGACGTGTCGAAAACACTAGTAGTAGAATAGCACCCATTGTTGCCTCGAGAACAATATACGAAATTTTATGTCCTTAATTAACTCATGTATAAACATGAACCTGGCGCAGCAGTGGGAGAGTAACCAATATTGGTAGCCTTTAATAGGTGTAAGGTTCTATATTGTTTGCCTTTTAACTAGATCTGCATCAAATTAAGAGCAGAATTCATTAAAATTCCAATATTGTATTCGCATTATATTATTATGTTATCATTTACCTTATAATTATTAGACTTTTTTAGCTTCACGCTGTATTTCGCTTCGCTTCCCCACTTTCCGCCAAATTTTTGAGGAGGTGCATTTTATGGTGGCGAAACTAAACGCCGCGTTTTGTCTCGTTATCAGGGCGAGGAATTAAAAATATTAAATATTTCATTTATTAAAATATACAAATCAAAACTATTTGTACTAACTTAATTAAGGTAAAGCCATTTCGCCTAACGATTTATTGCGTATTATTAAATCACAAATAGGTTATCGTTGATTATTCTGTATCTTATCTAAATTTATACGTCGATTGTTTGTGCAAATTAATTATTAACATATTCCATATATTAACGCCATAGTGGCAAAATGGTCTGACTGCTTTAACGATAGTACTCAGTTCAATACACACTCTGATAATGCTTAAAATTATTCTCTTTACCATACCGGTAAAACAGACTTCAAAGCATACTCGGGAGATAAGTAAAATTAAAAATAATAAGGTATAAACAAAAGATAAAAAATGTAAGTTATGTTTTTTGGGCAGGTAGGTAAGCACTGGGTTTATAAGATGAACATCTTTAAGAAATCATGATAAATTTAAAGAAATGAAACGATTAATAAAGTAATATAAGTTAATGTACTTAAATGTAAACACGCAGATTTATATGATAAATTTCCGACTTGTCAGTCGGAAATATAAAGATTGGGAGATAAAAAGCTGAAGAGCGTCCCGCGGTGCCATTTTTTACATTATTTATGTACACGCGTAAATTATATTGGTATGTGCGTGTTTTAAGGAAGTAAATTATGTGAGGATGTTAACTAATTACTTTGACTTAATGGTTTGAATCTTAAAATAAGTATGTATAGGTGAAAATTTTAAAGGGGACTTAAACGATTGAAACTGCAAATTATTGCTATGAGATGAATAGATAACTATTATACGTATATACGTGAAACTCCAGAGATGCGATTTGTCAAATTCATCCCTGCCTGTCTTTCATACACATCAAACACCTGCTAACATCTGCTTTCAATTTTCCATCGATCAATCATTACATCTAGAAATGAGAGCCAGAATTTTGAATAAAAAAAAGCTCAGTTGACCGTCACGCTGTATGTACAGCGTTTTTCAACGATTGATAAACCATCTAAAGTCACGTCACGTCAAAACACTAGATAGACTTTGACACTAAAACACTTCAACATTCAATCTATCAATGGTTTGTGTCGGATTTACAAAGTTTTTGTAAAATTACCTAAAAACGTTGTTCACAGATTATTTGTGAAAATACAACACAAATTACTTGTGAAAATACGTGAAAATACAAAAGTATTACTACTAGTAGTAGCACAATGCTACGTCCGGGATACAGAGAAGCGAAAAGAAGATTAAATTACATGTTATGGAATTTATTTCATTACAGGAAAAAGTATCTTACGAAGAAAGTCTTTCAAACCACCTCCAGTCTTCACCTATGTACTATTTTAAAAATAATAATTAAAAATATTCAGTAGATTGTGTCAAATTCTAGATCACAGAGGTTTTAATAAAATAAAGTGTAGTAATAACATTAAACTAGAAGGGTGGTTCGTGAAGTTTCATTTGGGCAATAACAGTAAAGTTATATTTGTCGTGGGCGTCTCAAGAATTTAGACAGGGACATTAAAAGTATAAGATGAATATTATAACTTATTTAAATATTGTTACAAAAAACTATGAGGTTGTATGATATTTGATAAAGTTGTTTAATTTTCAAATATACCTTATGTACTACTATACATATAGTTATTTTATACGTTTCGTATATAAGAGGGTAGGCAAAGGTAACCTAATGTTAAGACAGTCCATTCCCTATTTTCCGACGAATTTTTGAGGAATTGCGTGTTGAGTGGCAGAACTGAACGCCACAATTGGCCTTCTTATCAGAGCGACGGCCTAGGACAAAAAGTAATTCATTCCAACGAGTGCGAATTGAACTCACAACCGTCGCATTTAATCACACGCTTGTACGTCCGCCACGACGGCCTCTTATAACTATCTGAGGCATCTTATTTTAAAATAAAAATTCAACGAACATTGAAGTTCAAGTTTATTATATCATATGCCTACGATACGACCGCGATTACTGCGTAGAAATATTTTAACCACATTGTGCGTAACTGAAGGTAAAAATAATATTTACGTACATTATTTTTAGCATCTTACGAATGCATCATCTTCTATAATATTATCATTACATCTATAATATTATGTAGGTATTGTATTGGTATCTAATTCCCGTTGTATCCCGCTCACAGCGGGTAGACAGAGGGAACCTTGTGTTAAGACACTCTGTTCCTCATTTTCCGCCGAATTCTCGAGGTATTGGGTTATAAAAATGAGAAGAGCGAAACGAAGAAAATGAAAATATTAAATATTTATTTCTCCAGTGGAAATCGAACTTACAACCTGTTGTATTTACAGTCACACTTTGTGCTCCTACGTCGCGACTAGCCTTTGTCTGTGGTACTTATTTTTTCAATGTTTTTATATTTATTTATTTATATCTATTTCACAAATGAATGTGAGAAAACTTGCAACAATATAACTATTTCGACCGACGTTCCAAACAAATTGATTGTCGTATACCAAATTGAGAACTCTTTAAATTTTTAATTCGGGCGTTATTTTTCCTTTTGGTTAGAGGCGAGATTCCGTCATTCAATACGCATCGTCGCATGAAATCAGTAAAGTCAACAATTTCCCTCTCGAGGAGATAAGTGAAGGTAAAAACAGAATATGTATCTATTAAAATAACAATTGTACTATTCTATATATTCGACAAATCCGACGCTTTGTCAAAGACATCGAAATGATGAATGATATTGTTATAATGTGTATTGTATGTCAAAGATAGTTCGTGGAGTCGGCATCAGAAATTAATTTATCATTATTGACATTTCAATAAATATCACAAAAATAAAATCATGGTAACTATTTCTAAATTAATTTTAAAAATAATAATTTGAAAAATATTTTTAATTCAAATGAAACAAAATCGTATTCAATTCGAATAGAATCCCGCAACTAGCTGGGTAGACAGAGGGAACTTTTAAACTCGTTCACATTAAGACACTCCCGTTCACTCACTCCACGGAATTCTCGGCTTTCTTTCTAAAGTTAACTGGTATAATAGACGTATTATTTAAAAATAGTATTATTATTTTATGTTTTTTTGTTTTACGTAAATCTGCTATTTCCTTCATTTCAAAAATTATTTATTTTTAACCTACTGAGCTCGAAGAAGAAGCTAAGTACATTATAGTCACCACATAAATTAAACTATATTACAAAAAAAACCTTGTGTTGTTCCTGTGCAGCTGAGTGCAGTGAGTGCGATTAATACCAGCAAAGCTACGTCCACGCTGTTTGCATTGTCTGTACTTGAAAACATTAGTTTCAGCGGTATCACTTTCATATTTTTGTTTTAAATACCAACAATTTAATATCTTTAATAAATATAGTTTTTGTGATAGTGGAGAATTTGATATTAGTTACTAAAGACAATGTGGCATTGAAAAATCATTCAAGTCTTTGTAATCAGAAACCAAAAATAATTCATTTTTTCCCGTTGTCGACGACGGTGAAATAGAGAAATATTTTATTTAAAAAGTTCGGGGAAACGTCCGTACTTACGTCTTTAAATAAATATTTCCAAATCACTTAGAAATTGTGTTTCTTAATGTGTAATTCTAATTTCAATATAAAATAAACTTAAAGCTTAACATCATTACTTACGAATATTACATAATAAATGGTGTGTTAATTTCCTACTTCATTTACCAGCACTACTAAACAGAATAAACCCTCAATGATATATCACCCTCTGGAAAATTGATTTTGTTTTTCTGCACTGCTATAACTTTGGTAATTCGTTGGAGCTGCATGAATGTGAGTTATTGGGGCCCCCACTTACTATTTTTTCCTCTACAAAGCGACAAAAGTCAAGATATATGTTCTGTTTACAACAACAATACTTTTAAATAAGTGTAGAGAACAACATGAGTACAACAACAACAACAACAACAACAACAAGCAGCCTACAAATGACTTGCAGTATACTTGTAACGTCATTGAATTTGGTTAAAATCGATTAATCTTATTACGTACGCCACAAGCGCCTTAAATCGAGATGAGCATAAGACGAGTATGTATTCGAATTCTTTTATTTGAACATATGTTATGAGTAGGCCGGTACGAGATTTATAACATGAAATTTACAAATTGACTTATTAATGCTGTATAAAATGTAATTATATTTTTTATTGCATATTCTGTTGTGTAGGCGTAATAAGCGTAATGGGAATGTTTTATGGTTCAATTCTCCGACAAGTATAACCTGGCCCTCTTTAAAGAACGAGTGTACAGGCACTACCTAGGCAAGCATGCTCCACCATCGTTCGCATCGTCACTTACCACCAAGTGAGATAGCGGACAAATGCTTGCCTATCTACAATAAAAACATTTTGCAGCTTAAGTAGAAATGTAATTAGTCAGATTTTGTATCAGCTTCATGTTTATTACCGTAAGGAAGATAGATTGTGAGAATAGAAAGGCTTAAGTCAGAAACCTTTTTTAATTTGTTTATGTAATCACATGGTTTAGGAACTATAGATTTCTTAAAAACATTATTGGCATATTTGAGGATGGAAGTGAGGGTAAAAATACTATTAAATTGAATTAAAATTAACACTAATTTAAAATATCCCTCATTTAATTACTGTAATGTAAACAAACTGTTTTAAATAATAAAACCTTAAATATTCAAGGATTCGTAAGTTAACATTTACGTACTTACATAAAAAACTCGCAAATGGGTATTAGATAGAATTTATGAATGTCTGTAAAAAGTTTTTATTAAACGGTAGACCTATTCGATACGTATGGAATTTAATTTTGTTCGCGTTAGTAAAATGTAATAAAAATTTCACTCTGCCGCGTTTAGCTAACAACCTTTTATAATTAAAATATTGTCGCTACGTGTTACTTTTTTATTTTCTTTTGTTATTGATTGAGGCTGAATATTTAAAATTAAATGGTCGCTGCTGTAAAAAATAATAATATTGCGGTATTTGCATAAGATCACTGTTTATCAAATTGAGCTCACACTAGCTTCCTTCTGTGTACCCTGCATGTGCGGGATACAGCGTGAAGGTGATTTATTTATTTATTTTTATCACTGTTTTAGCAGCGAGTTAGACTTGAGAGGTATCTCAAACTCTATTACCGTTAGTACTATACTATAAATATTTCAACTCTTAATAAAGAAATAAAATGAAACGTCTATCAACTTCATATGAAATATCCATACGTCTTGTATAAGCATATCAGAAACAACCGTGAGTGTGTAATGCCTGTCAAGCCCGATTACTTTTAACGAAGAGCGAGTGCGATTAACCGACAAATGTGTGAACATTTTTTTACCTTTTATAGTGTGTGAGCCAGTGATCTTAAAGGAAAGTAATCATTAAATATATATATGTAAATTTTGTTCAATATAGTCTTGATGCTTTGTATGTTATTGCAATATAAAAAAATATTAGGTTACAAAATAGTATTTTCTTTTAAATTTAAGACTTAGAAAATATATTTGAAAACATACAAAAGCTCACACGAAGCGAAAACTCATATTTTCTTTATTTATATATAATTTCTTATTTAGCTTATATATCTGTTTGCACGACGTCTACTTAATCGCTTAAGATAAAAGGACAAATGGAGCATAGCTAATTTATTCGACACTTGAGTGATGGAGATTTTGACATTCGCTATAAGACGTCCAGTAGTCTAACTGAAAGCCATTAAGACATTATCGGTCGAAATCTCAGAGAAGAGGATCGTGATTGTAGATACGTTATATTCTTTATTGTTCAATGGAATGTTTTTAGCCTCGGCCAGGTCTTGCGTTTCTTTGACACCGTCCGAGCAAGTATAATATGCGTTAATAAAGTATGTATTGGGATTCTTATAATAAGTGACATGTAATGTATATGGACGCGATAAGCGAGCGATTTCTGTTTTTAATTTTTTTATACACTGTGCTTGTTGTGATTGTTAGCTTCTTTAATTGGGGTTCGTTTAAATAATAATTATCTTATTTTTTTTAATGTTTTCTCTCTCTCTCTTTTTTGTTATACCTTTTAAACTATTATATTGTTGACGTATTTGCAATCGACATTTGTACAAATACGCCGGCATAAATGTATAAATTAACACTATTCTTATATACGATAACGTTGAGTTTATAGCGTAGCGTAGAGTATAAATATTAGTTATTTCTGAAAGAATTTTACATAGGCGTTGGTGGTGTAATGGTCAGCATAGTTGCCTTCCAAGCAGTTGATCCGGGTTCGATTCCCGGCCAACGCATCACTTTTGTATAGTTTTATAGTAGGTAAATCGTTTTGCATTAAAATGTTGAAATTTTGTACTCGTATATTTGATCTTTAATCGAAGAGAATGCCTAAAAAAAACAACATTGAAAAAAAAACTCTTTTTTCTTGCAAACGTAAGTATAGCTGCTGTGATGATTTTTGACTTTTTATGTCAATTAAGAACATTAATTAACACATGCGAAGCTGTGAGCTAAAGTTGTATAACACTACAAATGCATTGATTATATTTCAATTCTTGTTCCTGTCTATATATATTTAAAAAAATTGTGTATTTTTTCTAAAATGCTGAGAAATTTATAATGTAATATAAAGACTGTAATCCTTTTAAGGATTGAAAGCTTGCTTTACTTTCACTTATAACACTTCCATAAAAAATAGAATGAGAATGTTCGTTACATTGAAAGGCGACAAAAAGTATTCCTTGTTTGGATATATTTAAAAATCCATTGAAAAAGTAATGTTGTCATAATAAATATAATAAACATGTTTTATTGAAAACCATACCATATTGGGAGAGTTTATAAAAGGTGATCAATTGTACCTCAGCGGTGTGGAGTGGAAGATATTGATTATTGTATATATTGGGTTCAAATAATTTATGATAATATAATATATTCCAGTATATATTATAATACGTACGCAGCACCTGTGCAGTCTTCCACAGGAACTACTTCCTAACCTCAAAGTCTTTGTCGCAACAACCCTTGACGAAACTCTGCATGTGGCATATTTAGACCTGCAGAAGGCCTTTCCCGTGGACCTACAATTATGAAAATTGACACGATATGAGAACTTATAATACAAATAAATTAAGAAAACTTTAATATCAGTGCAGCACAGATTATAATTATATTCATTCTAGTTTTACTTAAAACTACTGATTTGATAAAGTTTGTAAATTGATCTCTTTATCAAGCCAATGCAGGTTTTACGGATATATGCGTTCTAAGAACGTGAACACTGTTACGGAAAACGCTCATAATCTTATTTCTACAACTTTTCTTATTAAAAGTTTGTATTCGAAATCGAAAATCGAGCGAAATGGAGCCAATCTATGGATTTCATCCGCTGGTGCTCTCGTTGTATTGATATTTTATTTTTACAAATCTTTACTGCATTAAATAAACTTTGCGTTTTAAACTTATTCAAAATGCGAATACCCAACACAATGTACCCATAACACATAATTAATTATAAACAAAAATATTTCCAAAATCGTTAATATTTTCTTTCATATTATTGATTTTCAATAAAATATAAAAGAACAAGGCTTTACTTATACAACTATAGTAAACAAAAATGAAAATATTATTATAAGACTCCGTACAGTGGGCGTAATTCACATTCTCCCTTATATAGAAGATATAATTTTGTTCGGCTGTCGTACATAGTTTTATAGCAATCATTAAAGTTTAAATGAATTAAGGTTGATAGTTTCGATCTTGTTATTAAAGTGCTATATTAAATTTATATTCTCTTAATAAGAATGGCTTCAAAAGAAGCTTTGGTCGCATGCCAAAGGCTTCATAAACAATGATTCGGTTTTGTTCAATAATAATTCCATTGTTGTAACGTCAATTACTTACAGCTTATCTTCAGACAGTAAGACTGCTTTACAGTTCACTATTTACATTCATAACATGTGTGTCTGATATGAATCTGATAATGACCTCAAATTTATTATTAATACAATTGAAATAGGTTTATTAATAATAAATTTGTGTGTACGAGTATATTTAGATTTCTTACGCACTTTAGAATAAATCATAATAGCATTATTATATAGTTAAAAGTAATTACAAGCCGTAATTGCTCTGTAAAATTGCTTTAATAATTCATTACTTAAAAAAATTAGAACAAAGAAAGTAGCAACAGTTATGTTTTATTAAGTAGAAATGTTTAATCTCTTTTATCCTGTAATTAAATATATAAGACATAATAATGAATAGCCCGAGATTGTTTGCAAAAAACCGGTAGCTGATAAATGTCGACTGCAGTAAAAAATAATTATTTCGGAGTGCATAATATGTTGGTTATTTAAGGAGTAAATTGCGGGAGCATTTTCAGTTTAATGGCGCCCGAATTGAATTTAAACGTTCCTGCCAAAATATCTCTTATCGACCACCGGAGTGCACTTCGTAATTATTAATGATATTTCAGTATTACTTTCACTGAGATATAAGGATCGAGACAGGTGCAACATGGATAAGTGACATATATATCAGTTAAATATATTAGAATATATATCAGTTAAATAGATTATAGTGGGCCCGGACGCGGCTACGCCCGCGAAAATATAAGCCTAAATAATTAAAATAAGTTAAAAAATAATAATAAGTGGAGATTTATTATTAGAAAAAATGTCTGAGTAACCGAAATGAACAAACAAAAGAAGTAAAAGTAACTAAAGGAAATTCTTAACATTAGAAAAAGTACCTAAAGTTTGTCGTGCGCGCGTACTAAACATTTTTCTATATTAAATAATTATTAATTTTTGCGAACAATATTAAATAAAATCCCAAATGATTAAAATTACGATATTTTAAGTGTATAACATCGGTATACATAACCGAACTAAGATTAATTAATTATAAGCAGCAAGTAATTACATAAAAAATAATATTAATTCGAAAATATATAAAAAATTACAAAATCAACAAAGTCATCTGCCCGTTCGCGTCGGTCATACTACACAACTCGTAGGCTAAGTCATTTGGAATCAGTGACATCTCCTTAATTATTTATTAGAATGTTATACAGTAAACTATAATTTCCATCTAGATGAAATGCTAAAAGTGACTATTATATTTATTTTCATAAGGATGAATATCAAATTATAGAAATCATCTAATTTTTGTTAATGTATACAAATCTATATCGGCGCGCGCCATGTCTGCATTAAGCAAACTCACTTTGGGTGACGTTTTCTTAAAACAACAAACTTTGCAAGCCGTTGCTTAGCAACGCGTAGCGACCATTGTTATTAACATGGCGGAATAAATTGCATGTCAAATTAATTATTTTAATATATTGGTATATATCGAAAATATTACAAATATGAGGAAAAAAAAACTATCCTATGTTCATCCCGGTACCCTCAAGTATCTCTATATGAGTATTTTATAACAATTAAATTAGCGGTTTGGCCCTGATTGCGTAAAAGACAGACAGACAGACAGACAGACAGAGTAACTTTCGAATTTATAATATAGGTATGGATTAGTATAATCTATCCCTCATCTACCTCACAAATGTCAAGTAAATAAATATTTACGAAGAATTTGTTTTCGTTTTTATTGATGAACCTTATTTCGTCAGACATCCAAACGAATTAACTGTAAAGTATAATTTATTGGTCTATGAATTAATGATTTCTTATATTATATTCAAGACTCCTCGTATCACAGATGTCAAAATCTGTCAACAACATTAACAAATAGCACTAACTGCGTCCCCATTTTCGCCGTGTTATAGAAACGAGCGGAGCCATTAGGACAAACTGCGTACAGTGGATTAAAGAACAGAATAAATGCTTATTATATTTTAGTCTTTATGTTGATGTAGGTAAAAGCTACAAACGTGCGAACTATTTGGCTCTGCGTACAGCAAAAATATCTTTTTGGCCATCTCATTGAAGGGAATGAAAGGATGGTAATCTAGAAAGGAGTTCAGTGAACCCATAAGTCGTAAATCTGGAATGTAAACATGGTGACGTTATTACATGTGTTTTGATGACATCAGAGTATTACGACTTCCTTTATTTCAACAATAAAGTATAGCCTAGAAGGCCAGACACACTGTATTCTGTCAGAAAAAGGTTTCGATTTTGAGAAGAAGCTCGAAATCGGAACTATTTCTATTCATATTACATGTCAAATAGAACAAATAATACCGTAGTTTTGTAACCTCGTTCCTCGTTCTCGTGACTTAGTAGAGAAATATGAATATTTTAAACAATGCTCTACAGTTTTCTCATGGATTTTCATTTTCCAATGTGATTCTTGTTATATATTCGTGTTCTGGCTAAAAACATTACCTACTGGTTAACCAAAATATATATTTACGGCTAAACTAAGAGAAATACGACCCAAATTTCTTATTACAATAATTTATAAGTGTTAGTGTCTTGTGTTAATGTGAAATTAAGGTTTTAGTACTTAATGTGTAATTAAGTGAACATGTTTGTATTAACATATTACATCCTGCAGGAAAAAAATATTTTCTTCTAAGCCTCTACATTAATCGTACTTCATTGTGGATATGTCGTGTGGGAATATGCACAAAATATACTTTTCTGAACTGTAGTAATAATTTTATTTTTGTTGTATTTCCACTTATTTCTTGTATTTTAACTCATTGAAAGGAAAAAGGCACTTCACTTTCCATCTCACTTTTTGTAAATCCTAAAATTGTACATCCCGAGGCCGCGCTACATCTAATTAGATCGATAATATAAGGACAAGATATTTTTGGTGCTTCTCAATGCAGAATGACTAATACCTGAGTGAGACAAATTATAAATCCATGCTGGTATATACGCAATGCATATTATATTATATAATATATATAAATGTATATAAATGAGGCTACAAATCAGTTTCCAACATGTTAAAATTAAAAGGCTTATCACACGAATTCGGTGCGAACAAGAAAAATAATGACGCTATAAAGTTACCTGTTAATTTATCAGCGAGTGACATCTACTGAATTATCTCGTCGCCTCGCACGCGATGCCTGACATCCGACACCTGACCAAAATTGCATTTTTATTTGCAACTTTGTTTTATATATATATATATAAATAAAAGGATTCAGACGAATTGAGCACCTCCTTTTTTGAAGTCGGTGAATGACAACACGAAGCATTAATTTAGATGACTACGTCGAGTCGATTACTGAAACTCATTACTCCTTGTAACGAATGGGTGCACTTTGAAAGAAACAAGCCACGTTTATATGCTTCAGCTTTTACGAGCTTGTAAAATTGTTGAATAATTCGAAATTCTTAGAGTATGTCGCGTGATAAGGATTATGTTACTTTTATTTATATCTTTTATTCTTTTACAGTAGAATCTGGGCTTAACCTAATTTATTTTATTAAGCTTTTTTTTATTTCCAACATATTTTTATTAATTTTATGGCATACCTCTATTCCTTTATTTATGATGAATCAAACTCTACTATATAAAGTACAAAACAGTTAAATGCTACCTACATATTAAAAAAGAAAATATACTAACAATAATTAATGTTATATTTTAACTTAATGCTATATGTATACCACACTCAGTAGGGTAGACAGAATAAATTTAAAAATGTTTTTTGTCAATAATTTTAAAACCTATATAGCAAAATTATTTACAGACTTGTAAAAAATATTCAATAGGAAATATAATAGTATTCTATATTTATATTGGTCTTTAATTCGTTCTATTTTCTCTTTTAAATGATGTAGGTCTGAATATAATTAAAATTGCACAGAAAATATTTTCCAGACATTTTGCTGTTGGGATGCCATGTATAGACAATAGACCGCCACGCCATTCTAATGTCTTTCGTAAACAATGCTACGTTTGATCAAATAAATTATGTATAAAACTTTTGAATTATCTTTCTAGATGCCAGTCGGCGCAGTAGAGTACGCGCGGCAAGTTGTTGGTTCGATTCCCATTCGAGGAAATTAAATATTTAATATTATAATTTATTCATTCTTGTGTAGATACAGAGTATGGCGTTCAGTTCCGCTGCTCAACAAGCAATGTCTTCAGAATTCGGCGGAAAGTGATGAATGGTTGTGTGTTATTGGTAACAATGTTTCTTTACACTCGGTTCCCAGGTTCTGTTAGCCTACCCTGCTATGTGCGGGATACAGCGTGAAGAAAAAAAAATGACAAAAAATATATTTAAAAAAAAACTTTCTATCATTTGTTATTGATATGAAGTGATATTATAATAATGTATTGTAATATTACCAAGCAAGTCTGTACCATCATAAAGTAGATTCAATTGTTGTAGAAGTCAGTAAACGATTGATTGGTGTTATAACAACGAGGAAAGGAATCGTAATGCCCGTAAACAACAGAGTGATCTATCACTAGCTTATCTTGTCTCTATATATCTCACGGAAGTTATATAAGACATACTAAAGATCATAATTATATAAACTAAAATAAAATGTATTATATAATACATATTTATATATTGTTGAGCCCAAAAACTCAGTGATCAATATAGTCCAATATAGACGTCGTACAGACGTAGGAGGTGGTTTTGGAATAACCAAAAATAATATTTACATAGTTGCGTTAATGTGGCAACAACAACAGATTATGCTAAAAGAAGCAAAAGCTCGTTATATGCTGACAGAGTAAAAACTCGTAAGAAAATATATTAAAAACAGAGCGGCGGTCGTCGGCCCCACACGGGCAACCAGCTCGTATTAGATAAATAACCACCAAAATAATAAATCAGGGTAAAGGGGTGGAATCTTGAATGAAATTGAATTGGAATTTTTAAGATAACTGGCCGAGTGCGAAGGCGTCGGTGGTATGACCGAGCTTGGCGCTAACGACAACTAGCTATGTAGAGTTCGCTTGTATTGTCTTGTTTACGAATGGAATTGTTTGATTTTTATGTAAGAAGTTGTGTAAAGCGAGGTTGAAGCACTTGTGAACAGGAAGCCATTTCTCAGCGGTGATTACGGGTCAATGCGCTTTGTTTTTATAAAGGTTTTATTTTTACTTTGTTTTCTACATTTATAGGTAAAAGTTATAAGTTGCGGCCAGTCTTGCCACTCGACACGCAAAAAGGGGGAGCAGAGTCCTAAGGTTTACTAGGTCCAGGTTCCCTCTGCTTACTGTGCTAGCTATGTGCAGGATAGTGAATCTAAAGAAAAAAAAGTTAAACTTAACTTAAAGTACAAGTTACAGTGTCTACTCTACTTTTTCAGCTTAATGCGGATATTGACGAATCCTAACATATTATTTCTGATTTGTTAAATAAAATAGAGGAAACTTAATCTGCATTTATACACTTATAAAAAATCCAAAAATATGAACCTATCTCATAAATCATCTATCCTAAGGGATTACCCGATTATCCGATTTAATTGCAGTTTTCACTATTGTATTTGCGGAAAATTGTTATAAATAAATATTTTATTTTATATCTTTATTGAGGCCAGTCGTGGCGGAGGGACACAAAGTATGCTGCAAAATCGACTGGTTGTGGGATCGATCCCCACTTGAGGAAGTAAAATATTTATTTACGTTTATATTTCCATTTCTTCGCTCTGACGACGAGGCAAAGCGTTGAGTTCGGCCACTCAACACGCAATGCCTCCAGATTTGCGCGGAGAGTTTTGAACGAAGTGACTTAACACGATATTCTCTCTTGTGTGTGCGGGATACAGCGTGAAGCTGATTTAAACATTTTATTGAATTGGCAGAAACGTTACATTTTAATACAGATATATTTTTTATAATGATATTGTTATTCTAAAACGAAATTAATAGAGATTAGTAAAATAATAAATAAGTATTTCAAGCGTTCAATTTAAATTAAGCGATTATAATAATAAATTCACCTATAGCTAACAATTTTACAGGAAAAGGCAAGTATATCGACAACCCCATAACGTTGCCCCGTAGTTGTTATCTTAAGACATTATATCTGACAGATAGCGTTAGTTGTACTAACTTCTCTCATGTTCAGATTAATGTTCTCCCTGATAGCCGACTTATTCAATGATTGTGTGGGTCTTCTTGGGGGTTATTGGAAAAATATGACCGTCTAATGAATTCAGGTCATTTATGAAGCAAATAAGAAGTTTAAGAGATAAATATACTACTAGCTACTACCGTACTACTTACAAGAATATGAATAATTTCAAATAGTCTTATGAAGTTGTAATATTTAATGGCCCGTAGTAATATTATTTGTTGTGAATCATATTAAATACAACTATAACTGTACAAATAAAAATAAAGTCTGTGACTATGACAGCTTACACATATATTACTTTCATAACGTCACTGCGTATTTTTTAATTGAAGTAGGCATTTTTTATTCGATAATATAATATGTAGATTGTAGATATAGTCTTCAAGGCACTTTGAAAAGTTGAGCTTTGCATTTCGGTAAGTGATACCAAAAGTAAAGCCAGAAAAATATCTTAAAACTATATTATTATATTTTTTTATCAGCTTCACGCTGTATCCCGCACACATTAGAGTAGGCAGAGGAAACCTAGTGTTTAGATAGTCTGTTCCTTACTTTCCGCCTGATAGTCTGTTCCTTACTTTTCCCTTGGCACCTGAGCAAAGAAATGAAAATAATAAATATTTCATTTCACGACCTTAGTCTATTGTGTTGGTTTTTTCAATAATCAATTGTTCCGTTATATCATAAAAAAACATCTTTGTGCCTCCAATTGTTTTTCATTCTTTTACTGCGTGAGTTTGTACAGTGATCGTGTTAACTTACTTTTACATTTTTAATAAATGAAACAAAAAAAAAATATTTATAGGACGTGCGCGTCTCGGGTCGGTAGATAAAAAGCCATATTGAAAATAAATATAACGCCATCTATTGGATGAAGTAACTACCGTTACGTAGCTGGAAGTGTTATAAATTGTAGACAGTTGGATTAACTTAGTTTCAAAGACGAATAACAGATGGCGCTGCATACAATTTTTTTTTATTAAAATGTATTCTTAAATGTAATTGGAAAAGAATATTGAGGGAAAAGTTCAAAGTTTTATACTATTTTCAGTAGTAGTTTTATACAAATTTCAGCTTTCTACTGTCTATTTTATTTGATAAGGGGATAAAAAAATTTAATTTTAATTTTTTTTGCTATTTGTGCTTGCTTACCAAAATTCAGATTTGTAGCGTGTAAATTGGGGAAAGCCTCATACAAACTTCTTCTGTCATTTAAGGGGGTAGAGCGATAAATATCATTAACTTACATAAAAACCTTAGTGCATTATGAATTTTGATGATTGTTAGTCAGTAAGGAAATAAAGGGATTTTCCATATTATTGATATCATGTCCACCAGATTTGTTCATCTGGTATAATAGATAAACAAAATGTCTAAGCCTAAGTTATGAGGATTCAAAGAACCGACAAAGTGTTTCATAATGTAAAATAATTGAAACACTATAGTACCTATAATTTGTAGTATTATATAGTTTTATTCTACTTTAACAATCATTTCAAACAAAAGGCGTTTTAATTGATAGGTACATTATAAGTTTAAAATACAGATTTACATAAAATAATTTAAGCGAATCATTAACGACGAGTACCTATTCGTAATTTTGAACATTTACGAAACTAATGAGACATCCATTTGCGTTAGAAAGGTTCTAAATGGCTTTTCTTCTCATCTAACAAATAAATAGAGCTGTATTGCAAAATTTTATGAAAATAACTGTTTTTTAATGCTTCCCATGAAACTGTTTATATATTTTATTCGCAACTTTCATTTATTTAAAAATAAAAATGTTTTCATACGAGTAAAGCCTTCATACGAGTATAGCGACTTAATAAAAAGAAAAAAAAATAGGGTTATATTATTCTGCTCTGTATGTTTTAGAAATAAATAAAACAGTAATTATATGCGCCATCAACGGCTTGTGGGTTCGATCCCCGTTCGAGGAACGGTAACCGCCGCTCATCCGTTGGATGATTAAATTTGCATAAATATTGGAGTCAAAAATACGAACGCACATGTTAAAATCGATGTGGAAATCCCACCATCATGGATGCGAATGCGGATTTTCAACATCCCTAGCTTGAAAAAACTTATGTAATAGAGATAAGTATATTTTATTCGGTATAATGTGTCTAATAATATAAGCATTTAATAAATAAGATTTATATAGACTGTGTAATTAATAAAATTGTGTAAATTGTAAGTATGTAATTTTTGATTGATCTTGGATTCAAGATTAGTCTACTAAAAAAAATAACCAGCTGGCTGTGTGTAGGCTCGGACATAGGTCCAGAGTGTTCCTTTAAATAAGTATTATATAGTTCGTTCATATTAATATTTAATTTTGTTAATTGATACATAAAAAGTTTCAATTTAATCTCATTAAGGGATTTTATCGTAGAAAATTATTATCAAAGGCACCGTTAACTCAAGGTAATGATTAAATAAAAATTAATGTTGTATATCGAGTGTCATAGTCAAAATTAAATTGTAGATAGCTTGCTAAGACCTAAAGTGTGAATATTTTATTTAATTTCAATATACTAAAGTTAATAAAAGAATAGATTTATCAAAATAAATATTAATATTAGTTATTTCCCAAAACTTCGGCGGCTATTCTTAGAAATTTACAATTTGAAACCGGACTAGAGTACATAGTTTCAAAACGTGCCAGCAAAAAAGCTGTGGATAGAGCTCGGAGTGTCAGTTTATTACCACTACATGATGAACTTAAAACTGTAATGAGGCATGGCAGAGGGAGAAGCTGTCGATCTTATATGTATAAACTTGTATTACCGACAAAAAACTATTACAAATTTATAATCGTTCACGTAGGCTTCCGTAGGTTTTTTTATGACAAATTACATTATATTTTTAAATGTATATATTTTTTAATATGACTTACTATTTACTTTATAAAGTCTACTGAAAATAATAAATATTTAAATAAAAAGCTATCCATGTCGTAGAGATATGCGTGTCATTAATTTCAAAATAAACGTTACTGGACGTGTAACTATATTTGCGTGCTCTAACGCGTCTGACATAGAGTTACTGCAGCCTATATTTATTTTGACTATCGTAAAATACTTTTTTTGCATTTTTTACCTATTTTTATTTAATACTAGTGGACCCGAACGCGGCTACGCCCGCTAAAACTATACGATTATTTATTAAATATATTTATGAAATTATTTTCGGTTTTCAATAGAATTTGTAAGAAAATATAAGCCTAAATAATTAAAATAAGTTTAAAAAAAAATACGTGGAGATTTATTATTAGAAAAAATATCTGAGTAACCGAAATGAACAAACAAAAGAAGTAAAAGTAACTAAAGGAAATTCTTAATATTAGAAGAAGTATCCAAAGTTTGCCTAAATTTTTCTATATTAAATAATTAATAATTTTTGCGAACAATATTAAATAAAATCCCAAATGATTAAAATTACGATATTTTAAGTGTATAACATCGGTATAGATAACCGAACTAAGATAAATTAATTATAAGCAGCAAATAATTACATAAAAATTAACAGTAATTCGAAAATATATACAAATTTACAAAAACATCAAAGTCATCTGCCCGTTCGTGTCGGTCATACTACTCGTAGGCTAGGTCATTCCGAATCTGTGACATCTCCTTAATTATTTATTAGAATGTTATACAGTAAACTATAATTTCCATCTAGATGAAATGCTAAAAGTGACTATTATATTTATTTTCATAAGGATGAATATCATATAGAAATCATATATTTTTTGTTAATGTATACAAATCTATATCTATAGTATATATCAACGCGGACTTTTTTAAACAATATTTAAGGAACAATATTTTTGTAGAACATTGTTTTTGTGACTCATAAGGTTGCAAGCCGTTGCTTAGCAACGACGGCTGTTATTAACATGGTGGGATAAATTGCACGTCAAATTAAAAAATATTTTAATATATTAATATATATCGACAATATTACAAATATAAGAAAAAAAAGTATCGTATGTTCATCCCGGTACCCTCAAGTATCTCTATATGAGTTTTTTTATCACAATTAAATTAGCGGTTTGGCCCTGATTGCGTAAAAGACAGACAGACAGAGTTACTTTCGAATTTATAATATAGTAGTTAAGGTATGGATTAGTTGTTTCTCACAACTTTGCATGATATTCTTAGAAATTTACTATATTATTTACAATTAGGCCAACCAACAGTTGTCTTCGAATACCATTTTTATTTAGACCCAAAGATGTTTTCAGCCTGTGAATCTAGCACACTCGATCTACTGTCTTATTGTACGCAATGGTTGACATATCGATTTCTTCTCCATGTAAAGAAAAGGAAACGATTTAGATTTTTTTCAAAATATCGTACGAATTTAAGTTATAGCCGTAGTTCACATTTATCAGAAGCACCATAAAAATGAAAGGTATATGGCATCGAATGATAGAAGCGCAATTCTAATTTGTAATAGAAAGATTATAGGTACTGTACTTTCTTTTTATGAATCGATCTTTTGACACCTTGATAAGATCTTATTGGACCATATATATGGTATATGTATAAGCCGGAAATAAGCATTACTGTGAAACATTTTTTTCCAAGTATCTTAATTTATTGTTAAGAATAAAAAAAAAACAGTATTTAAAATATGGAATATTAAAAAAAAAATTATTAAATTTTAATATTATTAATATTAAAAAATATATACGTCTTCTAAAAACGGTAATACTATACATATTTATAGCTCATCTATACAACTGAAATGTAAAAACCAAATATATTTGCCCGTTTAATCTGTCGACAATTTTCTTAAGTATTTTCAAATAACAAGTTATCCCAAATTACAGATGTTCACAAGCAATTTTGGAATATGAAATGAAATGTATCATAAAAATAAAGGTCGTTACGACATACGAGCAGGTGTGAAGACGTTCAATGCGTATTTACTGGGTATTTCCTCTGGGGGTCACTATGTAATAGAGAATATTATTTATGAATTTTGTTTTTTTTCTTTCGTTTATTGTACTTAATTGAAAATTTTTTGATGTGTTTCATATAAATCTATAATTTTTCTATTTTCAATTTCTTATTTGGTGTTTCTGTTTTGTAATTATTATTTCTTTTATTTTTTTTTATATTATGAATTATGATATTATGAACTAATAATGTACAATCTTGTATAGTCCTAAACTATCTAAATAACTTGCCGTCACCTATATTTTAACAACTCGTCAAGTGCGAGGCGGACTTGCCGAGGGTTCCGTAGCAATTTCAGGATTGAATTAATGAGAAGAGCAACTTATAAAAGTTGACAAGCTTAAATTTGCTGGTGTTTGCACTCATTTTGCATGAAATAAACTACATTTAAAAATTTGTAATAGTTCTGTCTGTAATATAAATATTTTTCAGATTTTTTCTTTTATTTAAGTCTACGGGAAATACTCTAGTAATTATGATTACGCTGCGAAATTTATACAAAATGCAACAAAATCAATGCATAAATACTCATTGGCTTTGATTGCGGTGAAGCTTGATTTTTCTGTGCTCCAAGGAAGCGTATTTGATATTAATTACAAACTTGATACCTGAACGCGATCTCGAGATAAATGGTCTTGACAGACAGACGGGTGCAAAGTGATCCTAGACGAGTTCCATATCTTCGTTTGGAGGTGCGGAACCCTAAAAATGAACATTTCTTCGAGTACTTAGAGTATTGTTGTTTCATCTTCCGGATAAAAACAATACAGTCGAATTTTAATTTTTAATTATATCAAGATAGCATCTTACGGTGTGCTGTAATGCCCCATGTTACAGTTACCTATATTCAATTTAAAGTATAGAATATATTATTTATGATCGCCATGAATTTAAATAACATATTTTGAAAGATATAAAGAAATTAATTTAAATTCACTTTACGAGAAATATAATATTAGACCATACAATTTCTGCAAACACTTTTAACGCAATCTTTGTATAGTGTACCTACTCCGTAAATACATACGGCATATTAACTTTATGCAAATTTTGATTTAAGAGACTATTCAAAGAGATATTCTTTAATATTGAGATATAAGATAACTAGGAGTTTGTCTTGGTAATGCTTATAGCATTAAGAAAACGGTTAAGTGCGACTCGCTCACCGAATGTTCCGTACCAATTTCAGTATTGTACGTTAACGAAAAGTACAACTTATCAAAGATATGCACTTTTTTGTATGAAATGAAGGTTTTTTCGAATAGGCAGACGAAACCTAATATACACTCCATTCTCCACTTTCGACCCAAATTTGCCCAAAAATGCGTATTGAATGGTGGAACTTAAAGCTGCGGTATGTTTTGTTGCAAAAGCGCTCGCGCCTACAGTCAGTCAGTACTTAAGTGTTTTTATCGAATTAATGTTGATTCGATTTTTGAATCTGAAGTGGAATTGTTAGAATTTTCATTCATAATTAAAATGTAAAAAGCGAAAATCCGGCTTTTAATTAAATTTTGAACCTCGATTGGTAAAACAAAATTTGTATTTATTTTCATTTTTATTCTTTGCGGGATCGACTGGGGCCAGATCTGCTCTGGTCTGTCTAGGTGATAAATCAGTCCCTTTTCTATTTGGAAAAAATGTGCGTTTCAATTTAATTAGCTTCGTCGTTTAATAAAATTTTAAAATAAAAAAATACTGTAAAGCTTTATGCAGACAATTGTGTACGTTATTTTTTCATATTCTTGGCATGATTACCTGTAACACCTTAAATTTAGATATTTCTCTAATATTAAATTTGTTAAATTATATTTTATATAATCATTTTAGGATGATTAAGAATACTTAGATAGCGGACGAAGTAATAAAAACTAATAAAATCACAAAAAAATATTTAGAACTATTATACTTTAATTATTGACTTGGACTTTGATAACATTCACCACCACAAAGAGTGTTTATGAATAGTAAATAAATAATATAAAGATACACATCTTATATATCTATAAAATAAAGACGAGTGATTTAAAATACTTTATTCTAATAATTCTTAATAAATGAGTTAACAGTTCACTTGACTTAAGCTAGCACAGCTCAAGCAATCTGAAGGTCATATGTCTTTTGTGGCTTAGTACATAAATGATGCTGAATGGTCAGTAAACAGACGTGGGGTTTTGTTTGCGAAACGACCGCAGCTTTTGAGTGGTAATTTATAGTGGTCTCAAGGGATATACGAGTATCGGGGATCGGCCGTAAATATTAACCTTGTAGCTTATGGATATATTATTTTCACATCAGTCCCGTTCGAGCCTTTCGTTATATGAATATCAATTTCTGTGCTATAATTGTTTTAGTTCAGTTTGACAAATTGAAAAAAATTAAAACAACAATTGTTTAAAAATTCTTTTTAACACTGTGTGACTGTAGACACGATTGGTTGTGGAAAACTGAAATATTTATTTAAATTGATATTCTCATTTCTTCGCTTTGGTGTCGAGACAAAGCGCCGCGTTGACTTCCACCATTCAACACGCAATTTGGCGGAAAGTGGGGAATAGGATGTCTTAACACGAGGTTTCCTCTGGAAACCCAGCTTTGTGTAGGATACAGCGTCACGCATTGTAACTGATTTATTCGTTTTTTTATTTTATATCACAAAGAAAATTGAAAATTTATTTAATTTAGTTTTGGTAGCAAAAGATATTTAGGACTTTCTTTGTTAATCTGAACTTAAAACTAAATTTGGATAGATGCCAAGTAAGAAGTACTAAAAGTTTACTCAGATAAAGAGCGAGGTTTTCAAAAACCTCCTATCCAATCAATGCGGATAAATTTATAATAAACTTGGCTAAGTCTAAACGTGTAGGCTAAAGTTGAAAGTAGTTAGTTTCAGTGATTACTGTAAACACTTGTAGAAATCAATTTAATAAAGCAAATATTTTGACGTTTTGATTTTAAGAGAATATGCTTTCACAAATATTTTTTATCTTCTAAAACTAATATATTTCCAGAAGAAGTATTCCAATAAGTTCCCAACTAAGATTAAATAATAAAAGAAAATTGTTACCTATCCTTAGATATTACATTTAATAACAACATATGTTTAGACTAGATAATTATATACTGGAATTAATTACTTTCATTATTCCTACAACTAATTTAATTAATTAAGAAAATACGTAAAATAATTTGAAACTTAATCAAATAATGAATAGAGATAGCGGCCCATTAGTATTTGCTGAATCACGTGCCATTACCAAATATTAGAGCTTTGAGTTAATCGCCGGATCATCCATCAATACGCCCAGCCCGCAGACCAGTCATTGCCTCTACAAGCATGAAACCATCAATGGTAACAAAATTATACATTTCAAATTTTTTAAACTGTTTCTCGCGGCATCCCTCAAAAAGTGGAAAGGGGAGACAGGGGGAACTTATTGTTAAGCCACCCCGTTCCCCATTTTCCACCATTTTTTTCGAGGCATGGCGTGTTTAGTGGCGGAACTCAACGCCGGGCTTTTACTTTAGTGCCAGAGCCAAGAAATGACTATATTGATAACTATTAGTTATTCAATTCATTCTTCCGAGTGGTTATTGAACCCTCAACCGACGCGCTACAGTCACACCCTTGTGCCGCTGCGCTACGACGGCTTCATAAAATTTCTATTTGTGCATCGTAACATTATAATAGATTATAATTAATACTTTACATTAGCTCACCATGAATAAACATAAGAGGATGTAAAATTTAAATGGGTTAGAAGGCTCTGCGTAATAAATTTCACGACGAAATTCTCGAAACAACGGGAGGCTTTTAAAAGAACCAAAGCGTTCCGTTCATAATTTGATATTTTTTTATCAAATTAGAGCCTACTAAATATTTCCCTAATCGTTTCAAGCTAGCGTTTCGACATTATTACTAAATAACATTTTTTCTTTCACGAATTCAATTGTGTGGTATAATTTATATATATGTCGCATTGCTTCCTCGATATCAGATACAGAGCTCATTTAAATAGAACAATATGAAAGTTACAAACAATTCTTCAATGTTCTTTAGGAACTTGAGAATTTTGTTTTACTGTAAAACAAAAGTTAGGTGGAATTTATACGGTTTGAAAGTTTGCCTTCGTAACCGCAGTGCTTAGTATTTAACACTACATTTTTTTTAATTTAAACTGTAGTACAATTTATTTATAATCACTACTTGCAAATTTTAATTTGAATATTTAAATTCATTTTTGCAATATTTATAAGCGTTTGCTCTAGAAAAATAATATTTTATTATATTGTAAGGAAGTCTAGTCATCGATGGCCTGCACCCTTGTCCCTCTTTCGGAAGAGTATTTTAATTATACAAGTACTTGAAATGTATTTTTGTTGTTGTTTTATATTTAAAAATGTAAAATTTATTTCACTATGATAAAAGAAGTTATAAGAAAAACTTTATGTATTCACGAATGTTTCTGGGTTAAATTGAGTTTTATCTTATTTCAATGAAAATAAAAGAAGATTTCGACTTTTTACATTTTCCACATTTTATTTTTCTTGAATCATGCAATGCAAAAAATATGAAACACTTAATAAATAATATTTTTTATTTAAACGTAACACGTAGAACAGAGTAAAATACCAATTTATCCTGTTTCTAAAAGCTATATATGTCAGAATGAAATAACTTTTTACTAATAAATAATATGGAAAAGAATATTATTTATACTAAATTATGAACTCTATGTTATTCTATATCTTAAACGGGATCAAATGAAGTCGGCTTCATCAGCGCCTCTTTCTATCAAGATAGAGGAATAATCTTATTCATATATTGCTATTAAATCGAATAAATCATTTCATTTCCGTTGATCCATTTTATCCAAGAACGAAGATGTCCTTTTTGAAGTTTATTGTTAAGGTTAAATAATTTTTATAGCGAAATGTAAATGAGGTCGTGTTTATAAGTATACTAGTGGACCCGGACGCGGCTACGCCCGCTTGAACTATACGATTATTTATTAAATACATTTGTGAAATTATTTTCGGTTTTCAATAGAATTTGTAATAAAATAAAAGCCTAAATAATTAAAATAAGTTAAAAAGAATAATAAGTGGAGATTTATTATTAGAAAAAAATATCTGAGTAACCGAAATGAACAAACAAAAGAAGTAAAAGTAACTAAAGGAAAATCTTAATATTAGAAAAAGTACCTAAAGTTTGCCGTGCGCGCGTACTAAACATTTTTCTATATTAAATAATTAATAATTTTTGCGAACAATATTAAATAAAATCCCAAATGATTAAAATTACGATATTTTAAGTGTATAACATCGGTATAGATAACCGAACTGAGATAAATTAATTATAAGCAGCAAATAATTACATAAAAATGAACAGTAATTCGAAAATATATAAAAATTCACAAAACCGTCAAAGTCAACTGCCCGTTCGCGTCGGTCATACTATGCCGCCCGAAGGCTAGGTCATTTTGAATCAGTGACATCTTAATTATTTATTAGAATGTTATACAGTGAACTATAATTTTAATCTAGATAAAATACTAAAAGTGACTATTATATTTATTTTCATAAGGATGAATATCAAATTATAGAATCATCTAATTTTTGTTAATGTATACAAATCTATATCTATAGTATATATCAACGCGGACTTTTTTAAACAATATTTAAGGGACAATATTTTTGGAGAACAATGTTTTTGTGTCTCATAAGGATGAGTCGGCGCGCGCCATGTATGCATTAAGCAAACTCATTTTGGGTGACGTTTTCTTAAAACAAATTTTGCAAGCCGTTGCTTAGCAACGGCCGCGTAGCGACGGTTGTTATTAACATGGCGGGATAAATTGCAAGTCAAATTAAAAAGTATTTTAATATATTAATATATATAGACAATATTACAAATATAAGAAAAAAAAGTATCCTATGTTCATCTCGGTACCCTCATGTATCTCTACATGAGTATTTTATCATAATTAAATTAGCGGTTTGGCCCTGATTGCGTAAAAGACAGACAGACAGACTTACTTTCGAATTTATAATATAGGTATGGATAACATAAATCATATAACACAGTTCCTTATATATAGAGTTATGTTTTCCTCGGTTCTTTTTGTCCAAAGTCTTTGAAATTTGAATTTTGAACAAGAGAAAATGAAAATTAAAAGACGTACAATATCTATACAAACTACTAAATTTATATAATAGGTGCCTCTCACTGCGTCACCCGCTGTCTATCTATCTTTAATTTACACAAGGGTTTGAATCGTACAAGAAGATGTAAAACAAACACAAAACAATTACAAAATCGGAAAATCAAATACAATTCAGCTTAAGGCAATCTTAATTTCAGCATCCGAGCGAACTATTTACTTGAAAATTATTAATTATTAAAATAACTAATTTAAAAAACTTATTTAAATAATTGTGTGAATCTCTTGTATCATTTTTTTTATTCAGCTTCATGCTTGTATCTCGCAGCGGGTTAGGCAGAAGGAGCCTAGTGTATAAACACTCCGCTTCATACTTTACGCCGTATTTCTGGAGGCTTTGCGCGCCGCGTTCTACCTTGATACAACAGTAAAGAAATATTAATATTTAAATTGCCTCTAGTAAGAATCGAACCTACAAACTGTCGCGTTTACAATCACACTGGCTGGCTGGCGTCTTGTATCAAATAATTAACAAATATAGCAACTTACTGTGGGCGTATGTACTGAATATTTATCTTGTTACATATTATAATAGAGTCTAAAAATACCAACGCCTGACAAATTATATTATGAAGGGTGTCACGAGTGTGCCAATAAGATCGTTTTTTAGATAGCAATGTACCTGGATGTTATACCAAGTTACTGTAAAGTTGATATATTTTTTATGTTCAATGGATTTTACTTAGTGTTATAAAGTAAAATATGATTTACTATCTTGTCTTTTTATATGGTTTGTTTATAAATACATTAAAATTGTGAACATTAAGATTACATTAAGATTGCTGAAGGACCACCTGATGGTATGTGGAATCTTCGGCCAGGGAAATCTACAACGTGAGTTGTTGTTTTAAGTTGAAAAAAGTCTAAGTTTAAAGCGCGTCCCCGAATTCCGCCACTCAACTCGCAATGCCTCCAAAATTCGCCGGAACGTGGGGAAAGGAAGTGTCACTACCACTCAGTTCCCAGATTCCGTTATATGCCGGATAAAGCTTGAAGCTAATAAAATACTATTAATAAATAGATAAACATACACTTATATCTAGAAATAAGTATACCAGTATACTATAATATATGACAACAATCGCTTATATTGCGAATCGACTTAATCGAATAATTATTGGTAACATTAATTTAATGAAAAAACGTTGACGACAAAATGCAATTGGACCTATTTTTTACCTTAACGAAATTTCAGTCAAAGAGAACCCAATATAGATACAATCCGCCATCTAGTCATCAAGTTGAGTGCTAGTTGGTTATATTTATTATAACCAACATGTTTCCATTTCGCAGTCAAAATATCTCTTATGAATCGTGTGTCATTAGGCTCACACAACAGGGAAATCTCAATTTACAGAACCCTGTAGGCTATTAATCAAGAATGTTAGATATATACTTTTTTGCGTTTAAAATACTTGTCTTGGCAATAGGCTCTCCTTGCGTGAAGCTGCAAACTAAATAATGGAATAGTCAATATTCTGGCACAGTTGTACCATATCTGTTACAATAAAATAATATCATTCTGACATTTTTTTATAATGAAAATATTTAATTTGGTAAGGTTTAAGGTAAGGTATATGACAATCAGTTCTATAAATTTAAAATAATCGTAAAATCGAGTTTTCACGTCGAACAACCCGTAATAGCGATTTTTATATTATTCAAAAAAAGTAAATCTACATATTAAATAAATACAAAATTGAAATTACTTTATGTATAGTTTCAAAGGTTTACTTAATTGTTTTTCATAAATATTTTAGGAAAATGTTACAAGGTAATCGACGATGTTGTTAGAAACAAAAAGGGATTTTAGGATTACAAGGGTATTTCATACATTGGTATAGAAGGAAGGGACAAGGATTTTTTGATATTAATCTAAAGGAAAAAATTACGTGCGTGTTGACATGATAATAATATCTTATATGTTACAAATTATAAGACAATATTTGTTGGAAGTAAACCATTAAAGTAAAAACCAAAAAAATGTTATCAAATATCCAAAAAGTACAAAATAAAATATAAAAAAAATCGTCATAGAAATAGGTAAATATAAAACATCAATTACTATACTAAAATTATATTTCACAGTAACTAGAAAGTAATAAGAGTTTAAGCACATATAAAATATCAAACGCCTCACGTTTTTAATATTTGACCAAAAAGCATCATATTGAGCGTCGTTTGATTTATTTCTTCAATATGATTTTCAATATATTTTCACAGATAAAAAATGTCTCAAACTTTTTCGACGACTGGCACGGGAATGTACTTACAACATCTAAAAAGTTGAAGCTTACGCGGTAATTTCGAAATGGTGGGATGCTTATTTAAATTCTAAACTACGAGTAAATCACTGTTTAAAGCGTCCGACAACAAAATTTTAGTTAACGCAAAATATGATATTGTTAAATATTTAACGAATATTACTATGAATATAACGATATTTAAATATGGAAGCCTTTATAAATTTTAACTATCATTTGTATGTGTATTCACACAGTCCAACAATATTCTTGTTTACGGGGCTGACATGGCGTAGGTACGCAGAGTTGTTATTCAACGGTTTCTCCTATACATCGTTATTTTATGTTTTCGATGAAATGTATATGCATATTGACGTTGGTATTGTTTAGATATAGTGGTAGAATAAGGCAGCTTCTTTATTAATAAAATAGTTATGTTCAGAGTTCTGACGATTTCTGAAGGCAATGCGTTCTGAATAGCGAAACTCAACGCCGCGTTTTATCTCGACACCAGAGAGAAGAAATGAATATTTTAAAAATATAATCTCCTCGAATGGGAATCGAACTCACAACCTGTCGACTGGTGTCTAGAATAATACATTTCATATCTAATAATACATTTCATTTCTATCAACCCGATATAGTCTTAATTATTCAAAGCCTCCGGCTGAATCATTCGAGGCTTAGTATTCATGATTAACTCCATACTCATTTGATAAATCTTCTTAACAGTAAAATTGTAAGTTAAATATTTGTGCGACTGGATATCTTTATTTGTTTTAAAATGCATTGCTACATTTTCTCTTCAACTAAGTTAATACGTCATTTCTGGGTTTTGAATACAAGTACATATGCAATGTTACACAGATTTTCATTATAGCCGTGTTATATTCATATATATACAGAAGGCTTAGTTTCAGCGCTATTTGAAAAACATTTTAATGATTTTTTTAAAAATATAATTAAGATCCTAGAAGAGATATAATAAGCACAACCGTGAGACTGTAAACGCTTCTGGTTGTGGGTTCAATTCTTATTGAGGAAATTAAATGCTTAGTATTTTCATTTCTTCGCTCTAATGTCTGATGCAATCCACACCCTGTTGCGCTTACAGTCTTGTTTCTCGCGACTGACTTCTGTCAATGATATTATAAAAAATTACATTTAATATCTTAAAAAGCTCCATAATAAGTATAATACAATATCCATTATAATTTTACATGAGCACCATTCTATAAAATGTACCTTGCTAACAAATACATATTCGTATAATATATAGTACTCACCATACGTGTAGAGTGGCTGAACACGATACTTCACGGACGCCGTACACGCTATGGCACCGGTACCGCCGCCAAGTTGTAAGCCGTGCGATAAAATTTGAACAATCGTGCCTACGACCGTCACCGTCCACCCCCATCCTCCTTCCGGGTAGTACCGCCTGGCTAGCGTAAGAGCTGCTCGAGCTCGCAGGGCGGCCGCTGTCTCCGCACCCACTGTAGCACCGGCGCTAGCGCACCTAATTACATCATATATTAAAACATACACTAAATATAACACATTTCTCTTCCTAAACCTACATATACAAAGCACTAACCGGCGAAATTGAGTCACTTCTCGCGCTGCCTCGTATCCTACACTTTTAGAGCGTCCACGTTCAGCATATTTACTTTGACTGTTCGTCTTAACCGATTGCAATACACCACATGAGCAGAAATCGGTCGGTGCCAATTTTTGTGGCTGATATTTAATATGGCAATCACATTCTGGAGTTCTCCAGGAGAGTAGTCGTTCCAATAGCGTCTTTCGTCTTGCTGAATGGTTTTTATCAGTCGAACACCTCTGGCCCGTGTCCAGTGGGAATGACGAGCTGCGATCGACGTCTTGGGAGCCGACCGAAATGTGCTTATTATTATAAGTGATTTTCTTTTGCCTTTCTCTATTGAAGCGCACTGATGTTGGACTGAAATTGTGCGTAATGGATTTCCTTTTGTCCATGGCGTAGTCCGAGGGGCTATTCTTCGTAGGGAAGCCATTTTTTATATTCTTGATGTCGGTGTGAAGGGATTTCCAAGTGGCGATAACTTCGTCCCGTATAACCGTGTCGGTGAAATTTGGGTCAGTGCTGGAATCGGATATTTTATTTGTCGGAGGGATTTCTGAGTTTGAGATCGGCACCTCCTTAAGTTTTGCGGGTAAACTGTCACAGCGACGGAGCGTCATTGTTATTCACTATTAATGGTCGCATTTTTAAAATACAATTGGAAAAACTACACTTTCACTTCACATTATATTCCTATCCGCTATCTGAAACAATAGATTAAAAGCTTTATTTAACATTGCTTATAAAGTTAAAATTATATATAAAAATAGGTTATAGCAAAATGATTATCTTTTATATTATAAAATTCTAATTACAGTAATACGAAAATGATGTAATATATGAATTATTTATTAGGTCTAATACTAAATGATGTTTATGTAAATTGGGATTTAAGGCAGATATAAGTCCTAGCAAAATATCCTACCGATTTAGGGATTTGGCGAAGAAAGTGTTATATTGCTAGAATATTTTAAAACGAGTTTATTTGTTGTTGCGATTTTTTTGGCGGTAAATGAAATAATCCATACCTATATTATAAATTCGAAAGTAACTCTGTCTGTCTGTCTGTCTGTCTGTCTCTCTTTTACGCAATCAGGGCCAAACCGCTAATTTAATTGTGATAAAATACTTATATAGAGATACTTTAGGGTCTCGGGATGAACATAGGATACTTTTTTTTCTCATATTTGCAACATTTTCGATATATACCATATTAAAATATTCATTTATTTGACATGCAATTTATTCAGCCATGTTAATAACAATTGTCGTTGCTAAGCAACGATTTGCAAAGTTTGTTGTTATAAAACATCACCCAAAATGAGCTTGCTTAACGCATCCCTCTATTGAAAACTGAAAATAATTTCATAAATATTCGTAGGTATAGTTCAAGCGGGCGTAGCCGCGTTCGGGTCCACTAGTTATTCAATAAATATAATTCTCTCTTACTAATTGTTTATTCCTAAAAATATTTTTTTCAGCTTCACGCTCTATCCCGCACATAGTACGAAAGCCAACACTAGATTCCCAAGTTCCGGGAATTTAGTGTTAAGACACTTCGATCCATTTAAGACACTTCTTTTTCCCATTTTCTGCTGAATTAACAGAGCTAATAAATGAAAATATTAAATATGTAATTTCCTGCAGTGGGAATCAAACCTACAACCTACCGCGTTTGCAATCATATGCGTGTACCTCCGCGCCACGTTTGGCCTCTACCTATTATTATTAAATAATCTGTGGGTATCGAATATTAATAAAATTAAATAATTTTAATTGTATAGCGTGGCGTTGAGTTCCACCACTCACAATCACAATTCTCTTCAGGTGCACTTACTTAATTAAATACGAGTATAATACGTTACAACTAAATTAACTAACTAAATTGAAATACCTACTTATACTATGCTTATCCTAAGCCATGAAAAAGATTAGATAGTAAATAATTGAGTCTGTATCCACGTCAAGGAACGCAGAAGTTTACAGACATCATTTCATTTTGCAGGCCATTCATAGTCAGTAATTACATGCGAAGATTCTTTTGTTGCCCATTCCTTTAGTAGACAATTGAGTTTCAAATATTTATTTTTGTTCTATTAATAATCTTTTGGATCTTCTTCTATTTCTATATTCATTTTGCTGTTTCTCTAATGTTTATTAATATTATGTCTGGGTTATAATCTCGAAATTGTGTTTAATCGACTCCTCTGTTTTTGGTACATAAGATAAAGCTGATGCAAACGCTTAAGGAGCTTAAAACTTTGCAGTATATTTAAATTAATCTAATTGCTTATAAGTGTTCAGTGAAAATTTATGTTCTTCACATAATTATGCATGTGGATATATGTAGCGTTGTATATATTTTGGTTAGTCAATTTCCCTTTTTTTTAGCTTCATGTTATACCCTTCATTGAAGGGTAGGCAGAGGAAGTGTGGGAATCTAGTGTTGAGTGTCCATGGCGGCATTGGGTATTGGAAGTAAAACTATTAAATATATCACTTCCTCGAGTGGGGATCGAACCTACAACCTGCCTTTACAGTCGTACCCTTATTCCCCTCCGCAACGACTGGCGTCATTTAATTCCCAGTTAAACAATTAGCGTTAAGTTTTATGTTTATTTACCAAGCATGAGAAGATTGTACGATAGAATTACTTGAATGATTGCTTTTAAACATGGTTAGGTTGTGCAGCTTAGTACGCCATACGTGACACAATAATCCTATGAAACATTATGGCGACAGCTCAGTAAGTGTAAAACTGCATAAACGCATATAACGCATAATTTTTTTATGCATTTTCATGGATTTCCTTAGTAGGCAGAGGCAGCCTAATGTTGAGACACTCCGTTCCCCACTTTCCGCCAAATTCTTGAAGCATTGCTTGTTGAGTGACGGAACTCAACTTCGCGCTTTGCCTCGACACTAGAGCGAAGAAATGAAAATATCAAAAAAAATATTTTATTTTAAATTATTGTTGTCAGTTGTCAAATGGTTGGAAAATTCGAAGCAGATTTTTTTTATATGAATTAAAACACTGCCGTTCCGATATTAGAGGAAGAAGAATTTGCAATACAAATTAATTGCGAAAGGTTCTTGTAAATGATTTTATATCTATATTGATTTATTTCTAAAGCGATAACATTCCGCTCTTGACTAATTCCATTCTACTGTTTGAGCGTTTGGCATGTTAATTTTATTACGGAAATGGTCCTCATGGAAAAATATAAGCATTTCTCAATTTTCTCGATCTTTTGAAAATGTGAATTATATGTCCAAAATTATGTTTATTTAGTAAATAGATTTAAATTTTAAAATACTTGGTTTAGGACCAGCAGATGTTACAGCAACGTCCGATTCTCGATGTCCTTTGGTCTTGTATAATCCATTAATCATGATACATAGAAAACATTAATCATGGCACAGAGGAGCAATACTAATGTTAATGATAATGAAATCCGCGTTAATTCGTCCGGAGCAGAGATCTATTTATTACGAGGGCGAGATGAGCTGTTTTCTGCAGCGGCATACCAATAGAATGATTTATCAACTTATTCGAATAACAATTTCAGGGATATTAGTTATTTGTGTGTAAAAAAATTATCTGTAGAAAATTATACGTTTTTACTAGACTACGGTGGAGCAAAACAGAGGGTTGAAAGCAAAGATGAGGGAAAGACTGACAAATGAAATATCGTTGGAAACATAAGCTGGGAGTACCTCTATGCGGTGAAGGCGGAAACATTACCCATTATGTATTATCGCGTAACTTTGGTAGTACTCGTACAGGTAGGAGTAATAGTTAGGTCAATGTAAAACAGTAAAATTTACATAAAGAAATTGTAAAGCGATTCTGCAAACACCATATTACGAATAAAAACTCCAAAAAAAAAACAACTTCATGCTGCATCCCGCACACAGCAGGGGAGGCAGAGGGAACCTAGTGTGATAAGACACTCCGTTCTCCACTTTCTTAAATAAAAAATTTAAAAACTAAAACCCATTGCCACTTTCATTTCATCCTGTTTGAATTAGAGCAGGTGGCACACGACCACAGATTCTAAAAGTCACAATACTCGCATATGTCATGTATGAAACTATTCAATATATATGTAAATATATTGAGTAGTTTGTACGTAACAATTGTAGGTGAGAATATTTTCGTCGTTTCATACGAATTGAGATGATTGATTATCAGCAATTAAGTTTTACCTAAAATGCCAGTCTTCAAAATTCATTACAACTTAGTTCCTAATCCTATATACATATAACTACAAAATCATTGAAATCCCTCCAGTTGCTTAGGAAGTCGTGACAGATACAATTTTTTAATAAAATTTATTATATTTACATCTAAACATATAGGTGTGAAAATTGTAGGATATTAATAAACATTGTTTGCGTCAAGGTGTCGGTATCACCTGGGATTTTTCACTGATTACATACTTTATCACAGCACCATGTACTACACTGTTATAGCATTCTTAAAATTATCACGTTCTATCATACGTTTTTTTCTGCTAACTAAAACAACGTATCTACTTAAGTACATAATTACCTGCTCAGAATACATTTTTTGTATTTTATAAGCTCTCTGAAAAAAAGCTCACAGCCCACGTCATTAAAGCTAAAAATCTATATTTTTCCAATCAATTGTAGCATATTCTTTTGTCGTATAATTAACTAATTTGCTAACAGGTCAAAAGATTAAAATCTCTTATCGATCACTTTTAGAAGCTCTTATGCGACGTAATTTTTGTTTTAATATTTATTTGTACTTCTGTGCCTTGTGATTGATTATCCATTTCTGGTGTTCATTTTGTTATTAGCAATGTCACGTTTTATTGAAATATATTTTCGGATATTGCGAATATTATAAATATCTTGTTCATTATCCTTTATATAAATCGTCCGTGACGAAGTTACACAAGAGTGCGATTGTAAACGTGACAGATTGTGGGTTCGATTAATATTCGGGGAAATGAAATATTTAAATCATATATATAATTTGTTAATATAAATTTAATTGCATAAAAATGATGTCTATACAAAGGAAGAAAGGAGAGAAAATTAATTAATTCATTGGTCTATCGATCACGTTTATAATATACGTCGCTTAGCATATCTTGGACGTATTCGTATAGTTTAGTGTAATACGAGGCGCTCTGCTACACCGATCCATCAATCAAATTGGTATTGCCTGGATTATTGGCTGGCTTACATCTACGGAGCTACCCACTTAAAATTACTTTAGCGATGCTCTATACATGCTTGTAATAATGTATTTTAATATCAGGTTAAATTAAATTAGCCTCACGCTGCTGTATTTCACGTACAGCAGGGTAGGCCGAAAGAACCTAGTGTAAGGACACTTCGTTTCCCACAGTCCTTTGAATTTTTCAAGGCATTGCGTGTTGAGTGATGGGAGGAATTCAACGCCTGGCTTTAGCGTTCGTGCCAGAGCGAAGAAATCAAAATATTAATATGTAATAATTCATTCCTTCTAGTAGGGAACGATCCAGCAACCGTCGCGTAGCCAACCTACCCTTGTGCCCCTGCTCCGTGACAGCCCCAGTTTAATTTTCTTACGTTATTTATTTATTTATTTATAGCGTTGCATTGCTTCTCTGGTACGGAGATTGTGAATAAACAAAGGAAGATGAAGATAAGTACATACATATCTCTAACTTTAAAATTTCAAACTAAAGTCATCTATCATAACGCCCCAATTGCGTTTTTCTGTTGTTGTAAATTAAATGAAACTTATATTGAAATATATAATATTTTTAAAAAAACCTGTCATGTTTTTATGTCTATCCTCCACACAGCAGGGAAGGCGAAAGGAATCTGGGAACCTAGTGTTAAGGAACTCTGATTCCATTAAAACTTTTCCGTTCAACAATTTCCGCCGAATTCTTGAGGCATTACGTACATTATACAATACAATATATTGTTTTTGCGTGTATTTAATATTTTTATTTCCTTGTTTTGGTAATGTCGCAACGGACATTCACCCGAGTGGATATCTTAACTGCAAACATATTGTTTACAGTCGTATACCTACTTATGCCATAGTACTACAACGGTCTCATGAAAATCTTTAATTCCGTTTCCGTTAATTTTTGATTTTAATGATTAAGTTAAATTACTTATCTTTACTTAAAATGTTAATACCATTTTATTATAAGCTTATTTTCAAAAAACAAAAATTGCTTGTCAATCCATTCAATTGATTTTATATTATAGTTTTATTTATTTCATTTAACTATGAATAAAATATGTAACAAGAATTTCTCATATGGAGAATGCTCTCGCTCTATCTGATTTATTACGAGGACAGTCCTGTCTGTCAGAGCCACGCGGACATAATTCGGGTCGCTGTCGACACTTATCAGCTTGTCTCGGGAAATGTAAAAGATTTTTCACATCGCCTAATTAATAAGAGTCGTGCCCATATGTTATGGCAATTTGTAATTGTCTCGTTTTCTATGTTTATATATTTTATCAGTAATCTAATATGTCAGATTGAAATGCGGAGATTAACGCCGGATCTAGTACACGTAATTATTAGCAGCTAGCGACCCATTCGCAGTTTCGCTTGAACTACATAATTATTAATATAATAATATTATTTAAAAACTATAATCTCTACCTATATTAAAAAGTGAAGTTTTAGTTAATTAAAAATTATTTATACCTTTTTTTTAATAAAACGATTTAAATATTAAAACAAATAATGCCAAAAAAAGGTTGCTAAACTACAATAGTGAAAACTCCCATTAAATTGGTTCAGCCGTTTCTGACGTTAGCGTGAACAAACGCATAGATAAACAGACAAAAATTATATTAATTATGCTACCTTTTTTCTTATATATCTTCCGTATTAAACACCAATCTAATTAGATTTTTATATAATTTCCTATAGATATAGATTATAATTGATTTATATTATTTAAACATAATATGTAATTGCATGTTTATATAGTTTTTCTTACTTTTTAAAAGATCTACTTCATAGAAGTAGAAGATCGTTGGATTATAAAATTAGGTCATAAAATGAAAGGGAGATCTATTCATTTCATTATTATTATTAACATAGCTGAGTGTTCAACTGAACTACATTTAATCTGGCTAAAGTGGAATAGGACTTGAATAACTTCATTAACTTTGCCTATAAATGTGTAAGGTCTAAATTTAGAATTCCTAGTATTTAAACTTAATTTGATAGACATAATGATAATTTTAATACAAAAGTCAGACCTTTCTCAATAGTGACAAGAATAACGAACTTAAAGGAAGCGGAATAACTGTAAAAGCATTCCTCGTCAACTTCAAACAGTTTCTTTATTCAAACTTTGAGTCCGAATTTCAAAATGATTGTCAAAAGTTATTTATTGGATTTGAATTTACCCTAATAATAGTCATTTAAATGTAGTCAGGAATTATTAATATAGCTTTTCACATCTTCTTTTCAAACTTACTATGGATACCTAAGAAATGAAACTTGGAAATAATACTGAAGAAGTCAATTATCATGAAAGTTATATTAAAATTACATTTTAGAAACACTCTCATTTTAATAATTAAAGCTTACACTCGTTTTCTTATTTGACTTCATGCTGTATCCCGCATATAGCGTGCAGGGAAAATTTGGGAACATAGTGTAAATAAATCACCGTTCTCCATTTTCTCTTAATTTGCAAGGCATTGCGGGTTGAGACGAATTCGCGAACGTCGCGCTGTCCCTCGTTACCAGAGCAAGGAAATGAGAATATTAAATATTTCATTTCCCCGATTTGGAATCGAACACACAACCCTTACGCTTAAAGCCTCACGCATGTGCCACTGCGCTACGATAGATTCTATTTTAATCAAAATAGATAAAACACATAACTTCTACTATCTATATATATTAATTTTGTTAAACCAATATCAATTTCAGTAACTTACCTAGTTTCAAAACATCATAACGTTGTTAGTAAAGTAAAATTAAATGAACAGAGTTTAGCCATTGGAGCTGACGAATCGTCCGCTCGGTCAACATACCGTCGTCGTGGCATGCGGACGCCTGTCTTCGACGCCGTTCAAGATTACTAGAGAAATGAATTCAATTCAGATCTAGCTAGGAACAAACAAAGTGCTTGAGTTTAATGAAGAAATACTTGAGAGGATATGTCATATTTTCCATATAGGCGACTGCTATGTGCCCACTTTTTTCTTCGGGCTCGTATTATAGTACCTTTAATATCTACCTACCTACCATACATTCTTATCAAATTATGACAATTTTTTTAGTGACAGAAATTTTGATTGTTATATTTAGATATAAGTTTCCCTAAAACTAAAACATAAAAATGTTTACAGCCAATGAAAACAACAAGTGGTAGGAAAATTCGAGTGAACCTAAATAAATAAATAAGACACAAGCTGAACAGATAAATTTAGTGGACAGGACAGCCCGGCAACAAGTATAAATGTGATTTTTTTATGATTCCACTAGCTTATGAACGTAGTTTTATTTATTTTTCGAAGAAAGCTTAAATACAGAATTCTTGAATCTTATTCCCTTTTTTTACAGAAATCGCTGAATTTTCGGAACCCTAAACCACGCTTTGCTTCGTTACCAGAAAGAGGAAATGAAAATATTAAATATTTCAATCCCACAGTAGGGGTCGAACCCACAGCCGTCGCATTTTCAGTCAAAAGTTTGTGGCCCTGTACCACGACGAACTCAAATTTACATTTCTAGATTAAGATCAATGTATTATACCTAAAATACCTAAAATACTTTTAATAAAAATAATTTAAAATAATTTTAATACCTAAAAGTAGTATATAGCTTATAAAAACTAATCAAATATTATTTTCGTAGTATATTAATAAAGTATTTAAAGTCCTTACTGGTGAAGTAATGGGCTGCTTCTACCGATAATATCTATTCGACGAGAGATCATATATTACATATGATATACACAATGGCAAAGTGTTAAAATTTTAAAGTGTAATATTATTTTTTCGAGTGCAAATGATACCGTTCCCCTACTCGGCGAAAAATAAAGAGAAGCGGGCTAAAGGCGGTTTACACGATATTTGTATGAGTTGACGTTTTAGTTACATGTTGTTTTAGTTTCATGTTTACTTGCTATTGTTTCCCAAGACTTGCCTTTGGGAAATCATCTTAATTTATAGAAATAAAAATTTCACATTATATTATAATGTTTTAATACAATTTAATAGTATTAAATGTTATATTTCAGTGAGGAACGCCTCTGCCTACCCTGCTGTGTGCGGGATACTGCGTAAATCTATTTATTTATTTTTTAATTAAATAATCTAATAATTTATTTCATAACGTTAGATACGAGTATATTATTACTTGCAACCATATTATTACAAAGATATTTGATTTTTGTTTAGAGATACAAATTTTATTTGGGTGTAAACACAATAGAGTAATTAAATGACTGAAACACACCTTCAAGTCTACAATTTACATATTTATAAAACCACATTGAACAAAAGTACTGTACTTTAAGCTCATACTATCACAGAATAGAGAAACCACAATAGCACTATAATCCTAGACCTTAATACTGTACTTACGATAAAAATATCGTAACGATATAAAATAAAGGTGCCTCTATCGGAAAGTAATTCCAGTTACGTCACCGGCCATGTCGCCATACATTGAGGACTTGCACGCGACGGAATGCTGCCTAGCTCGAGTGGCCGAGTGGTCTGTGTTGGAGCTAAATTGTTTTAGCGTACATACTTCACAAACTTTTGGGAAGTATCTTGGTAAAGTCAGTATAAATATATGTGATACTAATTTGGTTAATTTGGTGAAAGAAAATCTATTTGAATTTATATTCAAATAGATTTTCTAGGTACTTATTTTAATATTACAACAACGAATACACGATGTCAAAAATTATGAACACCCACCAAATTAACCAAATTAGTATCACACACACATACATAAGTAGAGCCAATACAAAACGTTAGAGACCAAAAGATTTTTAACATTATTAACGACGATTAAATGACCATAAGACTAATGTTGACATCCTCAATAAACATAACATTTAAATTATTTTCTTCTACATTTACAAATGTTAGTTACAACTTGTCAAACGTATACGGATCGATTTCTTAGAACACATAATTAAGGTACCTTATTAGACTCCATGCATCTCATCAAATCAACGCAAGATATGTAAAGATATGCTGTAATTAATCTAAGTTAAATAAAAACTAGAAACGTATATATTATACATCCTTTGAACGTAATTGACCAATATGTAACTAATCCTATTCGTCGCTTCGTAGATGGTAAAGGTAATTTAAGATCACTTGGACTAATTTTATTAAAAATATATATAATGTCTGCTATTCATTTTCGTATGATACGTAACAATACAGATAGCTAGAAGACTTAAATTTTATATCAAATTTAATTATTTTGGTACTTATTAAAAGTAAATCAAATAGAATTATTTCATTTCCTCGAGTAAGAATCGAACACACACCCAATAGCGTTTACAGTAATACTCTGTCTCTTAATAATTATTAAAAGTAACGTTATCGAATAAAATGATCTTTTCAATACTTGTAGATATGCGAAAATCTCATTTAACGCAAAAAAAAACCAATAATAACATTCAAAACGTACGCGTATCCCCATAACAAAAGAAAGCCTATTTTTGAAATCGTTTAGTTAACTTGTAATGTTTACTTGAAATTAAATTTTGTAAGGAGATATTTTACGTATCGAAAAGTTACATTAAGACCAGATAAATATTGTATGATAAATTTCCTTTTAAATTTGTTCATCCGTCCTCTTTTATTCGTCCTAATTGTATATCAAACAACATCGATTTGTCTTTCAAAGGGTGATATACTCGAATTGATACAGCTATTTTTCATTTTGTGATTTTCTATCTTTTATCTATTATTAGTTTATTAACGGAAAAAATATTGTTCAGATAGACAATGAAATGACGTTCGTTTGTTTTTTCTTTATTTTATTTTAACTTTAAATTTTAACAATTAACAATACATAATCAATAATAAGTTAATGTGTGTCCTGCAATTTTTATAATTAAAATTAAATTAATATTAAATTAAGAAGTTCTTCACGTTATATTAAGAGAATAAGCTTAGTGCGTGATCTAAGCCATTATATGGTAAGGTTTGTCGTAAAACTCTGAGTTTAAATCAGTTTTTCACTATTTAAATCAAATTGTAAGTGGCTTTGGTATCCAGGATCAGGTATATTAAAATAATTTTGTTAAAAACGTAACGTTTGTAAATACTGTATAACGAAATCAATATTAATATTAACGATCATTTTAAATTTTAAAATACATAAGTATTATTCGTTCGGTGACGTTTTATTGAATTACTTCCTCCCGATCATTAATTTAGGTTAATTACCCACACCGACGTTCTTGTGAAGTGCCCTATGGATACGATTGTTATGCAGATTGCAGGGACTGTTTGTATTTATATAAAATTATGGTAATATCTGGGTCATTGCGTAATTTGGGTACAGTATGATACATTGAATAAAATAAATTATACTAAGATTTAAATCTATATATTTATAGTTTATGATGTTAAAGTTTAAATTTTAACTTTTTAAATCATTCAGTTTTTCCAATCTAGCAATCATTGAGATTAGCTGCTCAGCCATGCGAAATCTTTTTTAAAGGAGCAGAAAAAAGAGGAAACGGAACAACATTTCACCATACCTGTTGTATCCACGATGCGAGGATGTTTTTTAATTTAGTTTTGTGTTGAAAGCTTCAATCTTTCATTAATAAAAACGATATATGTATATTAATCGATTGTTAATTGATTGTATGTATTGTTTTTACTCTCTTAATACGAATGGAAATACATATAAAGTCTGAGTGGGACTCGCCCACTGAAATTGATTTAGAAGCAAGAGACTTGTTTTTTCGAGTACAGAGAAAAGTAAGCTTTTGGTCTTCTTCAGGTCAACAGACATTAATAAAAATTGATATTAATTTCTGTTTGAGACCTCCATGAGTTCTTGAGAAAAAAAGATCATGACTAACGAACAGATAGACAGACATACGAACAACAAACCGATTCTATAAACATTCCGTAATATTTAGTATTAGTTCACTGTTAAATAAATACAAAATATCTTGTTCTCGATCTATTCACAAGAACGTCTCGGAAATTACAACGTTTGGTTCCTGAAGCCTTTCATTAAATGTAAAACTATTCCAAGGAAATTTGAAACGGGACTTTAAACGATCGTCGGTAAAGATCGTAGTATTGGAAATATATGTAACGAGGAGAAATACGGAAATCTCCTTGAGAATAGATACTGTATTTTGACTTTAATTTAAATCGTAGTAACTTATAAACATAAGGAAGAGGATTTAGATAAAACTTTACAATAATGTAGCTTACAATTTATATAAAGGTTTTGTATAATATAACAATAAGCTTAAGCGGACGAAACCGTGTGTGGGCTGCTAGTAGTAATGCATATTAACTGAAGGCCATGAACCATATATTGAGAAAGCTTAAGTGAATATTATGTTGTAAATAGTCACTAGATAAAAGCACTTTCAGGTAAGAAATATCTCTTATATATATTTATGTACCTATTTAGTTATAATCCTATCAATCTCATCCTGGCGCAATGTATAGAAGGTCTAGCCCGCAATATATATGCTAGATGGAAAGTGTAGAACGGAGAAACTTAACACTATGTTCTCTTTGCCTACCCCGCGCACAATGAATATTGCGTAAAGACCAAAAAGGTGTACCCTCAAAGCTAACTTATATAACGAGTGTAATAGCCTGGATTGTTTGGCGAAGAAACAAAGTTTGTTGGCAATGTAAACAATGAATGTATTTGGTCCAAATATATACACATTAAAATTAGAACCCTATGTACATCACATTTAAATTACATAATATATATTTATATATACTTTTAATATGTATAATATTCTTAATTTAAAATAGTATTTACTACTTTTAGATATTACTAAGTAAATTACGATGATTGATAATGTACTCAACTAATAAATAAACATATATATATGTTTAAATATATTTTTTACATTTTTAAAGTGTTAATTAACACTTAAAAAGATTGTAGTATCAGTTGTAAAGTGACAGGCAAACCCTTAAGAGAATGGTTATTCTTATAGCTTCATATTAAAAACTATAAAACTATAGTTTATTACACAGATATACAAAGAAAACTCACTTTTGTTAAGATTTATAAAAATTGGAACAAGCTACATTAAATATAAATTATTAAATGTACTTTTTTATTGCTTCTTAAATGTCTTTGTTTTTCTCAATCTATTGTAACGACTACTTTGCGCAGTTTCAGGTGTTGTAAAATGTAAAATTAATATAATAGTACTATCTGAAATAAGTAAATTTAATTTTTCCCTTTATTTTCACGCTTCATCCCTCACATTGGTAGTTGAGGTGGCTGTCATATCACTACTCTGCTAGGTAGTGATATGAGAGCCGCGCTTTGTTGTGATAGAAGAAGGAAATGAAAATTATTTATTCCCCTGAGAGTGAGAATCGAATCTACATTTACAGTCAGACGCTGTTCTACCGTTCAACGATGACTAAAAATATTTTAGTGTTCCCTAGTAAGTTTTTTAAGTAGCTACTATGTCAGCCTTTTTATTAGTCTGGGTAAATCGCTCCCTGTGTTTATAAAAGAAAAAGTACTATACAATTTCCTCGGTAGGAAAATATAAAATATTAAAATTTACTAAAAGTAAGATCATAAAAAATAAATTTCCACCCTAATTGTGATCAAGTGCTCTAATTAGGCACATTTTTCATCTAACTTTATAGAACTTTGTATTGTTTTCTGGTCTTTTCATAGAATAACAATGACCTAAGCAAACTTGCCAAGTAGAAAATATTATTATGCCAAAGTTAAGCAATTACATTTAAGTTTAAAAAAACTTGATAAAAAATTAGCTTTGGTTTTGTTTTTCTTATACATAGAGAGAAAAAAAATTAAAATAAAGTATGTATGTACATATACTTCACTAATTAAAGGTTATTAGCTTCACTAAGATAGGAACTAGTTAAAATTAATAAAAAAAGTTGCAGATCATAAAATATATATCATGACTTAGGAGTACACATCAATCGACAAGACAAACTTTCTTATACGAAGTGAAGAGCGAAAATTAGTAACAAAGATGTTTTCTATAAAAATAAATGCTACAAGCAAAAGTGTAACGTCTAATTAAATTTAATGATAAATAGTTTATAAAATATCAAAATCCAATTTAATAGTATGCAGTAAAGAAAAAAAGTTATATATGTACTATGTAAGTACATATAAAAAGCCTGATTCTTCCTTTAGTGCCGTTTTCTAAATCTTGATTTACTATATTGACAGTCTATAATATCTCAAAAGAATTTTATTTCAATTTTTCCCAAAATTTCAATATAATTCAATTACTTTATAAATTTATTAACTTCAGTGACTTTCTTTTATAAAAGTGTAGAAAGAACGTACCTCGAAAAGTTGTTAGATATGCGCGAATCGCGCTCGTGCGGCACGTTTACACCACACCGCTCGCGGACCGAAACTGCCTGATAACCTGATAGCCGCCTACAGCCTGAGATATGTCAACCTTTTCTTGACTATTTTGTTTTCCTTTTGTTTTTCTCTGTTGCTTTGATTCATAATGTAATGCAAAACTTAAAAAATTATTAAATCGTAGCACAAAAAATGTTTATAAAAGATCGAATTAAAATCAGCTATGTAAAGATATGAAGTGTTAATACTTTAATAAAATATAAATTTAATAATTCACAAAAAGTAAACAATTATACAATTTTAGATCTTAAGAACGTTTGATATATTAGGAGCATAGCTAAATATCAAATACCAAAGAGAAACGAAATCTATTAATAAATTATATTTCTATAATAGAATAAATATTAAATAAGTCATGTTTCTAAAAATATTGTTCTTGTTCTTTAGAGTGCAGTTTCAAAGAAATCCAGTAATGTCTCCTTGTTGAGGACCCGATTTAACTCGAGTCTAGTAGACTCGCAGTAGTCCCATTTTCCTACGTTAAATCTTAACTGTTAGGAAAATAGTCAATATATAAGTTATATTTATTCACATATTTAAACGTTTTATGTACGTTATAAATTCCTTGGCGAACACTACCCATCTTTTACTAAAGCCACATGTACGTAAAAGTAAATGTGTATTATGAAAAAAAATCTATATTTATTCCTTCTAAATTAAAATTGGATAATAATTGAATTAATTGAATTATTATTACTTATCAAATATGTACATTAGTGTTACTTGTAAAAATTTATGAGTTATCCTTATAGGTGCGAATGCGAAATAAAATTATATTATATTCAATATTTATAAAATACTATTACTACGAAGAATAATGAACATTTTTCAAAGATTTTTATTCTATTAAAGAAACGAGTAAAGAAATCCATGAAATGTTGCTTTCTAAATATATTTTCCCATAACTTGAAAAGATGCCACCGGATGCGATCCCTTAAGCTTTCTCTACGTTGATACATGTATTTTATCTTTTGAGCGTTAAGCATACCTGTGTACCCAGCTAAGATCAGGGTCAGGAGCTACTGACTATGTAAATGTGGCCTGGACTGTAGTCGAGTGAACTGTAGTTCAGTTCCCCATATACTTTTCATTTGTCCTAGGTTAGTCCGCCTCTTATAAGATACCATCCTTTATAAAGTTCGCCTAATTTTCAATACTTTTTTTATATTTGTACGATGCGAAATAAAAAATCTATAAATACATATAATAAAATATATAAACTGACATATTTTTGACTCCCCATTGAGTGTTCTCCATCTCCAAAAGAAAAGAACATGTATTTATAACTGGGAATATTGTACTAATCTAATAATATGTAGGACATTATAATTTTAAATAGTATTTTTTTTATTTTTATAATAATTAATGCAATGCATTGAAACAATCTATTGCCTTAAGATGTCTATTGATAACAGATTATAAAATAATACATTTCGTTGCGAATGACAAACTTTCGCGCAATAGTAATTTCCATTCCAATGACTTTTAATCTTCATTAAATTATAAACAGAAGTATACAATTTCTACATTTTTTATGATAAACTTTATTTAGATAAATATATTTATTAATGTAGGTGAGATACACGTTGCAGTACATTCAACCCTGCGATTACATCGCTGCCTTTATATCGCAAATAGAGCTCTCTAAGAACTAGTACAGGCGTAGGCGGTACTCCGCTGGCCTGTGAAGCCAGGAATAAATACAGACCATTTTTCAAATCGGTACTAAACTGAGATATAAAACATGGGATATCCAATACAAATTTTCTCTCACTTCAAAATCCAATTTTATGCGCTGTTCGCACCTACGGCTTAAATGTAAAAGCTCACTAGTAATGGATCGAATAAAAAATAGTCAATTCCCCGATATTGCTAGGGGAGTCCAAAATGAAGCTTAGGTTAAATCCAGGCTCGATATTGAATGATTGTCGTTAATCTGATACAGTTTAATATGGGACTTTGTGTTCTTGCATGGTGGAATAAAGGCAGTTTAAAATATTTTGTGTATTGCATTTTACAGTACCTCTTAGACTAAAAAGAAAATGTAGTAGGGGAGACAAGGGTTTTGAAATATAGGTGATTTGAAACAACAATGATTTCTCGAAATTAAAAAACCTAAGTAAGTTGGCAATGCTGCTTAGCACCGCTTTACCCACAGTCCTTACGAATTTTCACTACCCCAAGATAATTACTCAGAATTGTCATTTAGCAAGACATAATGATCTTCATTAAATTGTTTTTAACATTTTTAAAAAGTAATTCCACACTTAGAAAAGAAAAATACATTCTAAAAATCTCCCTACAAAGGTGTAACAAGCGTGTAAGAATTACGACGAAGCTTGATGAGATCGTATGGCTTAGTGATCAGAGCACTTGGACAGTTTCCAAGAGGCACAGATTCAAATCTAGCTACGTTTAAATTTTTATACATTTCAAAAAAAGTATTTTTTATTTTAGTTCCTTTATTGTTGGTGGCCGGCCTATAAGAGAATGCTCTAAGCGATAAGGCCGCCATTGCACATTGATCTTATGTGTATTGTGCATATATCAAAATAATCTCATTGTAGACGTACATAAACTGTTAATCAAAAAATTATATTTCAAAATTCATCTCCTTCATCCATCTGTAAGAGGTCTTGCATTTTTTTTATTTTTATATATATTGACAAACAGGTATTAATAACAATTAAAAGTATATAAAGTAACAATTATAGCCCTACTTTAATGAAAATCCATTAATGCTCCAAACCAATAATGATAATGTGCTTTAAAAGTCAAAAATAAACAAAATTAATGCAAATTGTTTAACCATTAACAAATAATGTGAAAGCCGTTATAAAATTGAAAGGAAGTTTTAATTTTATTGAAATTGTTTACTTTGAACGTAATTCTAGAGGAAAGTATTGTTAGCTTAATTGAAAATATTAACGATAGCTTCTACAAAATTGAATACCAAACCTTAAATTTATTTTAATAAAATATATGTAAATAATTTATAAAATAATTCCTATAAATTTATAGTGTGGCTTGTTTATATTGACATCAAAGTATTTTAAGATTAGGCAGCGCAAGTGTGTTTTAAAAAGACTATGAAATTTAGTGTGGTAATAAAATTCTAAATAAAAGTATGGTCCATTCTATATACAAGTGCGTTCAAAATTAAAAGAAAACGATTTTTTAAACTTTTTCTATAAAGTTAGAAAGCTAGGGCTTCTTTTTAATTGCTTATTTCTATTAAAAAAAAAGGCCAATGTAACTGTCGGTACTGTTAACGAGTTTGCAATACTCACTTATATAAGTACTTGAAATTTCTTTTCCTTAATAAAACGAAAGTACTGCAATATTCTAGTTTTTTATATTCACTAGTCTCACACTTTGCGGGATTAATAAAAAGAAGTCTGTGATATATCAGTTGATTCTCCACTTGCAGTCCACTTAGAGGCATTTCGTGTTGAGTGCAAGTGGCTATACTTTAAACGTAGCCATTTTTGTGAACGATATAGTGATGGAAACCAGCTGTGACACATGTATACAAGCGTGTAACTGTAAATGCAACAGGTTATGGGTTCGATTCCCACTTGAGAAAATTAAATATGTAATATTTTCATTTCCTCGCTCTGGTGACGGGCAAAGCGCAGCATCGTGTTTCGCCACTCAATACGCTCCAGAATGGGGAACGGAAGTGTCTAAATGGGAACGCAGTGTTTCAACTATAAAAAACATAACGATTTATTTAGCATAGCTAGAAACAAATTATTCCGCTGGATTGCGTCTATATCTACGTATTTTGTAAAGGGAAAATTATATACATATTGATTTAAAATATTCATTAAGCAACAAGTCTTTTTTTGAAATAATCCTATTCTACATTAGTTTTTGGTTAGTTTGTACATTTTTTACTTATAAATAACTGTTAAAAGAAAAAAAGTAAATAAACTTAATTATTGTTTTCTGCTGGTAATTATGCGAGAAACGTAAATAACTCGTGATTTATAGGATTAACGCGCGTCACTACGTTTGGTTGGTTCTAAATAAATCAGTGTAAACGTTAGCTTAATTATTTTAGCTTTAGATTTTCAAATTGATATAAAAATACCTAAATCGCTTAAGCATATCTTCAAATATATAAATATATTTATTTTAAAGCGTTTTATTTTTGCGGCGTTGAGTTCCGGCACTCAACACGCAATACTTGCAGAATTCGAATGCTAATACAGCGTGAAACTGAAAAAAAACTAAAATAAAGTTATATACGTTATATATTTTAAGTATATACCTAATAGAAAATCGATACAAGACTCTACTGAACAATCTACAAGTTTTGATGACTGCATGTGTCGCACACGTATACTCGTAAATGTATTTACATTCTACATCACATTAGATGCATTATAGTGGACGTACTCTTGAAGCTTTCAACCTTTTGGGATTCTTATTATATATCCTTTAACAATAACATATTCTTTTTTTTGTTAATTAACATTTTCAAATAGTTGCCCATTATTTTATTATTAATTTTATCATTAAACAGATAGCGGTGAAACTTAACGTCTCGCTTTGTCATGAAGGAAACGAACAAAAATATGCTTTTATAGTCAGATACTATCGAACTGCATCGCAATTAAATATATCTAAATATATAAATATTTATGTTTATAATCTTCTAGTCCACTGCTGGGCTCCTCTCCGAAGCCGCTCCACCGAGCTCGATCTTCGGCTATTCTCAATCAACCGTTGCAAGCCACTTTGCGTACGTGTCGCTTACCCCATCTAGCTGGAGTGCGTCATCCTCTACATATTATATGCCAGTATGAAATTCTTCACTCCTGAATTTATGAACTGAGAAAGGAACTTAAACTATAGGTATGTTCTTAATATATAATTAAACTAGCGACCCGCTCGCGGCTTCGCCCGCTTTAACTTCTGAATTATTCATATAATGTATGTTTGTAAAGCACTTAAGATAACGTGAAAATTAATTAAACCCTCACGCGACCCGCATTTTCGTAGTATTAATAAATATTTTCCAATTGTTTTAAAATAAACATAAATAAATAACACAAACAACAGAAAACTTAAACGAAAGAAATTATAAACAACAGACTACCTACTATTCTCTTACTCAAAAATACTTAAACGAAAGATGTAACCAATTATGTCGCGTGGAAATACGTTATAATTATTGGATAACTCCAAAATACGTACAATCACTTCTAAATTTACTTTGCCACGCGCAGAATTAAAGCATTCTCGGCCATCTCCGTAGTAGCTCCCAACGACATCAAGGTGTTGGTTTTCTGACCGTGGTCTCAGGCGAAAACCTGCTTTAGAGCAGACACATGGAAAGGGATGCGGGAGGGGATCGGAATTGGACCCTCGGTTTCCTGAGGGAGGCCCAGATTAAGCAACCAAGGTGACTGCTCATGAGTCGGATTTGGAGGAGGATAGAAAGTCCCTCGGAAGAAGACGTCTGACCTCGTGCGGCCGGGTATGCGGAGTGCTGTTCCTTAGGTGCAGATGAACCGATACATCGGCGCAACGGAATACGTTGGACGCGAGACCAATGTGTACCTCTAGTGTTTCTATTTTTAGGTTGCGGTGAGTGGTGAGTGGTGTTCACTTAGTATGGTGCCTGCGTCACTCGCCGGAGGGTGAGGTTCTGTACTACCTGCAGGATTCCTCGTCATCAGTGTATAGTGCGTAGAGAGGAAAAAAGCAAAGTTCTGTCTGGGACAATGGCAGCGATCGGGTCGCTGCTAGACCTCGCACTCTCAACTGTCACGCAAAAAGTCCTACCATTTACAAAGCAGAGCGGCAAAGACATGCGCGACGTGCTGGGGTGCCGGCTCTGAGCACTTTGTGAAGTATGTATAGCCGAGTAAGCCTGGTAAGCCCGGGTGCCAGAGGCGGTCGAATACGCGTGTAATATATTTATAGAGTTAAATAGAAAGAGATAAATATATAATTATTACATTTGACAACGAATTGACATTTGAATTTTTTTATAATTTGGTGCCTAAGACATGTCTATAATTTGGATGATTAAGTTATAGATTAGAAATGTTTATTCATATTTAAATTATAATATATAAAGGGGCTCAGAATAAAAGTATAATTTCGTACAAAGGTTTATTCGTTCGTCCACTGCTACGTCTCAGACTAGACTGACATACAAATTAGAAACATTTTATAAGAAATCTTAGACAATTATAATATATGTGAGTAGTTAAATAATATGACTCACTGACAAGAATTGACAAGTATTGAAAAGTAAACAGAATAATGTCTATACAATTATATGTACTTTATATAAACTCTAATAATTATTACGATAAAAATACTTTAATTAATTACTATAAAATTATAATGAATATGATATTTTAATAATACGAAATATATGTATAGAATTATTACTATAAATATTTATTTAAGGCCAGTAGTAAAGGCAATTGATATTTGTCTATGTCCAAAGCTTTAAATAGTGGGTTCGAGAAGGATCGTCCTCTTTTTCCCTCTGGTTGAAGCTACGTGATCTGTCATTAAAAAGTTAAGTATCAAGCTGTTATTTTTCCCAATATCAGGTAAATATGTGTTATTGTTCGCTAGATGAATAAATGAATTGTTAACTAGCTCTTTTGTTATAATTTTGTGATTAATGTACGCTTTCACTGTTACGTGCTTTCACTGTTATGCGCTTTCACTGTTATGTGCTTTCACTGCTATATATAATAAATATATGTATTTCATAACTTCTTTTACTTCAACAACCTTAATTTGCTATTTCATTTATTTATAACTAAATTCCTAAAGCTCTATATAAACCTATACTCTAACACGTGCTATGTCAAGAAAGACTGCTATTGCACACTCACACTCTCTCTCGGTTGATCACTGTTGCGTAGTTTACCCAGAGTGGTATACCCGCTCGCCAAACTGCTCGCTTCGTGGGTGGATGTGCGACTGAAGAGGTGAGAGGAATAACTTCTCGAACAGCTTGGCGACCGTGCTGAGGAGGATTAGATCGGTAGCCCTCAGCAGCATAATGAGCAGGCCCTCCTTCCATGCCCAGGGGTAACAAGCCAGGCGGGTGCGGCGGATCCACTTTTAAAAGCAAAATGTCGCGGGGCACATGGAGACGAAGAAGTGGAGGATTTTTTAAGTCGTATTTGCTATTGTTGTAGAGGCAGGCGGGTGCGGGGGACGCGCTTATATTAGCAAAACGTTGCGGGGCGTCGGGGGGACGCATGGCGAGTGGCGAGCCGTTTCGAAGCAAGGATTTTTTGATATTGTAACAACTTCTAAAGTACTTATTGAAATGAAAAACAGTAAAAGACAGTTTTGATCTACATTAAATGGCCAACGTAACTAATATACTTATTTATATGCTGAGAGTAAGGCATAAGTAAAACAGGACTCGATACAGCTGAGGTGTCAACGGCGTGGTGTGTCAACAATTAAATGCGTTTTTCTCTAAAACTATTCACAATTTCGAAATAGTGTTAAAAGCAAATTTTATCATCGTTTAACGTAGAAAATTAATAAATTATTTTAAAGGATAAGGATTAATACAGTTATAGAAAAATATCCCTCACAATAAAAAATATATTGAAATTACTATTTTTAGACAGAAATATGCTCATTACACGTTATTTTTAAAAGATACGAATATGCTGTCGCTCTCCTTCACGGTGACATCAGGTCTATACCTCTATATCTATATTTTCAGACGGCGAAATCTTATAATATTATGCTTAACATTTTAAACAAGTCCATGCTATTTATGCGAACTCATGTGTCATGAATAAATTTTGCCATGGGTTGTTATTCGTTATTGTAACAGTTAATTCAGAAATAAACAAACGGATATGCTAGTAATAAATATTTAATTGTTATTTTTAAATAACCTATATTTTGTTTACTATTATATGAGAGGGAAAAATAGCGATATTTACAATGTATAGTTAATAAAAATGTTTAACTTTAAATCGCGCATACCTTTATCGAATATAATTTATTTATTACTTTCATCTAATTTAATTTTAGAAAAAGATAATATAATATCAATATAGTAGTGTGGCATTGAGTTGAGTAATGTCTCCGGAATTCCGCGGAAAGTGGGTATCTTAACACCAGGCTCCCTCTACCTACTCTGTTATATGCGGTATACATCGTGAAACTGAAAAAGATAAAAAAGATTTATTTTATCTTTTTTCCTCCTTTAACATTGGAACCACACACAACAATTGTTAGCATATTGTCGTCACGACATTCCAACTTCTATTACAGGCATTACTAGGAACACATATCGTACACGGAAGTTGCAGATACAAGTTCTGTAATTACAAACTTATTCAAATGCAAATTGTTAGCTCCTTAATGTTTTCCTACAGTTTCATAATTTCCTTAATTGTTTTATTATACTCAATACACAAACTATTCATAAATAAAATCAGCTTCACGTTTTATCCCGCACATGGCACGGTAGGCAGAAGGAACCTAGTTGTCTAGTTTCCGCCGAATTTTTGAAGAATAGTGTGTTGAGTGGCAGAATTTAACGCCGCACTTTCCTTGAAACCACAGTGAAGAAATGGAAATATAAATTTAAACAAATATTTCATTTCCTCGATCGGTTATCGAACCTAAAACCAGTCGTTTACAGTTACACTCTGAGCCGCTCCGGCATGACTTGCCTCTTTTTACACTGTAATATTTTCAAGTAAACATATTAAATTTCCTTCAGACCCTAAACGAAAATTGAGTACACTATATAAACAAAATAATATACATCGGAATAGTCTTACAAAATAAGCGGAGCTTAGCTGAAGAATCCAAAACGACGACTTTCATAGAGTTGTAGACGTGAGTGAAAATAGGAGTCATTTTTAAGAATGTAACAGGCTCAACCTTTTTGTGTATGCTGGTATATTATACATATGAAATACATACGTGAGTACTGATGATTAAATTAGATGAAAAATATTAAAATACAAATGTATTTTAATATTTTTTTGTAAGAAAAGAGAAATCGGAGAGAAGAATTTCCTGATTGATGATAGTAAACAAAACAAAAGAGGTATGCCTTGACCACAGATAGCCTTTTGTTTAGTTATTGTATCTAAAGAAGCTGGGGAAACACGTTGGGGAAGGTGTGAAATTCTTTTGTTGCAAAATGCAAAAGAGGAGAAATATTTGAGAACTTTTTTTCATCAGGGTACACATAAAGAACTATCCGTATAGATAATGTATGTTGGCTATAACAATAGTTTTCTAATAGTATAGAAATAAAAATAATTTAAACATAATCATCAATAGAATCTCCTAAACTTACGATCCACTGCGCTACGCCAGTCATATACTCGTATATTAAAAATAACTTCAGCCGTATGTACATTTATCAAATTCCAAAGTTTAAGTAATTTGTAAAATATAAGAGCGAAATAAAATACACCGCTATATTAAGTGGAATAGTTGGACTTCTATAAGGTATCTAATAAATATGCGGCTACTTTAATATACGAACAAGACATTTGTAAAATTATACGAATTTCTCATGTAAATGTCCGAAAAAAGCCTTACATTGTAACGCGTGGTAGACTGACAAATGATTTATTAGTTGGTTTCTCGTTGGTTTACAAAGGAATTCGTTCCTTCGGAATTCAAGACGAACTTCACTCTTGCAAGAAATATAAAGAGGCACTTGTAGTACGCACGTAACTCTATAACCATTTACGTAAATATATAATAGAATACAAAGGACGATTTATCGTTCGGCATGTGAATGATTTTTTTGTTGCGGTGACAGCGAAGTTGACGCATAAAACTTTCCTTTTAACCTTTGTACGAGGAGAGGCGTTGTGATATATATTTAAAATGTTTTTGAGTTTCAAATTGTAGGTGCTCGAAAATTTGTAAATTAGAAATTAAAAACGGTAAAGACTTTCATTTCTATTTATTAGATATGTTCGTAACAAGGTCTGATATGGAATTCTAGAAGTTTAACTAAACTTACTTAAGACATAAGAATATAGCGTCTTATGAAGTAGCAAAAAGCATTATGAGTGTCAAGTAATATCTTTTAAATAATCAATGCCTAATTTAAACAAACAATTATAAAAAAAACTGCATAAAAAAACCGCAAATGTTTTATGTTGTTAAATATTTTTAAAATATAATCATTTCATACTTATAAAGAGGAAAAGTATTCTACACTAAATAACAAGTGTAACCCACATCAGATAGCCAACTACTAGCTAGTAAAATCTAGGTGTGATTAAAAATAAAGATGGATTGACAACCAACGCGAATGAAATAGAGATTACTTTTATTTTTTTTATTGACTGTTTGTTATGTAAAATATGAACCAGAATATACAATTTTATTCTCATTTTTAGGGTTCCATATCTCGCGAGATATAATCCTTTATAGGATTACTTTATTTTGTCAAGCTATTTATATCGAGGTCGCGTGGAGGTATTTGTTTGTTTGTTTGTAATTTATATTTTCTTTTCTTCGCTCAGGTGTCGAAACAAAGCGCGACTCTGACTCCACCACTCAGCTCGCAATGTCTCGAAGAATTCGGCGGAATGTGGGGAATGGGAACATAGCACTAGGTTCCCTCTGCCTACCCTGTTGTGTGCGGGATTCAGCGTGAAGCTGCTTTATTTATTTTTTACTAAAAATATTTTAAAATTTATATAGGTAAAGAACAATTTGTATTGTTACAACAAGCTTACGCTCGCTATTTCATTGTAGTGTATTCAAAACTCAATTATACCCATCCATTGATATGGCCCGATGCGGCTGATACGCCAATTACCTGTCATTGTACTCAAATGTATGGAACCAAAAGGGACTCTCTTTAGTAGTTCACGTCCGATTCACACTGAAATTATGAAAGGCTCGAGTTCATTTCATCAACGTTTAGTAAGGTACTGTGTATTTTGCTTTGAGACTCTATTTATAGAATATTATTCTTGAAAAAAACATCCCTCTGCTTACCCTCCTGTGTCCGGATGCAGCGTGAAACTGATTTGATTTGATTTTTTGAAAATGTGTCGGACATAAAACCTAACAATTGTTATGAATTATGTCATTGTGTGTCGTTTGTGAATATTAACGGCCCAATACGGGTCTTCAATTTACAAAATATTTAGTATATCATACTATATATTGGAATCAAATGCGGTTTTCACTAGTAGATCGATAGTTTTTATAATAGATTGAAACCGAGAATATTAAAGATTTATGATTTAAAAAGGAGTCAAATTCATAATTTGTCAATAAATCACGTAGAATTGAATTTTCATATTATAGAGATTGACATTTCGACATTAATATATCTATCTCTAAGGATTAATAGATTATATTGTTTTATTTCAAATAAAATAAAATATTTCTGTTTTTCCAACGTAAGAGTACAAATTTTGTATCATATTATAATTCGCAAGCCGTCACGGCCCGCTATCGCCCCCAATTTGTTTCACTATCACTTCACTTTCAATTATTCTTGAATAATTCAACACTTGTCGAAGGTTTTTCGATGCTATTGTGAAAACTGCGCTCGTTGGAATCGAACTTGACACTTTCTGATGACCATTAAATGATTTGCGCATAGAAATTATTAAATTTTCTTGAAAACTTTAATTATTAATGAAAAAGAGACCGCCGCCGCAAGAGCGGCAGCGCAGTAGCACAAGTCGTGTAACTGTAAACCCGATAGTTGTGTGTTTGATTCCTACTCAATGTAATGAATTATTTAATATTTTCATTTCCTTTCGCTAGTCACAAGACAAAACGCGAGGCAATAAAGAAAAGACAAAAGACTGATAAACAACCTTACATTATTAGAATACCATACCTTTCAGTAACATGAATAAGTATAGTTCTTTAAAATTTATATCGAGACAATAGTGTACGAATAAGTTAGTTAGTCCAGCAATTTGCATTTTATTATGATTCTTTATTTTATCACCGCGGTGTATAGATTCTTAGTTTCATGACGTCGTAAATTGAAAAGCTATTTAAGACGAGCGACGTGTCTTGCAAACTAAATCATAAATCTTATAATAGATTTTAAACTGTCTGCGTGATATCAATAGGATCTGAGTCATCCATTAGCTTTTATGTTGGTACGGTACGTAATATACACTAATATATTTATTTTTATAAACGTAAATTATAATATGGTCGACTCTAATTGATTGTACCCTCTCTAGGGGAAGTGATTTATCTATTTAAATATCTTTTCGACGTTCTTCAAGCTGGGCTTACGTTGTAATTACGTAAAATTACATATTATTAGTGGTAATATAGGCACGTATCACATTATATTTTGTTTAACTCAGCATTACATTATATAGTTAAATTTTCATAGACAATACACTGTTTCTTTCAATTTCATTTCACATTACATATGCCTTGATTCATTAAAATTTTGTCCATTTTTCTCATAAAATGAGTTTTATAAGAAATATTTTTAAACAAATATTGTCGTAACCGATATATAAATTCAAGATCTTCACTTCTAGATCTTCTAATCCATTTGGTTAAAAGGTTTACCTCAAAGATACCTATATAAAAAAAACTTTGTGCATGACGTTTGTGCGACTAGACAGTGTTTGCTAAGATCGATGGCAAATCTTCAGGTTACAACGTCTGCCAACACACAATAAATGAATGAAAGGATCAAAAGCGTTTACTCATCCCGCTCGAAGTGCGTTTTACAATGATTTACTTGTAAATTTATTTTAGTACAAAGAACCAAAGTGTTTTTTGAAAGATGTGAGAAGATCTGGCGCGTCTCGACGTGACTGCGAATATCAGTCCAAAAATGTATTCTTTCAGTTAAATAAGCGTATGTAATCAAAGTACAAGCACGTACAAAAAAATAATCTACTGTAGAAGCTAACTGAAAGTAGGCACTTATATATCACCTTGATTTATTAAAGTTTTTGATATAGTTACTTTACTAGACAAATTAATAACAGTATATAAATTATTTATAAATACTAAAATTAATAAAATTTATATCAGGTAAATTTCTACTAGAACGACTACTACTTTTTTGTGTCATAATTTAATTATTTTTGTTTTCATAACTAACAGCAGATGTGCAATAACATTTACATTTAAGATGGACATTTTGAGCGGTCAATAAATAAAAACATTTTATGGGCCCAGGATTTATTTCGATTTTATTATATGAAGGAGTCGAGGGTCGCTGACTTTATATGAAAACGATCTATTTCTATTTGCTTGCAAATTTACATTTCCACCGCTTGCAATAAAATAGATTATCTTTAATAATATAGACACTGTATGTATATTCTACATATCAATCTTTGTTCATATGTCTGTCGTCATAAAATTATCTCTTAAAAAAAATATTTAATGAAAATAAAACAAATAGATCTTATTTTCTTAGAGCACTCTTAAATCTGCAATTTTATACAAAACTTAAGTAAGCAAAATATGTTATCTGTCATTGAAGATATAAAAAGAGAAGAATAAAAAACTTCCATTGTGCTATAATAAAATAAAAGCTCATTTCGTGTCACGTTTTCTCCGACTTTTGTTTTATTTTAATACTAACTAGATTCATTTATACTCGTCGTAATTTCTAGATTTAATAAGCTGTTTGGGAATAGGAATGGAAATAGTTGAAATAGTTAAGGAATATAAATAATAGTATTATAAGTAGCGTTTTGTTATCCTATAATTAATATTTTCAATAATATTTCAGTCTTCAATGTTAGATAGCTGAAAGCTTGTGGGCGGAAGCTACGCTCGTCTAACGAGATAACATTTCGATAGACTTTAAAGAACATCGATAGCACTAATAGCATCCTACGTATTCAAAGTTATTATAAATTTAATTATTATTTTTGCTTAGTTAGAGTTCTCTTCTCTATATATAAGGACTCATATTTTTATTATATAAAGAGACTCGATCCTAAAGACAAACTTAAGAGCTTTGTAGGACATAGAATAATCTTCTATTATAATAATAAATTAAATAAAAAAAAACCCACTTTGACTATACGGATATAATTAAGAAAATTGGTTGATTTTTTAAGTATTGTTATCTTAACTGTTATATAATTAATAAATTGTTACTTAAACCTTTTAGGCACGCAAAAATTGTTATATTTAGATAGAAAATTTGTCATATCTAACAAACTTATCTAACAAACGCGGGAAATTCCTGCGTAAAGTCCAATAATGCGGGAGCTCCGGGACAAAAAGAAGCCTTTATGTTGCTCTTTATCCTCTTCTCCTATATCTTTTAATAAAAGCCTCATGAAAATCAGTCCAGTTGTTCCGGAGATGAACCCGGAAAAATAGAAAATTGTACGTTTATAGTTGTTTATGTACTAAAATCACTATATGCACTTAAGAAAACACGATTATTTAGAAATCACAGATAGGCAATTGAATTTTATTTATTTGATTTTTTATCAGGTTTAGAATTCTAGAAGCATTGCGTGTCTTCAATTTTATATAATAATCTATACATATAAAGAGGCCAAAAAGACATTAGGCTTTCTTAAAATTCAAACATAAATGATAATTTTAGTGCTAAATAAAAAATATTACAAGATATTCCTTAAGACGCAAAATTGTTATGAGATGACAATAATAGCCGTCTAGATCCTAACGACGCTTTTACCAGTGGGAAGGTGCTAGTGTAAAATAAAATTGAACGGTTCCCGGCCACTAGTGGCTTGACCTTAATACGTGTACTTAATGTTCTAGACTCGAAGGTAACTCAATCGTGTTAACTAAACACTCGCTTTTATCGTTTGAATGTTATGGCAATTGTTTAAAAATAGAGTATTTTTATTTGTAATATATTAATAGATAGGTTGAGGCTACCGTGACAATGGTACGGGGTGTCACAATTAATAAATCCACAAGATTCGAACCCACACACGGCGTTAATTAAAAAAAATACAAGTTTATAATAAATAAATTAATTTTTAACAAAAAGAAAAACCGACTTCTAACAACGAACTAAAAAGTGAAAAATAATTGAACAAAGATTTTATAATTTTGAAGTCGGTGTCAAGCTAATGCTACACCTTAGTTCGTTGTTAGAAGTCGGTTTTTCTTTTTGTTAAAAATTAATTTATTTTACGATTTTAAGTGATGGGTAGATCTTAATGCTTAATGATGCTTCTTAAACGAGTGATTGTAGTTGTCCTATGTAAAACTTCATTTAATTAGGTATTATTTTTGTGTATAGTAACATTTTGGTATATGACAAGAACATACATAAAAAGTATTCGGGCGAATCGGGAATTTTTGTTGGTTGGAAATGAGAACATCCTCTTTTTTGAGGTTGGTTGAAAAGAAATGCAACGATCAGGAATCTCACTTCTGACATCAAATTAAAAAATTTTTGCTTGTAACTATTACACTATTTATAATATATAATATATCAAAATTAAGAAAGTTTGATAATAGTTATCTATTATCAAACTTTCTTAATTTTGACCGGATTTCATAATCGGAACCTAATCAAACTTCCACCAAATTATCCTTGAAGTGTATTCTTTCAAATAACAACAGAATCATCAAAATCGGTAGGCGCGACATTGAGTTATTCGTCTATTTGTCGCGCACATACCTAATGCAAATTTAAAACTTATGTGATTTTCTCAAGGATACCATTGTTAGACATGGACCAAAAATAATGGGACCATTCGGGAAGCTTTACCTTTCAAATCAAAATAGGTTCACCCAGTTAAAAGTTATGAGGTAACAAACATTAAAAAAAATACAGTCAAATTGATAACCTCCTTTTCTTACAGGAGTCGGTTAAAAATAACTTGAACAAATCAACAGTCGAATATATTTATATCCTAGCAAGTCATCCGAGACTAACCTTAAGCCCATATCAGTAAATGTCAACAAAATTGCTTATGAATCTCTAAACTTTCATCCAATAAATACGTTTTCCCAAAAAAAATAAACCGTGAAATAAAAATAAAGTGCCTGTAATGCGAAGTCAATAAGAGATATCTTAATTGATGTTTATTTTTAGGAAAAGTAGGGTAAAATACCTATATATTTATTATGATAAGACAGTATACAAACTCCTGAGCTACAATAACTGTTTGAATATTTCTTACTATTTAGAAGATTTGAGGCCAGCCATGCCGCAGGGGTACAAAGTGTGACTGTAAACGCAATTGGTCGTGGGTTCGATCCTCATTCAAGGAAATGAAATGTTTATTTAAAATTTATGTTTTCTTTTCTTCGCTCTGGTGTCGAGGCAAAGTGCAGAATTCCACGAAAAGTGGGGAACTAACGAATTTTACGTCCAAGAATTATTTCATGTATATTTTATTGTCTTAGTACGGAATGTGTACAAAAGTATGAAATAAAAAACGAGTGATATATGAATAGGTTTCCTCTTAATTTTTTAGAAAATACCAGAGTGGGAATAATAAAAGTACTGCGAATAATATTCCTTGGAAAGTTATTATCGTAGCTAGCTATTCAGCAGCTTTAAATAGTCATTTCTATACCTATATATAATATTTATAAATGCAATTAACGTGACAGGTTTTGGGTTTGATTCCCACTCGAGGTAATGAAATATATAATATTTTCAATTCGTTGCCCTGGTGGCGAGCAAAGCGCGGCATTGAGTTCCGCCACTCAACACGTGATGCCTCCAGAACTGGACAGAAAGTAGGGAACGGAGTGTCTTAACATTACGTTCCTTCTCCTACCCTATTATATATATAGATGTTAAAAAAATTGTATTCATAATCTTAACTACAAATAATAATTACAATAAATGTAATAAAATTCCTATATTTTTATCTATCGGAAGTATGAAGTTCCATTGAATTGAACGGAGCATCACAACGAAGTATGTCATTTGTGGAAAAGCTCGACCTAAATATAGAAGGATTATTTAGGACGCCGCGTGTCGCGTCCCGAAATCTAAACACACCGCCGATCGCCGGTACACGCGTACAACGTACAAACGTACGGAAATTCATAATATAATAATATAAGATGCGAATGGAAAAAAAAGAATTATTCTTTTATAATAAATGAATCAGCCGATATCTTAAGTGCTCTTTACAATATAGAAGTTTACGATGTTTTTTATGCTGTGCTGAAAATTGAAGTGGTAGAGATATGTTGGTGGGTGTTGTATTTATAGTATTCTGTTTAACAAACTGTGGTTTATCGGATAATCCGGTTATTGGTATGTATTAAGAGATTTATTATTATTTCTATATAACAATTGTTATTTTTTTATATATAATAATTATTACTAAAAATATTATGCTAGGTAAATAAATTAAGGTCGAAGGTTGGATATTTTCTTCGGTTTATTAAAGCAATGCGCAGAGTTGAGTCCGGCCACTTAACACGTAATGCCTTTAAAATTCGGCGTAGTGTGAGGAAACAAATATTTATTAATTACAATGATTTTAGGTGGTATTTTCTATGCTGATGATGTAGATCTCCAGGTAGCTTTTAACGTAAGCGCCACATTTTACAACTTCACACCAATAATAAAAGAGGTCAGCAAAAGAGGAGAGATTCTCGAGTTAACTGGACACGTATGCGACCTCGCTGAAGTGAGAATTATTAAATTTACTTCTTATTCCAAGTTAATTTATAGAAATGAAACAATGAACTTATATTTTCTTAAATATTTTGTTAGAATAAATGAAAAATCTGTTTAAAATAATAAATACATACTTACCGGAATATCAATTTTATAATCAGAAAAAAACGAGATCGTCGTGGCGCAGGGGCACAATTGGTTGTGAGTTCGATTCCCAGTCGGGAGTATGAATTATTATTTATTAATATTTTCATTTCTTCGTTCTAGTAAGGCAAAGGGCGGCGTTGAGTTCAGCCACTCAACACGCTATGCCTCAAAAATTCGATGGAAAGTGGGGAACGGAGTGTCTTAACATTAGGTTCCAGGCTCCCTCTGCCTATCCTGCTATGTAAGCGTGAAGCGAAAAAAATAAATATTAAAATCATTACTCATAGAGTTTTATATTCATAAACTAAATAGTAATTAATATACAAATACGTATTGCAGGAAGGCATCGTAGGTATAATAGACGGTGTGGGCGGGAAAGCAACTGAGCTTATACAGGCACTCTGCGATATGCTTGACTTGCCCCTTCTGGTCGTACAGCATAATGATCATTATGTGAAAGACTGGATGCTACTCAACTTATATCCAAGTCCTGCTGCATTTAATATGGTATTATTGTAAATTATTTAATTATATTTTAAGTAGTAGAATTGTTTGTTAACAATTAAAGGATTTTTTTTCAGTTGCACGTTGTATCCCGCCTATGGTAGCGTAGGCAGAGGGAACCTACTGTTAATACACCCCGTTCTCCACTTTCCGCTGTATGAAGCATTGTATGATGAGTATTCGCTACTCAACTCAACACCCAGCTTTGCCTTGTTACCAGAGTGAGAAAATGAACATATTAATAATAATTCCTTCCAAGTGTCGCGAACCCATAACTGCATACACGTATTTTCTTTTTTTTTATTTATTAAAAATTTAAATATAAAAATAAAAGTTTAAATATAAACATTTCAAAATATTTTTTGTATTAAATAACTTATTTATTCACAGGCTCTAACAGAATTAATAACAATTAAGGACTGGAGGAATTTCACAATTCTGTACGTCAAGGGTCACAGTTTGACAAAAGTCCAAGAGTTGATGGAAATGGGCGACCCGCTAGACAAGTTCACTGTCACTGTAAGAGAATTAAGCGGCAATGACTACAGGTAAATTATTTTATTTTTGAAAAATAAAAAAGATATAATATTTTCATTCTTTTATATATTAAAAGTAAATGCTTTCAGTTTTTTTAACATGTGAATGCCATTACATATTTTTACGTTTAGTCATAAAAATATAATTGGGAACGGACGAACAATATCTAGAGTATATAATCCATACATTATTTCATGATTATAATTCACTAGTATACACGAAGTAATCTTTTCATATCTTTTTTTCTCTACTTCCGTTCCCCATTTTCCGGCGAATTCTGGAGGCATTGCATGTTGAGTGGCGGAACTCAACGCCGCGTTTTACCTCGTTACTAGAACAAGAAAATGAAAAGATTAAATATTTCATTTCCTTTTTTCTTCTACTAGCCTGTTCATAATTTTGTAATTTATATTTTATTTTCTTAGTATAACAATTTAAAGTACACTGTATTTTTAAAGGGAAGTACTAATAGGCGCGAAGATGAGTGGCTTTACGAATTTTGTGGTGGACTGTCCTTCAGCTAACTTGGAACAGCTTTTAAGGCACGCTCAGCAAGTTGGTCTAATGGCCGATGAACATTCTTATATATTTGTGTCCCCAGACTTATTTACTTTGGACTTATATCGATATAGATATGGTGGCGTTAATATGACAGGTGAGTATTAATATAATAAATAATTTTGAGCTCTTAACGAGAATATTTTTTTTTAAAGAAATGTGTACATTTAATGAAATAAATAAAAGAAACTCAAAACTTGAGTGGAGTGGGAAACGTGATAACCTGACAATAGGCTCCCTCTGGCTACAATGCTTATGAATACAGCGTAAAGTGACAATAGTGCTTGAGAATATTTATATCTGTACTGGCTAAGCTTGTTCTTGTTTAGGGATATAGAAAAATATACATTTATATATTTGTCTATACAATTTTAAGTTTTATCTTAAAAAAAACGAAATAAAGAAAGTTTATTAAAAATTTAAATATATCAATCGCATATATACGTTGTGTATTCATTCTTTATTCATAGGTTTTCGTCTAGTGAATTTGTTCAAAAATGATATGCTATACGAATTCACCGATCTCTACAACAAGGAGTCGGGATTGCCAGAATTAAAAGCAGAGGAACTGAAAACCAAAATAATTCTTATTCACGATGCTGTTTTCGTTTTATATAAATCTTTAACTAAAATAGAGGTACCTGTTTCTAAGCTGAGTTGTGAGAACGTTGACGCTTGGCCATATGGTTCCACATTGTCGAATTTTATGAAAACGGTATGTACAAAAACTTTATCATTTTGTTTTTAATATTAGTTACATCCTGCTTACAATTTAAATATGCTTACATAATATTATGTACAAAAAAATGTAGTACTAAAGTACTTATTTAAATTGAAAACAAAAAATAAATATATAGAATCCCGTTAATTACTTTAGAAATATTTAAAAAATCTCGAAATACGAAAATATACCTCGAAACGGTATCACGGACGTGTTTACATTTTAAAATTAAAAAAAAATATTTTTACGGTACATACATTTAAATATTTTTATCAGGTTCATAATACTTTTGAGAAACTTTAACGTAATTCTCTTATATTTTTGTAGTTTGTCTTGTTTCAATATAAATATAAACTATATTAATAATGAGTAAAAAATATATTTTATATACATAAATGCTAACGTACGTTTCAGAATAAAATTGAAGGTGCTACAAGGACCCTAATATTTGATGGATTTGGGCAAAGAAACAATGTTATTATGGATATTCTGGAACTAACGCCAGCAGGAAATCAAACGGTAATAAAATGTCTTAGAAAAATGCTACCTTCACATCGCCAGTAAATTCCACATTAGCTATAGGTCGTGTTAATATATGACATAATGCATATAGCGTTTATGAAGGATTTTTTTTATATGATCATATAGATAAGGATCTTTCATGTTAAAATATTTAGTATTCGAGCTTTATGCAAATAAATCCACATACAAGTATTTAAACTACTGTGTTTCAAAAGATATTGATTCATTTGTATCCCACAATCATTTAAAACCATTTTAATATTGGTAATATTTTAAAATAATTTTTGACTTGAAAATTTTTGATTTGAAAATTTGAGACCATCTCAATACAATTTCTCTACTGCAAGTAATTTCTGCACTTATTTTGTATATTATACAGATTGCTTTTATATTTGATAGTTATAAAAATCGTCTTATTTATTACAAACATGACAAGTTTGAAGAGCGTTGATCTGGGGTATTTTTATATCAACTCTATTATTATCCTATTTAGGATGTCTACGTCATAGTATTAATTTGCGTGACAAACGCCTTGATCCGTTCAGTGCTGTGAACTGACTGTGGATAAATCAGTCAATCACCTTTTATACATATATTGTATATTTAGAAGACTAACAAGTTGGTACACCATGAAACTGTTAATGCAGGTTCGATTTCTACTCTGGGATATTTGTTGATTCCGTTTCTTATGCATTTTTCATCATGATAGAAAGAAAATTGTGCAACATTATTCTGTTATTTAAAAAAAAACCTTACTCATTTGGTTTCCAAATACAAGGACAACGACGTTAATTTAAAAAATTGACAATAATTTTAAAAACATGCATTTGCTACTAACAGATAGGCACATGGATTAACAACGAAATTAAAATATCCAGACCGATAATTCCAGCAGCTGAAATAGCTGAAGAAACAATAATGAGGAACAAGACTTTCAAAGTACTAATTGCTACAGTAAGTAATAATTAGTAATATATATTTTAATCATATATAATTTTACCATTTCTATATAAGAAAGTTATACGAATAATGAATACGTTTACTTCAATTCTTTCAAATCTTAAATTGAATTTTTATTCAATTTCGTTTTCAAAAGTTTTATAATATATTACTTTTTAATAATAATCGAACATTTACAATATTTACAGTTTATTCGTTTCAGGCTGCTCCTTATGGATATGAGAAAGAATCTCACCAACATTTGGAAGGCAATGATCGTTATGAAGGTTTCACTATAGATTTAATAGAGAAAGTAGCGGAGATATTGGGCTTTATGTATGAATTCGAAGTTGAAAATACTTATGGAGATTTTGACCCTAAAACTGGCGCGTCTACGGGGATGGTGATGAGATTACGTGAAGACGTAAGATGTTATATGTTATATATGTTTTTTAAAAGACAATTTAATATAATTTTATTAATTTGTCTGTGTGTCTGAGAGAAGTACCTTTATAACTATTTCCCGCTTATAGTACCAGACTATACCTAAGCGAGATCTAGTGTTAAGATACTCTTTTCTTTTCACCTTCTTTACTTTTCACCTATTTTTTGTGACGGACGCGTTGACGCGACTCAACGCCGCGCGTCTTGAGTCAAGGCAGTGAAATTATTCATTCCCCCGAGTGAGAATCGAACCTACAACACATTTTACCGCTGCATCACGACCGTCTCATAGATACACGCTGTTAGGTATAATTTAACTTTATTTTGTGTGACCCGCCCTAAATCTGTCACTCAGGCGTTAACATCTTTTTTGTAATTAAATCAAATTTGATATAAAACTAATTATTTAATCAATATTAACTAATGTATATTAATCATTTTATCAGCTCGCAGATTTTGCTATATGCGACTTTACTATAACGACAAACAGACAGAAAGGAATAGATTTTTCTACACCGTTTATGACATTGGGTATAGGAATTTTATATAAAGAGCCGAGCAAACAGCCACCTGAGATGTTTTCCTTTATGGCTGTATTTTCAAAAGAGGTAAGAATTTACGCTATCATTTTGTTATCAATGTATGGAATGTCGAGCAAATATTTGAAGATTTATAAATGAAATTACGAAATTCAGGGGTTAAAAAAATTTAACCGGCACATGTTCAGAATACTCAGTAAAAATAAGTGTATGATAAAAATAATCATTAGAGTAATTGTTAGGGATAGAATCGTAGAGAACTTATAAAAATAAAATTCTACTAAATAATATATACCATTTATTTATTTGACTAAAATTTTTAGTATTGTTTATTTTTTTTCCCACAATACTTGTCTTTGTCAACCTTGAATCCGAAACAACATTTTGTTAATATTTTTTCCTTATTTTTAATATATATTAAAGCATTTTTTATTATTATATTCATACCTACTCATACATGTTATATTAATATTTTAATTTCAGGTATGGTACTATATGATGCTAGTACAATTAGGGCTGGGTGTAATAATGATATTCGTCGGTAGAATATCTCACAAAGAATGGCAGAATCCCGTTCCGTGCATTGAACAGCCAGAGGAACTTAGCAATCAATTTAGTTTCGCGAATTCCGTCTGGCTTATTATTGGATCTGTTATGCAACAAGGTTCAGAAATTGCTCCTATGTAAGTAACATAACTTCTCTTTTAGCGTCCCGCGCACAACAGGGCAGAGGGAATCTAATGTTAAGACATTCCGTTCCCCATTTTCCACCGAATTCTGAAGACACGCGTGTTGAGTGGCAGAATTGACTCGACACTAGAGCAAAGAAATAAAAATATTAAATTAAGCCCTGCCATTGTGCCCCTGCACCCCGATTGGACTAATAACTGATTCATCTAAAGTCTATATTATAAACATACTTATATTTTTATGTGAATGGTATCGTTTAAAAATGTAAAACAAAAGATAAAACTTAGTTATTTAGTGTAAAATAACAGACATTTGTTTTTTTAACACCACGCGTACTTTAAATAAATTAGAATAGTTTTATATAGAGTACCTAAACATGTTTATATTAACATTTTTATTACCAAAAGTGGCCATTTTATGCCAACCACGTGATAATAGGCACATAATAACGTGCACGTGATAACTGTTTATTAGTTTTTGCGAAAAATCTTTACAAATCGAATTCTTTGTTAGAAGAAATTTGAAATATTTAATGTCATTTCTACATATCTTGTAAAACACAGACAAAAAATTGATATAAACTAAGTAAAATTAAGTTAGAATATTTTCTTTTCACTAATTCAAATTCTTACAGTGCGATAGCGCCTAGAATGATAACCAGTATATGGTGGTTCTTCACCATGGTAATGGTTGCTTCGTACACTGGAACATTGGTAGCGTTTCTCACAGTGGAGAAAGATGTTCTCCCGTTTGAAACTGTTGATGAACTTCAACAGCACAAGTCAATATCTTATGGCGCTAAAGAAAAAGGTTCCACCCTTACCTTTTTTAGGGTTTGTATTGTGTTTTATTCTTTTTTGATTTTGATTACTATAATAATATGTTTACTTCGTTTTTATTTCCTTCATTTCGATATATCATATGCTATATATACAGAAAAAAATCCTTATTACTGACGGTGTTTATCCATTTAAAGAACGTAGTGAAATGTAAATAAAATTAATAATAACTGAATTACAATGAAAAATATGATTATTCAGAAGGTTGAGTAGAGAGAGCTTTTGAGTACCTTTTCTAGGTCAAAGCAAATATTTATTTAAAGCCACACTTTGGTATGATTTTAAGTTTTACTTTTAAAATAATTTAAAATACCGTATTATTACACAGACATAGTGTTTTTTTTATTAATAACTGATGAAATAACATAGGTGTTAAAAGTTTGACATTTCTATTTATGCTTGTATATGTATCTCTGTACCTAGCGTCGTAGTTCCCAAACGGATGCGTCGACTTTTTTTTTTTGTATGAACAGTGAGGTAGTCGAGAATGATCTTAGCCTCATTCCTCAAGAAATTATGTTAAGCCGTTTGAAGATTATCAGCTCTTTTCTATTTGTTTGTTAAGTTTTATAAGCTTCTTGTGTAGGGAAAAAATCCCATATCCGACATAATTATCAATTATGTCCTTCAAAAAATTTGTAGATAAAATTTTGATTTATTTACATTCTCAGGATTCACCAACATATCAAACCATGTACAATAACATGGTGAACAAAAAGTGGCTGGTCAAAGAAAACAATGATGGCGTAGCGCGGTACGTATTTTATATAAATGGGTTATAATCAAATTCTTTATTATTTTAATACTTCATATATTTAATATGTATTTATTACTGTAAAAATATATTTTACAGTTTTTATTCAACTTCGCACTCAATCCCGCTTAAAGCAGAGTAGGCAGAGGGAGCTTAGTGCTAAAACTCTACGTTATTATATGTTAGTGATAAAACTCCGCTACCTGCTTTGCACCGAGTTTCGGAGGTATTGCGTGTTGAGGGGCGAAGCGAAGAAATGGAAATATTAAATATTTCACTTCCTGTCACTTCTACAATCAATCACCTTTGTGTTTCTCCGAAACGACTGACCTCAAAATATAAAATATGTTTTGAAAAATTAGATATTATGTAAGTAGGTATATATATTTTCTTATGATTTCTTTCGCAATGTAGAGCGGAAAATTCAACATACGCATTTTTCATGGAATCCACGTCCATAGAATATTATAAAGAGAGACATTGTGATTTACTGCAAGTGGGCGGATTGTTAGATTCAAAAAGCTACGGTATTGGTATGAAAAAAGGTAACAAAACTTAAAATATTAACTTAATATGATTTATATATTACGAATATTAAATTTATAGTCTATTTAAAAAAAACTTCTAATATTGTATTATATATTCGTATGTAAATCAACATTTCAGGATCTGCTTACAAAAAATATATCGATGAAGCCATATTGAGCCTAAAAGAGAGAGGCGAAATACAAAAGCTAAAGGACCTGTGGTGGAAAGAGAAACGAGGTGGAGGAAAATGTGGTGTAAGTTTTAACAGTCGCTTTTAAAACTAACTATTGTAATAAAAATAACTATCTTATTGTCTATAAATATAACAGGAAAAACAAAATGAAGAACAAAAACAACTAGGAATGAAGAATATGCTGGGGGCGTTCGTGGTGCTCGGCGTGGGATGTCTCTTCGGATTATTAATTTCGATATTAGACATGATGTGGGGTGTTTTTAAACGTTCTGTCAAGTATAACGTAAGTTTTAATATACATGCTCTTATTAGACATGGTACGTGTTAACTTGTTAAGACAACTTAGCGCTTCGTCTAAACAAATCGAAAAACCGAAAAGATTTTAAATTATATTGTATATTTTTTATATGTAACGTTATAAATTTATAAAATAAATGTAACAAAATTAATTTTCAATAAATATTTTATGATAAGGATTACAGTAGTAGAAATCACAAATCGCTTTAGGCTTTAGGATCTAAGCTGCTTATTTTAAAATGTACTCAAAATAAATCACTTTCAGACAACATTTAAATTTGAACTAATAGAAGAATTGAAATTCGCGCTCAAATTCAGCGGAGACATAAAGCCAGTAAGACGCGCGACTAAAACGGAAACAGGAAGTGCGGAACAGTTAGCAGAATTAGAAGGAAAAGATGAGATCAGGTCGTTGAAATCTCTGCGGTCAGCGAAATCCACCGACACCCATCGAACACACCATTCACATAGCTCAAGACATTCTTCTGGTGGCTTGAGTATCGCTTTTGCGAGGCGACGACAATATTCTTAAATATTTTGTTTATTTGATAATATAAGTTCTTGTAATATTTTTATGTTTTATCTGCATGCCGCATATAGTAAAGTAAGCAATGGGAACCTAATGTTAAAACTCTTCGTTCCCCACTTTCCGCTCCATTTTCTAGACTTTATGTGTTGACGTAGTTGGCGTTGAGTTCCGCTATCTCAAGGTCGCGGCGGTTCCCGACTATAAATATTTGTCTAACAATAAAATGAGTACTACTTGTAATAAAAATACTTTAAAATAATTTAGGCAGTTTTAATTAATCTTCATTCTCTTGAAATTAGTAGTACCTGTCCAGAAGTTTTATATAAAGTCAAACTCGTCCCAATTATTATATCCAATTATAGTATAAGCAATAGTAATAACTATTATAATTAATTATAGCATTATATTATTGACACTTATAATATGACAAAAACTGCCCATTGCAAGTCGAGCCTTTTATGAAGAATTTATTAACTTCTATTATATAGAGAAGCGATAAATTTACCCAAAGCACTATATCCTGGTATCCTATTATGGTAGAACATGTTCTTGACCTTTAGTTTAATGGAAAATATTATGAAAATATGAGAATAATAGCCACTTTAACGTAATTTACGTTTATTGATTTACTGCTTAGTTCTTTTACTAATAACTTATAGGTGAAAATAATACCTAGTTTTCTTGGAACCCAAAAGTTAATGACTTATTGAAATCCGATTCCTTTTTTATATTTTTAACCAATGATGCTCTACATAAACGTAGTACGTACGTACTAAAAATCGTATGTATGTAAATACATATGTCCATAAATTTCTCTTCAACTAAAAATATCGATTTTTTTTATTTAAATAAGTTATAATTTCAACTTAGGAAACAGTCCAAGATTCGTTAAATCAAATCGGTTTAGTAGCTCTTGAGATATGAATGTGTCCACGCATTTCTGAAAGTTGTATAATATAATACGATTATCGTAAGGTATTAAGGAAATATTTTTTAAATTACTTTTTTATTATAGGAAACTGAATTTTATTTTGTTTAAGCGATAAGAAAAAAACATAGATCATTATTTCAAAAGTAAATTATATTTCTTACTACTTCGGAATATGCAGAAAGCATTGAAAGTAAGAGAGTATCTTAGATGGAAAAAGAATGAAAAAATATTTATTTTGATTGTTGTTTTTAAATATTTTCAACTAATGTAAAAAAAACGGTTTTGGCTCAATAAATATAATCAAAATCAAAATGAAAATACGTTAACAAATTGTTGACAATCATTCTTTGTTGTCCGAGCTTGTTGCTTTAATATTAAAAGATATATTTTATATAAAGTAGCATCTTACGAAATTTGAGACGATTTATATTAGCAACGTAAAGTGTGCATATTGAATGATATATACGGTCATTATTTCACTGTCCGTTGGAAATGGACACCGACCTCGGTGACCACAATCTTTCAAGGGCTCTCCATTAGCTGAACAAATTGCTTCACAAGCTTATTACTTTACATGCTGCTATTTTATTGTAAAAGCTTGTTATTTTTAAATTACTTTTCTATTTAAATTTATTTCAACTCTTGTATTGGAACCGCACTTTTACAATAAAATTAATAAGGGGCCTGCTATTAGACAGATGAATATGAAATACAACTCTTAGGTTTGAATTCACTCATTCATGAAAATTTCGGTGAAAAATTCGACGTCAAAAATAACAAAATAAAACTTTAATATATTTTATTCGTATTAGAAAACTATAATTTTTTGATCTAACATGTTACACGACTATCCTAACTAGTGATACTATTTCAATTTTTAATTCTTATTATAACCTAAGACATATTCGTAGACTGTCTGGTATATTTACGCATTTTTGCCATCTGTACCGCATTACTTTGCCGACGACTATGAGTTGTATGATGAGAATGGCTTGATCTGTTGGAGTGTGGTGTAGGAGCCAGTTCGTGTCTCTCATCATCTTCTCTTGGTAATTCCGGGTCTTCCCCTAGATTTTCTTCTTCTTTCTTTGAGCCTTTTGAATCGCTCCCAGTAGATTCTCGATGACGAACTGGTTTAACGTCTCCACTAAAGCTAAATATAAACTTCAGTTCCGCAATTAATTCCTCTTTAAATGGCACCTAAAATTAGATTATATAATATATGTATAAGGATATATATTTTACACGTATACCGTAGAGTAGATAGAAACATTTAAAGATATACATATAATTATAACAAGGAATGAAATTCATCGTCATCAGTTCGTCAATTTAAAGATAATTTAAGCTATATACTAATAGATTCTTATCGAATATTATGAATGACTTATTAATCTGCCTTAGATGCAAGTAATTAAGATGAGAAACACAAAATAAGTAACGTATATGAATTAAAATGTGATACCTTGTAAATGAAGTGACGTTGCAAGTCAGGTTGCCAAATAATAGGGAAGGGTACAGTGCTGGAACATGCATTTCTGCTAGAAATTAGCATAAATAAAACATACTGTGTATACAAAAATAATACTACGGTAAATATCTTAATGGGATTGATTAGCGTATCGTTATTTATAAACTTAAACCTACCTTCATCTTGTGCGACGTTATCCAAACATTAATGATCATTTCTACAAAGGCACAAATTACCGCCAAGCCAGAGCCTGCTACCAGAACAATGAAGACTCCACCCACATTGGCTAATACTAGAGGCTGAGCGTCCCCGCTGCTTGCATTGTCATCCTATAAAAATATATCTCAATCAGAATATTCATTCGCACAGTAATTTCTATACACATTTAAATTAAGGACGCTAGATTGTGAAGTGCTTGTGGGTTATGTAAATAACCTTGAACAATAAAAATATTCTGTAACTTCTTGTGGTCAATATGATCTTATTAATATTTTAAGCATAATGATGAATATTGTTTGGTAATATTATACTGAGAGGCTATCATTCTTGTGAGAAATAATCAATTAGCTCTTTTGACAGACCAAAGTGTAAAAGAAATGATATCAAGTATATTTAATGTGTATTACCGCACACGCACCGCCACCTCTTTTTTCTTTCCACCATTTATCTTTCATCCTTGTTATTTTGCCTTGTTCTTGTAATTGCAGTATCGATTCGCTCATTGGTTGCCTAAATGGTGAATCTATAAATATGATTTGAATTAATCGACAAGCTTACTTTGAAAGTGTATAAAACTAGCAAAACTGATAAATATGAGGTTTTACTTTTCTTCATAGCGATCCCGTAACCTTTGCTGTCTAATAGTCCACCAACTTGCGCGACATCGCAATTTCTTTCTACCATATATTCTATTGACGTGGACTCCATCAAAAATGCATAACTCTCAGTTTCAGATTTCACTCTGTAATAATAAAAATATTCTTGTCTAAAAATATTTTGGGTTTGTAAATACAAATTTAAAAACTTACCGATCTAGTCCAATATCATTTGTCTGTGTCATTAACTCAGGATGGGCTTCCATATATTGATACATTTTTTGGTATAGTAAGTTGTCCGAATCCTTTAATATAAAACGTATCAAATATATAAATATAAGCTTATAGGGAAATTGTATTTCAAGCAAGCAAAAAATATACCTTAAAAAAACTGAAGGTGGCACCTCCTTTTTTAGCACCGTAAGTTATTCCATATGGATTGGTCGATAAGTCGGTAACGCTTTTAATAGCATAAAATTTCGACTCGACTGTCAAAAATGCTGCAAGGTTCGCAGTATAGGAGGATACCATAATTAAAGTGAAAAACCACCACATACTACCTGCCATTCTGGTTGACACAGCGCTAAAATATAATTACATTCACAAGTACAAGCAATTTTATGTTATACAGTAAAGAATTTTAGATGAGAATTATTACTTTTTACATAAATACTTACATGGGCGCTATTTCGGATCCCTGAGTGAGCACACTACCTAAAGTAAACCAAAAAGAATTAGCAAAAGTCCATTGATTATCTAAAGTTTCCGGTTCTGCTATACAAGGATATGGATTTTGCCATTCCTCTGGGGCAAATCTTCCGAGTAGATATAATAGTGCTGAAACTCCAACATACGCCCCCGCCAACCAACCCCATACCTGTCAATTAGTCAATATACCACGAAGTTTAAATGATAAAAGATAATTTACATATTAAGAATATTTTTTACAAATAGTAATTCCAATTTAAAGCATGCTTGCACAAAAATTGTTAAAAAGAAAGAAAGTTTGCGATCAGATCTTTAGAAATATGTAATATACGCGAGTACCTATAAATATATTTAGCTAAATTTGCACATTTGATTGTATTGTGTGTGTAGCAATAGAATAAAAGTATTTGTTCCATACGCTTCACCGAAAGTTAACGACCATCCTAACATTTGTTCGTAAAAGAGTTATATGGAATATACAAAAATAATGCCTTTTGTATGAATTTTCCCTGTAGTTATATAGTTTATTTTTAATTTATATTTTAACATTTGTAAGTATTAATTACCTGGTATGAAAAGGGTGAAATAAAAGAAAATAAATTAGGTGGTTGTTTAGTGGGTTTTTTGTATAATATTGTTATACCTAAATTCATGAAAGGACTTGTAAAATCAACAGCCTTTTGCCTAGCAGCTGTTATTGTTAGATCAGTTATTGCAAAATCAGCTCTCTGAAATAAAAAAATAAACAGTATTTTTAATATCATGTTCTTTTCACAAATAAACAAAATTTGTCATATCTTATTACAATATTGGTAAAATATCAAATAGTTTCAGATATATAGGTAAAGTATGGTATTTACACCGTCCATTATCTTCTCCATCATTCCAGTCCATTTGCCTGTTTTAGAATCATATGAACCGTAAACTCCGTCGGCTTGAATCTCAAATGTGTAGTTGAATTCGTTCATTTTTGCGAGTTCTTCGAAGATTTCTATACCAAAACCTTCATAGCGGTCATTACCCTCAAGCTTTTTCGAAGATTCTTTCAACATGCCATAGGGAGCACTCTAAAATTTTATATTACAGTTAGGCAATAAAATTTGAATACATCTTCATTGACAGGTTATTTTACAATATTTAGTTACCAAAGCTGTTAAGACTATAAAATTTTTCCCTTTCATGGTATCATTTCTTTCTTGTTCAACTGCAGGAATAATTCTTCTTGATCCGGTAACTCCATCTTCAGCTGTCCAAGTTCCAACCTTGAAATAAAATTAATATAGCAAAATATAACTATTTAACAACTTTTTTAACACTTTTATAACACATCGTGATGATCAAAAAATGTATGTCTTCCATAAAAAAATAATAACAAACCTTTTCAAAGCCATGAGCCATAACTTCCAAGATGTCAACTTCGATTTCTGAACGAAAACCTTCATCGTCAAATTTTATGGAACCAGTCAAACCGTCAACTGTCATCTAAAACATAAATATTACACTAAAAACAACGTGACACTAGCGAAGTGACTAGTGCTTAACTGGCACGCATGAAGCGCCATAAATTATGAACTGAACTGAACTATACATTCAAAAAGGAAGACAAATATTTAAAAATAAGTAGTACATCTACTTATGTTTGTATGTACCTATACATATATTAATGAATTACAGACTATCAAGAGAATAGGAAAGTTTAACCATAAAGGTCGTGGGTTCGATTTTCACTCAGGGGAATAAATTATTTTAATTTCTCTGTTTTAGCAATACAAAGACAAAAACACCGTAGATATTAAATTTCGCAACCCAAAACGCAATGTCTTTTTTTACACTTTTTAAAAACGTAATGTCTAGAAACTATAAAATATCTGTTCTGTTGTAAGCGAGATAAAGCCTGAAGAAGAAAAAAATAAAAATATCAAAAAAATAAGTAAAATATTTAAATAAAAATGTACTTACAGTCCTAACATAATTAATGATTGTAGAGCCCAATGGCCATGTTTCATCACTAGCACAAGTAAATTTTGCACCTTCTTCTAAATTTAATGCTTTTATCGCAGCTGTGAATATCATGACTGAATCATACACAAGCGCTAAATTGAAAGTAAGATCGTTATCTTCAATTGGCTCTACATTTTGTCCCTCAGAAAGTTCTTTTACATTTTCATTTAAAGAATTTATAAAGGTTTGAACATCTTCTAACTTAGGATCGAAAAATCTAATTCCTAGGGAACAAAATAGAGTTTTAAACAATATTTTACTTATGTTTAAATTTAAAATATAATAGAGGTACCTGTTATGTTAGAACCACCGTGCTTAAAGGGATTAATATCTATAGTTTGGAAATCAGGATCCATTATAATATAACTATGTTCATCTGACATTATTCCAACTTGCTGAGCCTGCTCTAAAACAAGTGATAAGTGTTCGTTCTTACAATTTAATAAATAATTAACTGAGCCCGAGCTTTTTATAGTTTTTAACTGCGATCTGAAAAATGTGGGTTAATACAAATAAAATCATAGTAATCTAAAACTTTATGTTGCTATAAAAAACTACTACTTTTACTACAAACCTGTAATCATTTCCATTAGGAAGCTGAACTACGTTAATTGAAATATCATCCCCAGAATCTATATCTTGCATTGTTACTATACTATCTAAGTAAGGCAATAGCTCAGCGCCTTCATAAATTATTGTAAAATCAGTCCAACCTTTCATTTGTATTATATCAGCGAAGATCTGAAATAAAATAAAACGTTTAAAATATCTTTCACTTAATCTAATAAAATTTTAATTTATTACATTTTATAAATAAAAAAAAATACACCTTTGAATATGTAATGTGATGGGGATATAAATTAATTGTTGACCAATTTCGATTTTGAATTTCAATCGGTTCCGTTATAATTTGAGGTATTTCTTTAAAATCAGCTATAGCTTGTATATGTTGGAGGCTGATTTTATTTGTAGGTCCAAATATTCCAAATGTAGATCCCTAAAAATCGTTATAAACTCATATAATTTTGAATACATTAATAATTGTATCTAAAAATTATTAAAATATATGACCTCTAAAATTGTACAAAAAGCATTTTCGGTTTCTAAAATATCTTCAGGAGCAGTTTTTACTACGTTTGGCACGAATGGATTTTCTTCATTTTCAGACGCTTCTTTAATAGCAACTTTGAAGGCTGCTTCGTATAAAAAGCTTCCATCGTCAAATATCGCTCCTAAAAAATTTTGATAATTAAACAAAATTTAAATAATAATTGCGATCACTATAAATTGTAGTCTATATACTTAATAGAAAACAACTTACCAACAATCCTATCCGCGTGAACGTAGCACAGTAATTTAAGTATAACAAAGCATAAAAACCGTATCATTTTCGTAGTTCACATTCATTTAGACGAAAGATTTCATTTCATTTTATAGTAAAAAGAACATTTTCTATACTTCACTTGTATTTATATACTATTATTTTGTAAATATAATAAGAGATGTTCAGCAGCTCTTCTATAGTTTGTAACGTACACCTAAATGTGTCACATATCTAGTTGGCGTTGCACGGCGCTAGCCCGAAATAGCTGTACCACTGATTAATATTAGTGCATTCAAAACGTAACTGCATTAGATGTTCTAATAAAATGTTATTCGTAGATATTTGAGTCATACTATCCAGGCTATAAAGTAATTAATTATCATAACCAACGTTAAATTACTATTGAAACAGACAGAGCGAAAGCTTCGCAGGTAGTTAAAAGGCAATTTTTTTTATTATTTTTTATTTTCATTTACTGCTTTTTATTGTAACGAGAATATTTTTTTAGAACGTTTTGGAAAAGTGGCATCTTTATGCAATTATGGAAATAACTTGAAACTTTTTGTGTAAGGGGATGTTTAGAGTCAAGTTTCGTCCATAGTTGTTTTACTAGTAGGCTAGATGGCGCTAACTATTTAGTCATATTTACAATGTTAAAAAATATATAGTTTGCTAATTTAAATAAATTGCTCTTCTTTAAATAGCTTGCTTGTTCCTTTCATAATAATTACTCATTCACATCATAAAAAATAATGGTATTTATTTAAAATAAACCTTAATGATTCATCAATTTTCGCTCATTTCGTCGTATTTTTTGTGAAAACTAAAGATATATTTATGAAGTACAAATACGCATGAATTCGATTTTTTTTTCTTTTTGTTTTGTTTTAGGCTTTACGCTGTTCGCCAAACATAGTTCGTTAGGCAGAGGAAACCAGGGAACCTAGTGTTAAGACACTCCGTTCCCCATACAGATACTCGCACGCTTGGACTTTATTCTTTATTCGTCACGCACTGCGATTTATTCGTCATCTTACAGTCACTTTGAAAGATTTCTAATTTTACATTTTTACACAATCATATTAGATATTTAAATAAAAATTAGATATTTAAAAAAAATTCAACCTGAATCTTAAATAAAAAGTACCTCGAATAAAATAAAAATTCAGGGCGAGTGGATAGATAATGCTTAAAATCAACATCGATACAATTTAAACAGATGCTGTGGGAATTTTTCATATAAAAAATGTTTACATCAGCGCTCTAGAGCTTCAGAATGGAATATTTTATAAGCAAAATTTTGTAGAACTGTCGTGACTCGTAGAAAAAAAATAGGAAATGCTACTTCCTTCTCGCTGCTAACCTTATATTTCTGTTGCCAGTATTAATTATCTCGAGGCTGATGATCCTTATAATTATTACTGGTACATAAAAATGCTTTTAGTAGTAAATTCGTACTAATTATATTTTTCTATACTCATCTCAATATCATTAAATAAAATAACTTTAATTAGCGTCTGAGGCGGTTATGACGTAGTGGCACAAGTTTTCGACTGTAAACGCATTCGTTGTGGATTCGATTTCCAATCGGGGGAATGAATTATTGAATATTTTCAGTTCCTCGCTCTGGTAGCAAAGCACTGCGCGTCGTGACGGTTTTACGGCGTTTGCTCCAACACTCAAGACAAGAAGCGAGTTCTTGTTTTAAATACATACATGTATATATTATTGTATAGAGAAATCGAAGCGAGTAGAATTCCCTTTTCTTTCCATCGCAAAGTAAATGTTAATTTAAAAAGATATATACTTCAAATTAGGCTTTTCACTTGCCAGTCGTGCATAAAATCTTATTTCGTTGCTATGGAATATATATTATTCAAGGCTCAAGTCTTTTGCAGTCATTCCCTAGAAAGCCATTACACGTGAAATATTTGTAGTAACTCGCAAATGTGATATTTCGGCATATATTTTTTTATTATGAAATTGCGGAGAAGACATGTACGTTAAATTTATGATAGCAAGGCAATATAAATTAAACTTTCATTCTTATTTACCAGTCTATAAAGAATATTGATGTGGGATGAATTGAAATGTTCTAATATATTTAAATATATTTTCTAAGTGACGTCATAAATGGACAAAACGGCAGAATTTACAAGATTACTTTGAAGAAATATTTACCTACTACTTATATACAGGTTGTATATATACTATGATTTATTTCTTTAACTACACTCATAAAATGAGTTTCTTTTCTAAATTAAAGTCTTTTTCCCGTCCCGTCTACTATCCAGACAATATTAAAAATATAAAGTACCCTAAAATGTTTATAGCAATCACTTGTTACTTCAGACTAATAAATTTTATATCAATTGTAATCTGGCCTCGCCGACCTGCGATTTACTGCAAACCTTAATGTTTATTCCAGCTTTAATTCTACGATTCTGTATATAAAATTAATTTTATATAATAAAAATTGCATCTTTTTACATTATATGTATATGCATTTGTGTATTTTTAATTATAAATGTATTTTTCTTAGGCTATATAATAGATTTTGAAGGTCTGAATGTGGAATATTACCAGCCTAGACTATACTCGTACCTTAAACGTCTCGAGTATAACCTTGAGAAAATCCAAGCAAAGGAAGTTACAGACAGCAATAATATATACAAAATATTTATATCGATGCCCTTCTAAGCAGCCAGCACAAATCCATACCTATATTATAAATTCGAAAGTAACTCTGTCTGTCTGTTCTTTACGCAATCAGGGCCAAACCGCTAATTTAATTGTGATAAAAAACTCATATAGAGATACTTGAGGGTGTCGGGATGAACATAGGATACTTTTTTTTCTCATATTTGTAATATGTTCGATATATACCAATATATTAAAATACTTATTAATTTGACTTGCAATTTATTCGGCCATGTTAATAACAACCGATTGTTACTAAGCAATGATTTGCAATTTGTTGTTAGAAAACGTCACACAAAATGAGATTGCTTAACGCACCTCTATTGAAAACTGAAAATAATTTCATAAATATATTTAATAAATATTTGTATAGTTCAAGCGGGCGTAGCTGCGTTCGGGTCTACTAGTATTCTAATAAAACTAGTATTCATATTGACTTCACTAATCAAGTATTTATTTGCAATTGCTCACCATGTCAGCCTGTTACCTATTTTTCTTCCATTTGAGGACATCGCTCGCTGGGCAAATGACATGTAACCACAGCCACCGCGCCGTAGATCACACCTGATCTATCTCCAATTCTATTTATCACGAAAACAAAATTCAAAATAATATTATAAATTGAGGCCAGTCGTGGCGGAAGGGGTACAAATGTGTGGCTGTGGGTTTGATTCTCACTCGAGGAAATGAATTATTTAATTAAATTTATATTTTCATCCTTGGCTATGGTGTTGAAGGAAAGCGTGGCGTCGATTTCAGCCAGTCAACACGCAATGCCTTCAGAATTCGACGAAAAAAGTAAAACGAGTGTCGAAACACTAGGTTTCATCTGCCTATCTTGCTATGTGCAGAATACAGGGTGAAACTGTTATTTTTTTTAATATTATAAAACATCTAAATATTTTGGGGACTCGTTGCTAGCTTAAAACAAGATGACGGCATGTTAATTAAATACCAAACGTGAGGGAGCATAAAACGTATAATGTTAAAGATAATATGCCGGGCGAATTAAAAACGACTCGCATTCAGTTTTATACACTCGCTTGTTGAGTTAAGGTTTACAAAATAGGCATAAAATTTCCTATATGTTATATTTTGCTAAACTTAACGCTTAGTTCGAAAGATGTAGGGGTTCAAGCCAAGCAACTATAAAGGCAACGGTTGTAGGTGGGAACAGTGTCGACAGCGGAAAGTGGGGAACAGAAATGATTAAATGGAAAATGGAGTGTCTTAGTTCCCTGGTCCCCTTTGCCTACCCTGCTATGTACGGGATACAGCATGGAGCTAAAAACAAAACTGAAACAGTAGATATATAATATTATTGTCATAAAAGTATTTTAATATTAAAATACAGTATATTATCATCGGTAAATACAGCAAGTTAACACTACTACAATTCAAACAAAGGTTTATTAAAAATGTATCTGACTGAGCCCATTATTTCCGTAACATGGTAAATTCTAAACAACCATATATTTGAGTTTATTATATGCATAATATTTAAAAGACCTGTAAATTAAAATTTATATCTTCCGCCGCAAAAGTACGATATCTAAGTATTCTAACTTTTCGTAAGTAGGGAAATTGCCTCGCACTCGTGAAATATGACATAACCATTTGTGATACGTAAAAAGTTTGTGTACAAAAGAAATTTTGACTAAGAATATAAATTTATTTCAATATATATATGTCGCCGCGACCCTTATTGTGGGTATATAATTATATTGTCGATATACTTATTTAAATTCCTTTTACTAACAATGATTTCATTGTAATGTAGTTACTTTGAATTCTACAAGTTTAATTATGTTTTTAAATATTACGTTGAATTTAGAAATAAATAAGAATGAATAAAATACTGTGAATATTAAATTATGAATTAATAGTTTTGTATTTGTCACCTACAGATCACCCCACTATAGGCGCGTTATCGCTTGCCATAGACTATGAATCATGGTTAACGTTATATAAAGTGCCGCACGGGCATGGTACGCTCGGTCGGGCGGATCAGCCTGACTGTTACGTGCTAAGGATCAAGTACTCATCACCACCAGAAGAAGACCGGACCAAAGCAAGCTCATACGAACCCGAAGACCACGCCAAGAAGCTCTCGCCTTATTTGTGACCAAATAAGGAGGAACTTCGCCCGCACTGGCCTGTGCGGAGGGGAACCCCTTCCCCGTGGACTCCCTGCCCGGACCGAGATGGGCAGAAGGGTTGTGAGGACAGTCAACTGTTGCCGCCGCCCGTGCTCATAGGAATGAGCAGCCACCAGCCGCCGCGTGCGGGGACACAAGCGTCCCCTGCCGCTGCCGCAGCTACCGCCGCAACCAGCGGCACCCGGCCCCCGCGCTCCGCTGCGCTGTACGGCGTACCCGTGCAGGCAATGGACCAGGGGACCACGTCGAGGGAGCCCCCTCTCTCCGCGGCGCAACTTGGCGCGCCGTGCCCCGCGGGATCGACGCCCGCACCAGCCGCCTCGCCTGCCTCAGGCCAGGCACCCAGGGCTGCACGCAGCGCCCACCGACACCAGGAGCCGAAGAAGCGCTCCCCCTCCGCGCCCCCTAGGGTGCTGGACGATGCTATGTCCCCGCAGTCGTCACTGAATAGGGACATGGTAGTCTTGGCAGAACTCAAGCTCAATGGTGCGCTGAGTCGGGAGCTAATGGAACATATGGCCGTGTTCCTAAACGACCGTGCTCGAGCGCTAGACCAGTCGCAGCCCATGTTCCAGACCCCGGTGCGCCGTCAGCGCGCTGCGGAGTCCGAAACCCCAGATACAGGAAAGCGCCACTGTCCAGTGACTATCCAGGCCAGCCGACCAGAATCAAGAAGACGCCGAGATAGAGACGGAGTTGGCAAAGACATGCCCCTCCTCCGCGTTCCCTCAACTACTACAGATGCCCCCAAAATTAGTACGGACCAGGCATTGGGTACCGTACCCACTACAGCAACAACGTCGAGCATCACGTTCGCCAACGCACTCCAGGCACCTGGCCCGAGCCGCACAGCTGCATCTGCTCATGCCTCTCTAGTGCCAGGGCACACCAGCACCACGTCAGCACCAGCACCAACACCTGCACCAAAACCTCGTTTCCCTCCCCTCATAGTGGAGGTTCTTCCTGACTGGGCGTTGCATTTCAAAACGCTAAGGGATAAATTGGGCCACGCGCCTAATGCACGCCCATTCGGAAGAGGCGTGAGATTCACACCGGGCTCGGAAAATGAATACCGCATAATACAGCGGTATCTCTCCGAGCTCGAGAAGACTGTTGCCATCTCTTGGTTCACGTACGCACTACCGTCGGAAATGAGCCGGAAGGTGGCCATTCGTGGACTGCCTGCAACGACCTTACCCGAAGACATCACCGAGGCGCTGGCTCAGCTGGGATACCAGGCAGAATATGTGCGCCTGATTAAAGCAAGGATGGGAAGACCGGGGTGCATTTTTTTACGCCATCCTCGCCAACACTCCGGATCTTGTGCCTGGCATCTACGGGGTGAACGAACTCCTATACATGCCAGGCATAAAAATAGAACCTTGGAGAAGCAAAAGGGGCCCGGCACAGTGCCATCGCTGCCAAGGC